>CM076569.1:3520408-4080906 GCA_034641835.2 Pinus albicaulis | reverse complement strand
TCTTCTTGTTCATTTTCTTCTTCCTCTTCCCAATCTATGTAAAATAATTTCTTCTCAGCACACTTATGACCTTTAGTGTATTTGCTATCACAACTGTAGCAAAGCCCTTTTGCTCTTTTTTCTTCCAATTGTTGTGGTGTCAACCTTTTAGGTTGTGGAAATCTAGGTGTAGCAACACTTCCTTCTTTATAGAATTGAGTGGTAGGTTTCCTTGTCGCCATAATTTTACATTCAACTTTTCTTGCCAACTTGAATGCCTTCTCCAATGAATCAGGTTCCAAAACGCGAACTTCATGTTGGATGTTATCCTTTAAAGTGCCTAGGAAGAGATCAATCCTGTGTTCCTCTGTAAGATCAGTTACCCTTATATTCAATTTTTTGGAAGTCCTCAATGTGCTGCCCCACTAAACCCTTTTGTTTGAGATTTATCAATTGGGTAAAGAAGGTGTTGCTCTTTGTATCCTCATAATGTGCTATCATTTCCTCCGTAAAAATTGACCAAGTGACAATTTTTTTACGGGAGCAAAGCCATTGATACCATACAAATGTATTTTGTTCTAAATGTAAAGTTCCAATGCGTACCTTTTTCGTGTTTTGCACGTTATGGAGATCAAAATATTGCTCCATCTGTAGTATCCATGTTACAGGATCCTTTCCATCAAACTTCCTCATATCCATTTTTGGAATATGGTGGTTCTTCCCGCCAACATTCGAGTTTATGAAATCATGATTAACATTTATTTTGTTCTCATCAGGAGGTTCTTCTCCTATATTTCCGCGATTAGGAATCATTTCTGGTTTTAAGCTTGTCATCAAGCCTTCCATGTATGCTTTTAGATCATTCTTCATGTCATCCATCTTAGCTTCCATGCCGACTTCCATGCCATCCATCTTAGCTTCAAAACCATTCATCTTAGTTTCCACGCCTTTCTTCAAAACTTCCATTTCATTTTTTGTTGTTCTTTGCGAGAGCGAAATTTGTTGCATTTGCTCTTGTAATTTTGACATGTCATGTTGCCATTCTTCATCTTCATGAGTAATAGTAGAGCCTTCTAAAGGCTTAATGGATGTTGAATTATTTTTAGGACATTTCTGAGACTCCACATACCTCTAGTTGATATATAGTACACAATAGGCCCTTACGATCAATTCCAACTTGATTCTTCCCAAACAAGACTTATGCAATTCGGAAAAAAAATACACACCTTTTACTAGCTTTGAGGAGCTCGATATTATTGTAGTATCTCTGTGCTTGAAAATCTTCGATATCTGAAATTCAGCCCTGTAGTAGCCCTGCAGGCTTCTTTCAAATGCCACAGGTCGACCACAATTTTGATGCTCCAAGACAAAGTTGTGTCCAATCTCCCACAATGACCCTAGTGCAGGTAGTTTCGATGGAACCTAACTTGACGACTTGCCACGTGTCACTGTTTTGTCCTTTGTCTCTGAAATTGTTGTGAAAGCCTGAGCTATCATACTTGTGACCACTTTTGACGGCACTTCAATCCAATCTTCAGAGAGAGTTATTGAACTTTTCCCGATCACCTCTTTGAGATGAGGGTCGGAGCACAGCTTTTTCACGAGATCATATCTCCCAAAATATTGCGAACCAAGCTCTGAAATTTTTTGACGAATTTCCTCACGATTTCAGCTTCGCACCATATGAATTTCAGACTCTGAACCTTCGTACAAAAAAATTTATAGCGCAAATTCCACGATGACCTGTTTATGAGCCTGAAACAATACCTAACTTCCACAGATGATATCTCCTCAAATATTGCGAACCAAGATCTGAAATTTTTAGAAAACCTTCCTCAATATTTCAGCTTCGCACCCTAAAAATTTCAGCTTCTGAAGCTTCGTAGAAAAAAAGTTATAGCGAAAATTCCACGATGACCTGTTTGGAGCAGCGAAACCCTAGAATCCCAAAGCTCTGATACCAAATGTTGTGTAACCAGCTCCAAAAATAGAAGAAAAGAGATATGAACGCCTTAGAAATAAGCCACTTCGAGGGGGCAACCTCCAATACATTACATAAATGAACAATTCTTGGATGATACAATTTACAAAACCTCCTTTCTATATATAGGAGTCCATGAGGCCATAATGTAATCCTAGTGGGGCCAAAATGTAATCCTAGCCGACCTAACAATAATAATTTAAGGGCACAATAATAACAAAATGGGGGTTACAAGGGTACAATAATAACAATAAGGGGTTTACACTAACAATAATAAGGGGCTATACTAGTGATATAGGGACCTAACATTTTTTATGGTAAGAAGAAGCTTGTTCCTTTACCCTTGATGCGTATCTATGTTGAGGTGCCATTTCAGTAGTGGGGGCTAGATTTTATTGGTGAGATTCATCCATCATATTCAGGTCAGCATCACTGGATTCTTAGAGCAACTGATTATTTCACCAAGTGGATTGAAGCAATCCCAAATAGGCAAGAAAATGATTTAGTTATCATTTCATTTTTGAAAAATAATATATTGTCTAGGTTTGGCTGCCCTATGGAGATCATCACTAATAATGCACAGGCATTTAAATCTAATAATCTGATAAGTTTCTGTCATCAATATCACAATACTCTTGGGAATTCTAGTACACATTATCCACAAGGTAATGGTGTTTCCGAATCTTCTAACAAGAGTATTGTGAGGATTATTAAAAAGGTGTTGCAGGAAAATAAGAATTCATGGCATTTGAAGTTTAAGTATGCTTTGTGGAATGATAGAGTGTGCACAAAGAGATCAATTCGAACTTCACCTTATGAGTTGGTATATGGAGCTGAAGCCATGATCTTTCCCACATCCTTGGGAGTGCCTATCATGAAGCTACTGTAAGGATTGGAGGAGGATCCAATTGCAATTCAAAGGAGGATTAATCAACTGATAGATTTGCAAGAGAAAAGGGAGGAAGTCTATAACAGTAATCAAAAATCTCAAAACATATTCAAGGAGACATTTGACAAGAAGGTCAAGGAGGAAAATTTTCAAATCCAAGATGTGGTTTTAAAATGGTAGGCCAGAATTGAAGAAAAGGGGAAACATGGCAAGTTTGAGAACATTTGGAAAGGTCCATTAAGAGAAGCTGCATTTCATGGGAACAACACTTACATTTTGCAGGAGATGGATGGACAACCATGTGCTGGAGAGCCTGTCAATGGCAAGTTTTTGAAGCATTATTCCTCTTAAATTATGTTGGTCATTCATTTCCATTGTAAATATTCCATTTTATATGTTTTCTGCTAATAATGACAAGTTGATCATCAAGCTTGAGCCTGAGGTGAAGGCCATTAGAGTTTGAAGGAAAGCTTGGAAAAATTTCAAAGTTTTTTGTTTTCAATAAGATGGATAGCAGCACTAGAACTATAGGTTCTTTGGTGTACCACTGGCGCACACCATCCCAACTGGAGCCACTGTTATCACTCAGCAAAAATGAAGCAACATTTGACAAATTCATATAGGTTCATGTGTCAAAGATAGGGTTATAGGATTCATTTTTCATTACTTGGTCAAGGAAATTTTTTATTTTTTCTTATTTTGTTTATCCTAAGGTCTAAGCCCACCCTCATTCAAATCCCCTGATGTCACATCAATCATAATTTTCTGACATTTTTCAATTCCCAAGGTTATAGCACCGAAGTGTCATTTTAGCCAAGAAACAACACTTTCCTAGTGAAATACACAGATAAATTTCACTTTTTGCTACGAAACCGCTATTACTTTCATAGTGAAAATGCCCAGAATTACACTAGATACACTACGAAAGTAATGTTTCTTGTTTGTCATGTCAAATTAGATGTTAGGTGTCAGAAAATGATTTGAAAAAAGATAAGTTAGATACCATTCGAGTCAGTTTGGGTAAATATCAAGGTACACGGTCAGGGCTGAAGTCATCATCACCATTTTAAGCATGTATGAGTCATCATTATGTTATGAGTGGGCATCGAACTTCAAAATATTTCCAAATTAAGTCATTTCTCATTCTTCATTCCTTCTTTGTGTGATATTGAGCTCTGGAGAGCTATTTCATTGAGCCAAAGTTGTGGCTAGTATTTTCAAAAGTTTGCAGATATCATTGATCAAGTGAGGCAGAGAATTATCAAGCGAGACAGAGAACTATCAAGCAAGGTAGAGAAAACAATAAAGAAACTATGGCTACAAAAAGAAAGACAAATAAGGGTGGCCAATGTCTCAGATATGAATCTAATAAATGAAGACCCAACAGCTGTGGAAGTCTTTAGAAGGACAAGATGTTTACAATTTTGTGAAAGACTACAAGGATTCCATGTACAGGTTTCCAAAGAATTTTCCCTAAACTTCAGTGGAACAACTACAAAATTGGGAATGTTGAATCTCACTATTACACCATAAATCATTGCAGCAGCAACAAGGATTCCAAGAGGACAAGAAAAATGGTTCAAAGGGTTCAAATTTTGCATGGAAGAATGCAAAGAGTTTATCAAGCTAGAAAACAGTGAAATGGACCTTACAAATGCCATTCCAAGGAGCTGCATGAAGGATAATTTCTCAAAGTTACTGCTTATCATTTAGAAATATTTCACTTGTGAAGGGAAATTCCATAAAGTCTATTCTTACCATTTCAAGCTTATCCTACACTTTGTTGGTAAGATATATCTTGATCTACCTTTATATTTACACAGAAGTTTGGCAAAAATGGCAGATAAATTTCAAGAAAAATCTGAAGGAAGTGAAACCTCATTGTTTCATCATGGTTTAATAAAAATGCTAGTTTTAGACGAGTTACAAAGACTAGGCGGAGACTGGTCTTCGTTTTTGTTTGTTAGTGGATTTGAAATGGATACCCTTACTCCTACAAGAACTCCTAAACCTAGGGGTATCCCATCACCTTTAGTTGCGAAACAAAGTGAACCAGTAGGGGTAGAGAAAACTAAACCAGTCATGATGGAAACAAAGAAATTGCAGAGATTTGATACACCCATTGTTCCACATACAAAACAAAAGTCAATAATGATCAAACCTGCAAAATAAGAGCAATATGTGAGTAAACAAGGAAGCAAAAGGATTACAAGGAGTCAAAAAGTTTCTTTAGAAGAAAAAATAGAGGCTAAGGAAATTTAGAAGACATACTACATGCCATTGATATTGAAGAGACTCCTATAGTCTAGGCTGAGGATATAGATGGAGGTGGACAGAAAGTCAAGAAAGCTAAATCTACAAAGAATCTAGAGTTTGAAGGTGAGGATGCAAGTTTTATGTTCCAGGCTAGGAAGCCCATGACAAGACATGCTAGAAAACTGTTGGAAAGCAATAGAGAGGTTCATCCAGCCACTAACACAGTCCAACCACCTCAAGACATTATTGATATTTCATCACCTGCAGAAAAAGATCCAGTTAAGAAGCCAAAGAAAGGAAAGGAGAAAGTTATTGAAAAAACATAGTTTGAACTCCTTGAAGAACAATTGAAGTTGGCTAATCATGAAATAGCAGTCATGAAGAAGGAGGCAAGGAAACATAATGTCCATAATGTTCAGTTTGAGAAGATGAAAGAGATTTGGGAAGAGAAAGTTGATAGTGTGTCAAATACCTTAGATGATACACATCAATTAATAAAATGGACTATGCCATTGAGGAAAGAGGTGAAACATGTTAGAAGAATGAAAATTCACTTGAAATATACAAACATAAAGCTAAAGGATCAATTTAAAGACCTCCAATAACAACTAGAACTAATTCATGAGGAACTGGAGAAGAAAGGTCTAAAAATGACAGTAGTTGAGGAGCCAATAGCTCAACTCATCATCAATGGAGAAGAAACACCTTAAGACCCCTAGTTTGAGCTGGTTTATATTTTGAAAGGTAAATATCATGTTGAAAACCAAATTATTATAGCTGGGAGGTACATTTTTGAAGCTAAGCAAACATATGGAATTTACACAGTTTTAAGCAGTTTCATAGCTTTTCCTAGGCTTAAAGCCAGGAGAATGCTACGAAACCACATCTAGCTTTCTTCTTTCATTTAAAACCACGTTTGGGAGCTTCCAAGGGTAGGAAATGATATGGAGGATGTGTCAGGGCATGATGAACACAATGAAAAAGGAAAAAGGCAGAAATTTTTATGGAAAAGCTAAATTTTTGCTCGCTACAAAAGTATGCTATGAAACTGTTATACTTTCGTAGCGTGTTGTTTTGAAGGTTTATGAGTAGGTTTTTGGGCAGTTTCATACAGGTGGACACTTTTAGAGGATCAAGGGACTTTTCTAGCAGTCATCCAAAACTGGAAGACTATGAGATGAAGACAACTCATCAACCAAACCATTCATTGAAGATAAGTACGAGTTTGCCTGAAAAATAGGGTTTGTTTCCAGATTTTAAGGAGACTAATCAAGATGTCATGTAGTGATCAGTTCCATCACAGCCTATTCGAACATGTGAATCATTAATTGTTAGATGTGTAATTGTTTTAGGAGATCAGGTAGTTGATGTAATAAGTAGCAGTTTAAGTCCTATTAGGAAAAAGACCCTTTCATAGTGTACCTGTCATTTTATCATTAAAGCACATGTTTTCTTGTTATGCAAGGTGTCATTAGGAAAAGTTCGATGAATCTAGCCAAGAGTCAGATCATCTCTCATGTAAAAAGTCTATAAAAGGGTAGATATTCGACTTTGTAAAGGGTTGGAAACTTTTTGGCAATACTACAACTTTATGTAAATTGACTGATATCAGTAACACATAGGAATTTTCTGGACCAACATGAGATTATGATGGATTTTTTAGTGCTTATCTGATCTATATTTTCTATGTGTACCATTTTCAGTGGTTTTCATCTTTAATACTCAGAATTCATAGATGTATGCTCTAACTTCATTTATTGATGAATTGGCTGTGTTATTTCAGGTTCCATGTGCGATTTACCTCTGCTAAAAAATCTTACCTACCTCAGCTTCCATGTCAAGAGAACTTACCACTGAAATACTGATTTGTTGAATCCATAAGCCCAATGATTGTAGACTTGTACTATTTTCAACCTACACACATCACAATCAAATTATTTTCCAAGTAGAGTTAGCCATCTAGATTCATCTTTATCAAATATCATTAACCCCTCTGAGAGAGCCCTCTCCGACTGAAGAGGCTAAGCTTCAGTTATAAGTTGGTTTGAAACAGTTACATGAAGTTGTCTGATTAGTAGGAAATCAAGTGAAATTTTTTGATAACAGATGGATTCTTAGGATATCATTAGATTAGGATTGCACCTACAGATCGGCATAAGACCACATTTTCTACAGAATGGGGATCATATCAATATACAATAATGACTTTTGGATTGAAAAATGCCCCTACTATATTTTCTATGGGGGCGGTCGAAAATTTTAAGGAATACATCCACAAGTTTTTAGAGGTATATTTTGATGATTGGACAATATTTTTATTGTTGAGAAAACATGTTGGAAGTTTAATACTTATGCTCGATACATGTAGACAATATTAGATCCCTTTGAACCTGAAGAAGTGCATATTTTGTGTACCCTTCGACATATTGTTGGGACATATTCATTAGGGGAATTTTGAGGTCTAAAATGGGCCTCCTAAGGAAACCATAAAATAATAGTGGAAAAACTAAAATAATATTAGATTAAATCATCAAATTTTAGAGGGAAAAGGGAAAAAACTACTTTTCAACTCGTATTTTCAACTTACCCCCTATGGGTTTACTCAAATTTCAAGCAGGAACACTGGTTCAATGAATAATTTGATTCCTCATCCAACGAGTACCCATGTTGCATACTTTCGATGGACGCTGCTACACGAAAATGATAAATACATGAAAAATGTGATTGAAATCACCTTTTTTCATGTATTTCTCATTTTTCATCTAGCAGGGTTCATTGAAAGTATGCAACATGGGTTCCCCTTGGATGAGGAATTAAATTTTTCATCCAACGAGTACTCCCACTCGAAATTTGAGTAAAAATTAGGAAGATGAGTTGAAAATACAAGTTGGAAAAGTAGTTTTATTATTTTATTATTTTATTATTTTTTAATCTTTTTACTTTTTTACTCCAAAAATGGTAAATCATCCCCCATGGTTGACATCATCACCTTGAATATGATTGGTTCTTATAAATATTATTTTGGCTGTACATTTTTATTAGGAGGCCCATTTTAGACCTCAAAAGTTCTCTAATGGTCTGTAAGAAAGGACTAATGGTGGACCCTACTAAGATTGCTATCATTATGAACTTGCCTCCACCTAAGAGAGTAAGAAATATTCACACTATGTTGGGACATATTGGGTATTAAAGGAAGTGCATCAAGGGGTATGCTCCGATCACTGTGCCTATGGAGAATTTTTGAAGAAGGATGTAACTTTTCAGTGGAATGAAAAATTTCAGAAGATCCTCGACATATTGAAAAAAAATGGTAGCTACACCTATATTAATGTTCCCTGATTGGAATAAGGAATTCCATGTCCATGTGGATTCCTCTTGTATAGCTTTGGGAGTGGTACTAGTAGAACCTGGTGAGGGAGATATTGATCATCCTATAGATTTTGCAAGTAGGAATTTATCTAAGGCAGAAAATAATTACACCACTACTTAAAGGGAAGGACTGGTCACAGTGTATGCTTTGCAGAATTTTACACACTATTTACTGGGGTCACACTTTAAGATGTTTACATATCATTCTTCACTAAAGTATTTGGTTAATAAGCCTATTTTTGGAGGAAATATGTGCATATGGTTACTGTTATACATGAATATGACTTTGAGATCATTGTTAAACCAGGGAGAATGAATGCAAGACCTAACCATCTGTCAAGATTGGAAATAGGGGAAGATCCAACCAACATAGAGGATAATATTCCCAATGCATATTTATTTTCAATCAAAGTGCCAGATGAACATTTTGTAGATATCATTCAGTTTTTGACCACAAGAATGACTCCTTCATAGTATATTATGCAGCAAAAGAAATACTAGGTGGTTAAGGAGGCTGACTTTTCATTAATAGTAGGACAGTTATATAATATGGGACCAGATGAGATACTATGTAGATATGTTCATGAACATGAAAGATGGACGATTCTAGCAGAGGCTCATGGGGGCGCAACTAGTGGACACTATGTAGGGAAACCTACCGTGCAGAAGGTTTTGAGGGCAGGATTATCATGGCCTACACTACACAAGTATGTGAAGGAGTATTGTCGAGCATGTGATGTGTGTCAAAGAATAGGGAAGCCTTCCAAAAGAGATGAGATGTCATTGGTACCACATGTTACATTGCAAACCTTTGATAACTGGGCCATTGATTTTGTTGGACCCATCAACCCACCTGGAAAGATAATTGGTGAAAGGTACATAATTACAATGATTGATTACTTGACAAGATGGGATGAGGTACAACCAGTAAGGGACTATAGCGAAATTTATTTTTGAGAACATATTCTCTATATTTGGATGTCTAGAGATTTTGATGAGTGACCACAGTTCACACTTCCTAAATAAGATTATTGAATCATTGAATGAGGAGTTCCAATTTTATTATCAGAAGAGTACCCCTTATCTCCCTCAGGCCAATGGAACAATAGAAGCATTTATTAATTTTTTGGAGAATGCAATTACTAAGGTATGAAATGTGAATAGAGATGACTAGGACCTTAGAATTCCAGTAGTGTTATGGGCTTATATGACTGCATGTAAGAATTTGACAAGTGAGACAATCTTCATGTGAGTTTATGGACAAGAATATGTGATGCCCATGGAGTACATCATGCCTAGCTTAAGGATTGCAACTTTTATAGATATGGCAGACTCTGATATAATGGAGGAATTAATGTCGCAGTTACTTTATTTGGAGGAAGATAGATTTATAACAGGATTCCATCAGTAGGTATAGAAAGTAAGAGAAAAGTTCTAGCATGACAGACATATTAAGTAGAAAAAGTTCCAGGTATGATACCTTGTTCTCCTTTATGACAGTAAGTTTGTAAAGTTTCCAGGGAAATAAAAGATGCATTGGTTGGGCACATACATTATCAAGCATATTATTGATGGATGCGCAGTTCAATTAGAAAAGTTAAATGGAGAATTGGTTTAAGGAATAGTAAATGGAAGCAGGTTTAAGAAGTAAAGGGACAACCCCACCCCTACATCTTCACTCTGAAGAAAGAAAAAAAATATTATTAGTGGCACCTATAGTTTAAATTGGGCACTAGACTATAAACTAAGTTGCATAGAGAGAGATTCGACGTAGGAAGTTTCTTCGCTAGAGTCTGGATTATGTTGAAGTTCGCAAGAAGGGTTGTTCACTACAATATGGTATGTGTCAAAGTTGCCCGGAAAAATATTACCATTAAAAGGGAAATTTGCTATTGAAACACGTGGAAAAACACATTTATGAGGATAAATTGACTGGATCTAGCTATATATATGCAATTAATGAACAC
The DNA here is from genome assembly GCA_034641835.2 of Pinus albicaulis. NCBI lineage: Eukaryota > Viridiplantae > Streptophyta > Pinopsida > Pinales > Pinaceae > Pinus > Pinus albicaulis. Next base: position 4,070,465 of record CM076569.1, on the reverse strand, counting down.
AATATAAGATAATGATGGGGATCAGAATTCAGATTCGTTATAAAAAGTTGCGTCCTGCCAATATTTGGAACTTTTATGTCCTAAGAACTCGAGTATTTACTACTGTGGAGAAGCTGCAGGAATTTGCATTGTCGTGTGAATCCTCGGGATTTTATTCATATATTTAGAGGAAAGGGCTTATCCAGAATCATGGAAGCAGTTGCAGCAACATCTAATGTGCCCATAGCATCAGTTGAGATTCCCATCGTAGCATCATCACCCGCAACAACATCATCACGCACACAATGGATATCCCCATGAAATAAAATGAACAAAGAGTAGAGAACAAAGAAGAAACACGAGAAGAAACTTGTTGAGCCTCAACAACAACCCTATCCTATGAGAGATAGTGAGGAAGAAGTGAAGATAGAGTAAATGGAAACAGATGTCACAACATTTTCGTCGCCTCTCCCACTGTATACCCCATCAAGGAAACTGGATGTAAAACAACTGATAGACTCAAAGGATGCAAAGTATGACACCTTCACACCTCTACTATTGGAGTCAGTGTGATTAATTGGAGAATACCTTGGGAAGATTCCATAGCTGAAGTTCACAGACAATGATTTCAACGAAAAAAGGAAATATCCACAGTTTTCACCAGAAAGATACTTGAAACAAATGCAATAACTTTAAAGTGGTATGATGAGGTTGGAACCACAGTAGTGGGCAGAGAGGTTGGCATGGTGAGGTTTTTTGAGCATGTTGAATGTGTTGCACTTCGGTAGAAGTACAGGAAGCACAACTTGTGTGAGACAACTGCTCCTACTAGTGCATGATGGATGTCTATGGATGGGGAAGAGCATACCTATCGACCCAATGCTGATATAGAGAATCACAAGACTTCCTTATCAAGGGTTGAACCTTGTAGAGGGTTTTTTTGGAAAATATCAAGACAAAGGCATAGAAAAAAACATGAAAACCAAGTTTGGACTGACAAAAGGGAAGTGCGGTTATGATATGAGCTCAATGAATAACCAAGGATTTCACTTCGCAACACATATATTGGCTGGAAATATCATGAGGAAGTGTCAGGATAATGAAGTCCTTGCACTGGTTGTTTCATTAGTTACGCAGTGCGCTAATGGGGTTCAGTACAACTGGGCTGCATACTTATGCAAAGATTTTCTAGACAACTGCTACAAGACTTAGGAGAAAGGTATCTTATTTCATTATACATGCTTACTTCTAATAATTGCAACGCTTTCATGGAAAGATATGGAAGATTCGAAGTTCCCTCAGGTAGTCTCGGAATTTTGTGAAGTCACGCGGTATGCATTGCTATGGTGTACCACTAAACTGGCACATGCACATGATAACATAATGTTTTTTGTTATAGATCATATGGACTTACACATTTTGGAGAGCCAACACCCCCACCTATCACCGAGCCTATACAAGTAGTATAACTTTTTCATGAAGCTCAAGGCTAACTTTCATAGAATTTATATACATGCTTGGAAGGAAATAATGAAGACATGGCATCCCCTACCATATTTAGTGATAGAAGACAATATCGTAGTAGGGATACATCAGTGGTCTAAGGAGTGGATCACTACGCTATAGATATATACAAAGGATTCTTTGACAAAGAATGACACAACAAAACATAGGGAAGTGAGTGGGAAAGATAAGAATAAGGATGAGGAAGAGGTAGAACAAGAGAAGCACCACGAAGAGGGTCATAAAGATCCTTTGGAGGAGCTGAGTAGAACAAAGAGTCTGAAAAGACAGAGATAGAGCCATTTATCATAGAGAAGAGGAAGGAAAGCACTGAGGCTGCCAAAAGAAGTAAAAAGAATCAAAATGAAGACAAGACAAAGGACATAATGCCACTAGTCCTCACTAATGGGGACTTGGATCATATTGGGGACAAAATCTAGGAAGCAACATTAGAATCATGGAACAAGTTAGAGGATCACTACAACGCACTTCTAAAAAGTTTCAAGGAGTGTATTGTAGAACTGAAGATATTGGTACAAATAACTAGACAACTAGTACAAGAAAAGGAAAAGCTTCAAGAAAAAATACTAGTAGAGCCGACACTTGGGGCACAAATAGTAAAAATACCCATTGGAGCCCTACAGTTTGACTCCATTGAGGTAAAAGAGTAGGTGAATGGATGGAAGATGTGAACATGAACATCAAAGCGCTTCCACTTCAGAGATTACACGACATACATCAAGAGATAATAGATGAGTTGATGTAGTGTGAACAACTCACTTCAAAGTTGAAAATTCAGGTAGAGAGAGAGTGAAATTTTTTGAAGTAGCAAATTTATGAGGAAATCTAGGAGAAAGATGAGGAAATAAAACATCAACAAAATTTGAAGGAAGTGGTTGGAGCCAAATGTTGTAAGGTCCCATAAATTGATGTCTGAGAAGAGGAACCGGTGGAGGACAAGGTCGTGAATCTTGGCCTTGAAGTAAAAGGATAAAAGAGTGAGATTGTGGATGTACAATTGGAATATGCGATAAATATAAGTGAGATGCAAATGAATCTACAACCAACTACACCATAGGAAGTGTGAGAACAGAGGGAGGTCGACCTAAAGGCTGCAGTGGTCAGCATCTCTGCAACAATGGCATATTGTGGGAAGATGTTGTAGGGGAGCTTAAATATTTGGACTTCATTGTGGGAAGATACTAATCTGGAGAAGATACAAGAGGATAATCAACATAATCAGTAGAATTTGGAGGATATTCGGGCAACTTTGAAGACTGTACCAATATCAGAGATGCTCACAAAAATCAATAAGGGAAATGCCCTCTAGAAGAAGATAAAGGAGTTGAGGAAGGAAGAAAAAACTCTGACAGAGAGAACTCAATCATAGGAGGATGATTAGTTTCAACTATCTCACGCAGTGGATGAGAAGCTTCAAAAGCTTCAACTGAAGGAGGATGTAGTGATGTAGAAGGCTACAGAACTGGTGACATAAGCACAATTGGAGGAAGCATGCAATTAAGAGAATAATATCATAAACATTTTGTAGCAGCTCAACATCACCTATGACAACATTGTAGTGACTATCGGAGGAAAATTTGTTGAGTGACTCGGGACGAGTCACATGTGAGTTTTGGGGGCCTGTTGGGCATAGCTCAACTTGGCCTAAAATTTTGGAAAAGGGTTTGCATTTTTTTGGTGGAATGTGCAGTGGAGCATGCAAGGGAGCATAGTTTAAGGAATAAAATGGACCATGTGGTGTCGTAAGGGCTTCAGGGTGGGTCGAAGCCCCTCCTTTTTGTAAATGTGTGCCATCTTGTAAGAAATAAATGGTTTTCAGACCATAGTTTCTTGTTTTGAGGAGTCCACGATATTTGGATCATGGTACTTTGACGATGTAATCCTACAATGTAACAGTATATAAATAGGGTTGAAATGCTATGTTTAGTGGCCAAGATAGAGAGTTATGGGTGAATCATTGTGATCTGTATTTTGTAGCGAAGGAGAGCCTCTATAGCTGAGTGCAGAGAGGCCCAGGAAGAGTCTGCAACTGAATGCACAAATAGCCTACAACTTAGTGCGCAGGTCAAGAACTAGTTGTATTCAAAGATTCATTATAATAAGCAACAATTTTGTGGACAATATTCTAGTTTTCTTATGTGATTGATGTGTATCTTTACTTATTATATGTCGTAGGATAACATTCTTACAGTTTCATTTTACTTCAGCGCAGTAATGGTTTATGGTTCTATATGGCGTGTTTTTGTGATTAATTGAATGTGGAAAAGTGATTTATGAGTTTAAAGTATAAATGACAACATAATAATACCACATATCCCAGTTCCTTAAGGCTGCAGAAACCTGGTTGTGCATCCACCTATAGTCACTTCGGGTGAGAGTGAGATCTTCTTGCAGGTTGTTGTTGAAAGGGCCAGTGATCAGGGGTATTGTTCGTGTGCAATATAGATAGAACCTGGGTCAGCCTAAATAAATCCAACAATGTATATATTCAATCAGAGCCATAAAGGATACATGAAAGGTAATGTGTCCAATATTCTATAGTTCTATATGTTTTCTTAATAAAAGCAAACTATTATGTCGAAATTGCAAAAGTAAAAAAATTATATTTTTTGTTTGGACCTGTAGTAGATTAGTAGGTTGGTGCACATCCAAGAAAAAATTATCCAAACCATGCAATGGAACATGTGGAAAAATGAACAAGGATGGTTACTCACCTATTGGGCACACAAAAGAGGCAAATGTGTCATTACTATGGGAGAGTCAAAGTTCTAGTTAATGCATTAAACAATTGCATAGTATGGCACAAAGACAAATCATTGAAGGACTATGATAAGGCACCATGAAAAAGTATCAAAATATCATTGCATATTTGTAGGATTGAGTGCTAACGAATAGTATTTACATGACTATGTGTGATCATCTAGATTCATACACCTTCACACTTGAGATGAATTATATACTCTAGATGTAGATTATAGTGATAAAAACTTAGTCATCATATTCGGATCTCATTTATAGCAAGTAAAATTTGAAGACTATTATTTCATAGACTTTATATATTGATGTTTCTCAACAGAGTGGGATAGATAGAGAGACTTGAGTTTGAATGATTGTTTAAACTATTTCTCTATAATATAGTTTGCAAACAACTAGGTTCTCGTTCATTGTGTATATATGTATTTGTGAGTCCAGTTAAATTTATTTTTTTTGATGTTTTTCAAATATCTTGTGACCACCAAGTGGATTCCCTGCGTAGGATGTGCGATGTTGTTTTACATGTTTTCATAATATAGTTTACTTTGTTGTTTAATTTTATATACTTTGTTTCTTATCATTGATCTTATGCTATGTTTCTTACAACATTTATTCTTATGCTCTCTTTCTTAGCATTAATTCATATGCTCTGTTTCTTATCATTTAACTAGTGCGTTGTTTTCCATTCCAATCAGTCAATCAAGCACTTGAAAAAACATCAAAAATAAGTTAGAATTAAACCAATGATCACTTAGGTTTATTTTTGAAATGTGAATTTATTTCAAGTTGTATTAATTTTAATTTATTTTGTTGGGTGAATATGATGTCAGATGATCATACAAAACTACCAAATTAAACAGGGGTCAAACCTTTAAAAACTTCAAACAATTACACTATTTTTTTTAAGAGATTTTTTTTGTTGAAAATTAGTTGAATTCATACATGGAAAAGAGGGTCTATAAATTTTTTCACAACCATGACCATATTGAGTTATATCGGATTTAACTACTTTCATAAAATAGAATTTCCTTTCATGTCAATTTAATTCCAATATAATTATAAGCTAAATCCTTGCATATCTTTTTTTGTACACTTTGTAAGTTTACAAACTTGGATTGATAAGATAAAATGTTCCAAATTATAATACTATTAAATTGAATTACACTAGATTTCATTAAACTAGCCACAATTAACTAGATCATGGACACATAGATTAAGAGAGCTCTCCAACAGAATATCCAACTATATTGGGTTGTTAAAGCATGACAACTCCTGCACCAAGGAGAGTCACCCAATAGGGGCGAAGTTCAATAAGTTTCCTCATATCATTGATGCACTAAAATCAATGGGTACTATTTCTTCCTAAGTGGGAGGAATGATCTAGGTGGGTATCAGTGGCCAACCACTATTCCACTAGCTCACACCATAATTTTCTATTTTGGTAGTTTTTTTCCACTTTTTTTAGGTCCTAAATCTCTGAAGTTATTTTGAGGGCCTAAATGAATTTTTTGGCGAAAAAAACTCATGAAATCCATATACTACTATTGATATTAAAGATTTTACTTCTTGGATAGGATTTTCCAATGAGGTATCATGCATGCCAAATGGAGATTGTATGCCAAAATTATGACCCCATGAAGTTGATATTCGAACTTACCCTATCGGGGCCCACAAGCCTTTTGTGCTTCATCTCCTAGGGTTTCGTTTTTGGATGTTTATAGTTTCTTATTACTTATTTATGATAAAAAATTCCTTTGGTCTTCATTGTAATATAGTTTGGTGAAGTCATGTAACTGTCACATCTCTTCTCAAATAGAAACTACCACCATTCAAACTAGTTTGTTTACATTATTCTTTTATACATTTTCGACATTTTCCATTTATTAATAAAAATAAAGTTTCATTATATATCTATGTTTTGGTTATAAATTTTATATCATTCCATTCTATTCATGAATTCATATCGGTAACAACCTATAGGAGACACCAATCCCCTCTGCTGTAAATATTTGTAGGCACCAGACTACGTGCTTTCATTTTCACAATGTTTGCTAGTTTTTTTTTCTTTCCTTAATTTTACTTTCTACTTCTTCCTTCACAAAATTTTTTAGTTTATTTTTCCTTCACTAGTTCTACCTATTTCTTCTTCCTTCACTATGTTGAATTCTCCCAAAATTTGTTGCTTTTGCATTCTTCTCAAGAATTATTTTTCACAATATTCCATGAATCTAATTTTGCAAATATAGTTGTGTCATATATATATATATATATATATATATATATATATATATATATATATATATATATATATATATATATATATATATATATATATATATATATATATATATATATATATATATATATATATATATATATATATATATATATATATATCTTTACTTTCGCATCCAAATTTCATAGTCTGAGACATCTTAGAAAGAAAGTTATAACATTAGTAACAAGGCTAACTTGTTTGATGAAAACTTTAGGACCATTCAAGAAGCTCAAATTTCTTAGAGAATATCTATGAAATAATAGAAACCAAGTTTTTTAACTTAAAACATATGTACATTATGATAGTATATCTATAGCCTCCAAGTTTCATGGTCTGAAAATATGAAAATAAAATTTATAGCAAAAATCCTTAGCTAACCTGTCTGAAGAAATTTTCAAGAGAATTCATCAAGCCTACTTCCTTCGAAGATATTTATGAAATTAAAGTGAACCAAGGTTTGAAACTTGAATAAAAATAAATTATGATCGTATATATGTATCCCCCAAGTTTCATAGTATAAAACATCTTAGAACAAAAGTTATAGAAAAATTCCCCAACTGACTTGTTTGAAGAATAGTTCACAAGAATTGAGGAATCCTAACTTCCTTCAACCATATCTATGAAATTGTATTGAATCAAGGTTTGAAATTTGAACCAAAATTACATGAAGGTGTTATTTCGATATCCTCTAAGTTTAATACTTTTAAACATCACAAATGAAAATATATATTGAAAATATCAAGATGAATCGTTCACTAGAGAAACCACATTTTTGCTTCCACCTTTAGAATCCAAGATTAACCCTAAAAATTATTCCTTATCTCCTCTTGCAACATTAGATCTATTATTTGATGATTTATGTTAAAATGAACACATATCCCATTATTATAGTGTTTGTACTTTCACTTAAGCAAATGAATTGTAAAACTGGTTATGTCGACCTACTTGTACTTTGGTTGGGTCATCTTGAAAAAATATTTCATATCTCCTCATTACTAAGGAATTATGAGTGTTATATGTTGTTGAAAAGGTATCAGAACAATATTTCCAACCATATATGTCATGCACCCATTTGAGCTATTTAATTGGAGTAAAAATTCCTTCAAATATAGGGTATCCAAAATTGGGCATTCTTGCACTTTGGTTGGGTCATCATGACAAAGTATTTCATATCTCCTCATTCCTATATAATTAGAGGGAGTTCCATATACCTTTGGAAAGGTATTGGAACATTATTTCTAACAATATATCCTATGTTTCCATTTGAGCTAGGTATTAGAGTTCAAATGCCTTCAAATATATGGTATATGTTTAGTCAATTTAATGTTCTTAAATTTCAAGCACAAATTATCAACTGCAATCTGTAAACTGATGAAGTGCACGCGCACTATATGTGCTAGAAGTCTTTTTCATTAGAGTGATGATTGAATTTTGAGTTTTGTTAATTTTTGAATTTTTGGATTAGTGTTGAATTGCTATGGATCAATGAGTTTTCAAGTAAAGTTAGAGCAATCTATTATCTATGTTAAATGTTATTCCTATAATTAGTTTCAATTGAATTGAGTTGTTAAAAATTGTTTGTGAGATAAATATTTTCAAAAGATATGTTAGATTAATTTCTACTTCATTTTTATCAAGTTGTTTTTTAGATTATTATGCTGCAGTGAACAGAGAACTAAATCTCAATTAATTATGAAAGCATGAAATATTTTACAAGTCCTAGTTTTATGAAAGCATGAGAATTGAAAATTAACTGAAAATTGAACCAAAATGCTATGAAAAATAAAGATTTTATCTACTGCAATTTTAAACCTGGAATGTAAACGAAAAAGAAATGAACTGAGCTATATAAAATATGGAAAGAGTAAATTTAATAAATGAATATGTGAAATAAGAAAAAACTGGGTATTGAATTGTTTAAATTGAGCTTTAAAATGAAATATAAACCAAAGCATTAAATAGATTCGAACTACGAAATGATAATGTGTTTGAAATAAAATGTAAAGACTAAAAAAATGAACTGATATGCATGTAGGGGACCTCCGCAATGCAGTAGGTTTCTTTAACACTAACAATGCATCAATGCATGGAAAAGGAGCTTCGAATTAAGAGAAAAGTTTCAAACAGAATACTCAGAAAAATAAAAGATGACGCGCGTTGAATACATATAGTTTCCATATACATGAGATCTATGCCTACAAGTCTCTTTAGAATCCTTATACAAGTTGAAAAATTAAACAAATATCGTTATCTTGTCATTTTTCTATTAGGAAATCAAATCGACAAAGTCATGACATTCTCGAACTCTGTTTTTTAGCGCTGTTACGTGTTGACTGCCACCATTGATCATGTAATGGTGACATCTTCTTGATGAATTGGCTCAGATAATTGGGAGGAGATCCATGAAGGAATCATCCTCTAACTACACATGTACTCCTTTGCTGAGCTGGTGCACGGAACCCTATTATCAATGGAGGTAGTTGCGGATTTGTGAAATAACTGTGGAATTGTGTTAACTCTGTAGCTGAATGTAATATTTCACAAAACAATAAAGAATATTAGAAAATATGAAAAATAGGACACATAAGTGTTTTACCTTGTCAAAATCATATGATTTCTTCCTTTATTAGGTTGATAGTGATGAGAAAAGAAGGAAATATGGATGAAAAAAGATGTAAAAAGAAACAATTATGAGACTCTACATTCCCCCACACTAAAGGTTTTGTATGTCCTCATACAAACACAAATTTTTTCATCTCTGTTAAGTTATTGCATATCACTGGATACTTCTTCCATTACATCCAATTTTATCTTTTGGCCCTCTTCCTTATTACTGCCATCCTTGGTTTCTTCATAAGGAAATTGTACTTGAATGATTTTTCTCTTCAGGGCCCTGTTTTCTTCCTTGAATTTCTTTTTCTTTTTGTACCATAGAATTAAATGTAGGAGGAGTTTATAACTCTTGGAAATTTTAACTTCATTCAGACCTTTCAAATATTTATTTTCACCTTTAATAAACATGTTTAATGTCTCTAGTTTGAAGATTTCATTTATGAGGATGTCGAGTACTGGAGGTTCTTGTGGTTCATTAAACTAGTCCTTCTCTTCTTCTTGATTTGGAATTGGTCTCTTGGATGCTTCTCTTTTCTCCAACGATTCTATGTAATCATAAATCTCTTGCTGTACGGGATCAATACCTAAACTTTGTCATAGACTTGGAGGAGGTGAAATGTAGGCAGGTGGTGATGCTCTTGGAGAGTTTACTAAATTTTCTTCGGCCTCCAAATCAATGTGTTCTACATCTCTTGAGGGTACTTCTTTCACTGTTTTTAGCCTGGTACTTCCTCTTGGTCCTGTGACAGGGGTCTTTGGAGTTTTAGGCTTTTCTTTCTGGGGTGAAATCTCTGTTTTTTTGCTGGATTTATTTCTTCTAACATCTTTTGTATTTATTTTCTTTAAAAATTCTGCAATTGGTATGTCATCTTCTGAAAAATCTTGCTTCTCTTGTGGTTCTTGTTCCAATGATGTTTCAACCTTCCTTTTCTTATGATTCTACTACTACTTGGTTGTTCATTTGTTTCTTCTTCAAAATTATTTCTTACTAGAAAGGTTTCCCATGTATTCCCTATACTTTGAATATGGAATTCAACAAGTATTTTAACTAGCCCATGGTGATACATTGTGTTTTCTATGAATTGTATTCTCTTTTGAACATTCCCTGACATATTTTTAAGACTATTCAATAAGAAATATGGAAGGTTCATTTCATGTTCTTCAATAAAATTCATCAATAGTCTTATATGATTGAAAAAAACACATCTGAATCGACCTTCACAAGTAACAAATTTTTGGATGATTGAGAAAAAATTCCTCCACTTTGGGACACATTTCTCGAAGACAATAATATCCATGCTTGGTTTCTTCAAGAAAAACCTCCAGTCATCTCCTTTGATTCCTCTATTCTTGAACCATTTTTCTCCTATACGAGGCAATTCGGTGGCTTCTGCAATTAGAGATTCCATCAATGTGAATTTAATATCTCCTATTTCCACTTCTACACCATAAAAAACCCTTGCAAAAGTTTTGGTGACTTCCTTGTGGAAACCATCAAAATTTTCCATGAATTCTAGCCATTGTACTTTCTGTAATAATTCTCTTTCTTGTGGATATCCTTCCAATAATTTCTTCCCTATGGGCTCTATTCAGATAATCATACCCATGGTTGGAATATGTTTCACCTCCATAAATTGTTTTTCTTGACGTGGAAGTGATCTTGGTAGGGTTTTTCTTCGGAGCAGAAATGCAGATGGTGACGGAAAAATGAGAGGGTAGGCAGGTATGAGATGAGGGTATAACAGAGTGAATTAGCCATTAGGAATTCATAATTATGATTTAGGCGGTGATAAAATCAATGATTTGAGACTTTGAATCATGATATGATGGCGAAACAGAATGGTGAATTATGAGGGATTTGTCATGACACTATCACCTTTCACAATAATTATTTTGATTTGTTCGGTAATGTTATGTCTGTATAATTCATACATGTAATATGTTGGCCCCTATTTTTAAATTAAATTATTACATACCTTTGATTTATTTTCTTGCTAACCTTTAGTTGTCATCTTGCAGGTGCTCTGTATCATAAGGAGTCAATGACTTCTTCTTGTTGGATCATCAAATGTTCCTGTCAATTTGGTCATAGAAACTATCAAAGCTGTAGAACATCATCGATTCTATAGCTTACTTATATTTTTAGAAATGGATGCTAGAAAAATGGGTAAGAAAAAATTTAAGGTGCCAAAATAATTTTGGTTTTCACCTTGAATTTTCTGTATAAAACATGCCAACAATTTGTTCGTTTTCATGTTTATACAATATATATATATATATATATATATATATATATATATAGAGAGAGAGAGAGAGAGAGAGAGAGAGAGAGACTTTTAAGGTTGAGAAGAAGAATTCTTCTTAACCAACTTTAAATTAGAGTTGTTTTGGAAAATCTTGACAAATTCCTCTCTTGTCATTGGATTTTGATAGATCTTGAGTTAGTTTCCATTTAATAATAGAGGAATTTTCTCTTCGTCAATAGTCTTGATTCTAACTGTTCCATTGTCAAAAACTTCTTCGATCTCATAGGGTCCAAGCTAGTGAGTTTGGAACTTTCCTTGAAAATTCTTGAATTTTTAGTTCAAGAGTAGAGCCCAATCTCCTAGATGAAATTTTATTTCCTTGATGTATTTTCATTCCATCTAGCTCTTTGTTGTTGAACCAAGTGAGTCTTCTGGATAACATCTTGCCTTATCTCATCAATCTCATTGAGTTATCACATCCTTTGATTTTGTGATTCTGATAAGTCAAGTCACAAATTGACTGCTATTATATAAGTCTAGATTTGGAACTCTATTGGAAAGGAGAGTTACTTTCCATAAACAAGTTCGTAGGGAGTATGTCATGTAGTTCTCTGATTAGGTGATCATGTCCAAAGCTGAAAAAATGCTCAAAAATAGAATTTCTCAGAATTGGTTGAAACTAGGATGGTTGTGCAGATCTTGTCTTTTGGATTCCAACGCCGCAAATGGTTCAAAAAACCGATGTCGTATGAGGAAGATATTGCATTCTGATCGAAATGGCAAACAAGTGAATTTTTGACAGTTTGACCAGGTTTGACTGGGCAGGTACAATCAGCAGTTGTAGGTATATCCTCTAGAAACAGCCAATGAAGCTGTGACAAGTGGCAGCTTTAGATTTTCCAGTTTGATTTTATATGGGGGTAAATTTTCTAATGTTGCCTACGGTGGAATTATATTTTTTTAATTTATTTATTTAATTATAATTTAAATAGTATATATATTTTTATATATTATATAATATAATATATTATATGTTCTGACATATTTTATATATTATATATGTTATATTAATTTTAATTATATTTAAATTAAAATCAAACTATTCTCCATTTAAAAAAATATATATATATTTACAAATCCGCATTGAATATCAAGCCAAGGATATACGTTGGTGTAATATCAAGCAAAGGATACCTTGGTGTATGATAAGAGATATAAAATACGTGATTTATGTAACGTACGATAAAAGCCAATGTTGGGAGCGGGGTTGGGTTTTGAACCTGAAACCTCCACTTCACAAACCATGGATTTAACTAATGGGCCATTGCACAAGTTTGTTAAGAAGTCAATTCAACATTTATTTAACACTGAATGCACAGTGTGGACCGGTGGAGCCATTAGCACTAAACCAAGTTTATCTGCCCATTTAATTCGAATTTAAGTTAAGTTAATCCGGGATTAGGATTTGGCGAGATTTATGGCGGGCGCGCTATTTTTGGCAGGATTGGCCAGAATGGTTGGGCTAACTAGAGTTAGCACAAATTTGGTGGAGTTTTTTTTAGGCAATACTAGGCAAAAATTGTTTTGGTCATAACGTCTTCATTACTGAACCTTTTTGGACGAAATTTTAGTCAATTTCAACTATTTTGAGCATTCCAGAGCCATTGGGAAAAGTTTCAGAGCCAACAGGCTTGGATCTTCAGGTGCTTTTGCTTCAGGGAAGCTTGGAGAGCCATCAGGGCCTAGAGGGAGTTCAAGCTGTTTTGAGCTATGCTTAACCATTTGAGGTGAAAAAAAAGCCAATTTATATTGATTTATATGTTTTGAATTCATTTTCACAGCTGGTTTGGTCTGTTTAGGCATTTTTCTCACTGTATTACCAATTTGAGAATCATAATATATCAAGGACATGCCCATTGGGAGCCTTGGACCCGACAGATGTAGCCTAGGAGGGGTGAACTGCCTCATCATGTTGTTTTGTGTTTATGGTGAAGTTATCTTGATGTGTATTTCAGATTCAAGTTTTTAAACAATAAATTTAAACAACATACCCTCACACTTAAATTTATAAACAATTACTAAGAACACTTTGTTTTACTTGCAAGACCTTAAAAACACTTTGCACACTTAATTTAATGGAAATGAATACTTTAAACAACAATACACATACTTTCATTTTCAAATCAGATGGTATCAGAGCTGAGGATTAGAGCCTTATAAGCTAGAGTTTTACTCAGCATTTGTTTTATGCAAAGATATAGTTGATTGTTTGCAAGTTTTAATGCTTACTAGGCTTAAACTCAAGAGAGGTGAAGGACACTTGGTTAGTGCACAAAGTAATCCACAACCAAGAAGGGTTAGAGAGCCATGTCCAAGAGTCATAGAAGCGGTTTCAAGCATGTCTTCAAGAGAGGGAGAAACTCCTGAAGATATGGATCCCAAGGAAGAAGAACGAGTATTCTGAAAAGCTTTCCTAGACATGACAGAGATGGTAAGGATACTCTACCAAGAAAGGAATGATAGGCTTGTTGGAGAAGGGTCTAAAAACCAGAAATAAGGAGAGGGTTATTCAAGAGGAAAGAAAAGTGATGACAAGTCAAATAAAGGACACAGAGGAAATGGTGATCCATTATCCCCATCTTCATCCTCTTCCTCTACATCGTCATCCTCAACTTCGGTGAATCAATCTCACAAGTCTAAAACCACTGGTAAAAGTCCATTTTTAAAGCTTGATGTCAAATTTGAGTTGCTTATGTTTAACGGTGAAGTCAATGTAGAGAAACTTGACAATTGGATTAGATAGTTGGAAGTTTACTTGAGGATACAAAACCTTCATGAAGACGACACCAAGATTCAGTTAGCCTCTCTAAGGATGGAAGGAGTAGCATTGGTATGGTGGGAAGCCAAGACCAAGGATGAAATGAAAAAACATGGTAAGATCACTTTATCATGGGCTGAATTTATTTCCTTCAATTAAGCAACAATTTTATCCATTAGCTCATTTACAAAAGGCTATCATGAATTGGTAAAGTTTTAGACAACTTAAGGGACAAAGTGTTCACGATTACACTCAAGAGTTTAGGAGAAGGGCTTTACTACTTGGAGTTGATTTTCATAGTCAAGATACCTTGCTGAAATATATAGGTGGTTTACACACTTATCTTATACATACTATCCTTATGTTCAATCCTACTAGTCTAGAAAAATTTTGTGTGCAAGCTACACATTTAGAGGCTAGAGGTAAACAATATTTTGATGGGAATATGGATAGTGAATTCAAAGGCAAAGGGAGGAAAATAAATGCAAACTATAGGAAAGAAAAAGGAAAGTTCTTTTGTAAAAATTGTTCCAAAACAAGCCACGATGAAGACCATTGCTGGAAGCTTCATCCGAAGCTGAAACCAGAGAAATTTAAAAACAAAGATAAGGCCAAAGAAAAGGGAAAAACTGTTGCAACTGTTGAACAAGACTTAGGGTCTAAGTTAGGTGACGAAACTAAAAGCATCTCCATGGTATTAAAGAACATAAAGGGGAACGAGGTTGTACAAGAAACAAATCCCAGTTCTAGCATGCTAAACTGCCACATAGAAACTCAAAATGAAAAGAGGAGGATAGAGCTGTTTCATGTGAGGATCATCTCAAACCACACAAAGATAGACACATTATTTGATAGTGGGTCTCAAGCAAACCTCATCTCAGAAGACTTAGTCAAGAAGTTGAAACTAGAGACAATTCCACATCCAAAACCATATCCACTTGGTTGGATTTGCAAGGATGCCAATTAACAAGTCTCAAGAAAGTGCATGTTGCGCTTCACCATACCAGCTCATTATGTTGATTGGGTTGAACTGGATGTAGTACTGTTTGACATTACAGGTGTTGTGTTGGGTAGTCCTTATTTATATGACAGAAAGGCAATCTTCCATTTCCATGAGAACAAGTATCATTTGTTCAAGGATGGAAAAGAGTATATTGTGAGAGCACATAAGAAGAAGCTAGAATCTTCTTTAGTCCATGCAGGGCAATTGAAAAGGCTTGTCAATGCAAGTCAAATTTTGACTTTGTTGATGGTTAAACAAAAACATTTTGTACATTCTCCTTTTCATGTTATTGCTGATGTAAATGATGATATGTTTCAGCCTGAAAGAAAGTCGTCTTTTGAAGATGACAAGATGTTGCAGAAAGTGCCTTTGGTGCCAATCAGTGCAGAGAACGAAGTGTTGGTGCAAAGCGGTGCAAGATTATAGGAGATGGAAAAGCATGCAAGCAAAGAGGGCACAAAGTCCAACAAGGGTCATTGCTGGTTTCAGAATGGCAGATTGGTATGGCGAGAAAACTTGTTCAGAATTCGGCACAAGTACATAGCACAATCAACAAAAATTCGCCATGTGGATAGTTGTCAAGGTGAATCTTATTTTTAGTCTTCTTTGAAGTTTGACCACTATAGAAACAATATGTATTCTACAAAATATAGTTTCTATTCTGCAAATTTCAAAAATTTGCATCATGACTTAGTCAATTTTAGCAACGGTTTGTCAGTGAATTCAAGGAACAATTTATCTTTTTATGAGAAGCTCAATTTGATGAAGTTAGGAAGATTTCAGTGGTTCAAGGTTGGAAGAGTGGAGAATAAGTCTCCCCATCTTCAATTTCTATAAATCAGAGAGCTTTTGGGGTCCAAAAGCTTCCCATTTGGGAGGTGTGATCAGGTGATCATGTCCAAAGTTGAAAACATGCTCAAAAATGGAATTACTCAGAATTGGTTGAATTTAGGATGGTTTCGTAGATCTCATCTTTTTGATTCCAGCACTGTGAACGGTTCGAAAAATCGATGTCGTATGAGGAAGATATTTGATTCTGATCAAAATGGCAAACAGGTAAATTTTTGACAGTTTGACCAGGTTTGACTGGGCAGGTACAATTAGTAGTTGTAGGTATATCCTCCAGAAACAGCCAATGAAGCTGTGACAAGTGGCAGCTTCAGATTTTCTAGTGTGATTTTATATGGGGGTAAATTTTCTAATGTTGCCTAAGGTGGAATTATATATTTTTTAATTTATTTATTTAATTATGATTTAAATAATATATATATTTTTATATATTATATAATATAATATATTATATGTTCTGCCATATTTTATATATTATATATTATATATGTTATATTAATTGTAATTATATTCAAATTAAAATCAAACTATTCTCCATTTTAAAAAACAATATATATTTACAAATCCACATTGAATATCAAGCCAAGGATATACATTGGTGTAATATCAAGCAAAGGATACCTTGGTGTATGATAAGAGATGTAAAATACGTGATTTATGTAATGTACGGTAAAAGCCAATGTTGGGAGCGGGGTTTGGTTTTGAACCCGAATCCTCCGCCCCACAAACCACAAATTTAACCAATGGGCCATTGCACAAGCTTGTTAAGAAGTCAATTCAGCATTTATTTAAAACTAAATGCACAGTGCGGACCGGCGGAGCCATTAACACTAAACCAAGTTTATCGGCCCATTTAATTCGCATTTAAGTTAGGTTAATCTGGGATTAGGATTTGGTAGAATTTATGGTGGGCACGCCATTTTTGGTGGGATTGGCCAGAATGGTCGGGCTAACTAGAGTTAGCCCAAATTTGGTGGAGTTCTTTTAGGCAAGATTGGGCAAATACTGTTTTGGTCATAACTTCTTCATTACTGAACTTTTTTGGACAAAATTTTAGTCAATTTAGACTATTCTGAGCATTCCAGAGCCATTGGAATAGGTTTCAGAGCCAAAAGAGTTGATCTTAAGGTACTTTTTCTTTAGGGAAACTTGGAGAGCCATAAGGGCCTAGATGGAGTTGGAGCTGTTTTGGGCTATGCTTAACCATTTGAGGTGAAAAAAAAGCCAATTTATACTGATTTCTATGTTCTGAATTCATTTTCACAATTGGTTTGGTCTGTTTAGGCCTTTTTATCACTGCATTACTAATTTGAGCATCATAATATATCAAGGACATGCCCATTGGGAGCCTTGGACCTAGTAGATGTAGCTCAGGAGGGGTGAACTGCCTCATCATGTTGCTGTGTGTTTATGGTGAAGTTATCTTGTTGTGTATTTCAGATTCAAGTTGTTAAACAGTAAATTTAAACAACATACCCTCACACTTAAATTTATAAACAATTACAGAGAACACTTTGTTTTACTTGCAAGACCTTACAAACACTTTGCACACTTAATTTAATGGAAATGAATACTTTTAACAACAATACAAATACTTTCATTTTCAGATCATTCTCCTCCATGTAGTTTTGTAGGCCTATAAATCTTATGGAAGATTTCCTGCCCAGTCCCTTTTGTGCAAGTGTACAATCTTGGTGAGAATGGTTTCAATAAATTTGTTTATAGATTGAAATTGCCCATTTTCTTGGGGATGGTATGGAGTGGACTTCCGGTGCTTGATTTTATATGCTTCCACCGACTTCTATACTATTTTGGATGTGAATTGTGTTCCATGATCTGTTATAATTTCCCTTGGGACACCAAAATGAGTGAAGATATCCTAAAAAAGAAATGAAACTACAACATTTTCAGTAGCAAAATAAAGTGCTTTAGCTTCTACCCATTTAGTAACATAATCAATACATACCATAATATACCACTTTTGTTTGGAAGGTGGATTAATTGTACCAACAAAATCCAAAGCCTATTTCTCAAAATGTTCAATGAGTACCTAAGGTTGCAGTGGAATTTCACATGAAAGAACAGGTTACCCCATGCTTTGGCAACTGCCACATCTCTTAACATATTCTTAGTTATCGTTGAAAAGGGAAGGCTAATAATATCCTAAGAGAAGGATTTTATAAGAAGTTATTTTCTTATAGAAATGGCCTCCACATGGTTCATCATTTTAAGCTTTAAGTATCTCTGGTATCTCATCTTCTCATACACACCTTCTGATGATGAGATCTAGTCCTCTTTTGTACAATTATTCATTGATCCATGAGTAAGAAGCACTTGTTTGGATTATTTTCCTCTTTTCTCTGGGAAACAAATGAGATGGTAATTTTCCTGTAGCCAAATAATTAGCAATATCTGCATACCAAGGTGATTTAGTAGATACTGTAAAAATATATTCATCTGGAAATTTTTCCTCTACAGGGATATCATTATTATCATTTTGAATTCTAGATAAAAAGTCAGCAATTGTATTTTGTTTTCCTGGTTGATCTAGAATGGTGATGTTAAACCCTTGCAATAGTAATAGCCATTTGGTTATTTTTCCATTAGTGATTGGTTTGTTCATTAAATATGTCATGGCATAATGGTCTATGTGAATGAAAGTTTCATAGCCAATGATGTAATGTTTGAACTTATTAATGGCATGCACTAGAGCTAAAAAATATTTTTCAGTTACAGTATTATTTAGCTCTGCTGGAGTTAAACTTTTACTGGTATAGTAAATGGCATGAGTAAGAACTTTATGTCCCAACATGGCCCCTAAGGCTGTATCTAAAGCATCAGTGGAGATGTGGAAAGGAAATTTCCAATTAGGTCATTTCAAAATAGGTGCTTCAGATACTTTCTTTTACAAAGTTTTAAAGGCATTTTGACAAATAGAGTCACAAATTAATTCACAATCTATGGTAAGTAATTTGAAGAGTGGAGATGCTATTTTCGTGAAGTTTTCTATAAATATTCTATAATATACAGTAAAACTAGGAAAACTCCTAACATCTCTTTGAAAATTTGGCACTAATAATTTGGAAATAACCTCTACTTTAGATGAGTCTACCTTTATCCCATTTCCTGAAATACGGTGACCTAAAAAAATTCCCTCACTAAACATCATAAAACATTTTTCATGACTTAATGAAAGATTTTATTTTTTGCATCTTATTAGAACCATTTCTAAATTTTCTAGTGCTTCTTCAAAAGAATTATCATAAACTATGAAATCATCCATATACACTTCCGCACAATCATGAATAAGATCAAAGAAAATTATGAGAACTTCTCTTTGGAATGTTGTGGGAGCATTGAAAAATCCAAATGGAAGTACTTGGTAAGTATAAGTTCCCCAAGGATAGGTAAATGTGGTTTTTTTTTAATCTTCAGGTGCTACCTAAATTTGATTATACCCACAGAAACCATCTAGAAATGAAAAATACTTTTTCCTTGCTAATGTGTCTAGGACTTGATCTATGAAAGGAAGTGGAAAGTGATCTTTCAATGTCACTTTATTCAATTCCCTGTAATCGATACATACCCTCCATTTCTCATTTTTCTTAGGAACAGTCACTAGGGGTGAAGCCCATTGAATTTCTGATATTCGATAGATAAAATTTACATTCAACAGTTTTTAAAAATTTGTTTTAAGTTTGGGTTCATTCTTCTTTGAGGTTGTCTAACTAGTCTAGCAATCTCTTCAATATAGACATGATGCATACAATCTTTGGGATTAATTCCTTTCATGTCTATATATTCCCATGCATAAGCATAAGAGTGTTTTTGCAAGGTCTCTACCAGTTAATTTTTTTGTAATTCTTCCATATTTTCATTAATATTCAATGTTTTTTCTGGAGAATTTCTATCGAATAATTTCCAAAAAATTTCATAGAATGTACAGAGATTTGTCTAGATGATAGATATTCAATATTACATTGTTCTTGAAAAATTTTACTATTTTCATGATATAAGGAGGGTTCATTATTTTCTATTCAATTTAAATTTTGTTCCTCCTCATTTGTTTGTACAATAGTGAAAATAGGTTGAATATCATTACCATCATCTATCCATTCTTCACTTTCTATATCTATTGTTGTTTTTGTAGGTGGATATAATGAAAATTTCTTTGTAGATCTGCCATCTGAGATAAAAATGTCTCCTGATATACAATTAATGAAAGCATCAATTGTAGCTAATGAAGGTATTCCTTAAATTAATGGATGCCCTGCTAAATTATTCTTGGGTGTTAAAACCATGAAATCGACAAGATATTCCCTAGAATCTAAGGATAAAAAAATATCTTCTAACACACCATCAGGTTTAATTACAGACCATTCTGCTTATTGAAACAATGTTAGTGTGTATTGAAGATTAGGAAGTTTCAGTTGATCCATAATTTGTTTACTCATTATGTTTATGGCTGCTCCCAGATCAATCAATGTGTTTGGTATTTCAATTCCATTGATGTGAATTTTCATAATGGGGCTTCCTGGGTCTAAATATTTCTACATTGTTCCCTTCCCCATCATGATATCTGCAATTCTCTGAAGTAATTGGATTATTTTTGTGTCCTTTATTTTTCTTTGAGTACTTAATTCCTTAATTTTTTTTGAAAAAATTGGTATTTCTTTTATATCTTGTAATAAAGGAATTTTTATACAAACAATTTTCAATTCATCTATCGTATCATAATCAGGCAACATGATTTTTTTTTTCTACTCCTTTATCAATTTTCAACCATTCAGGAAAATGCGGCCTTGTAATAGACACTGAAGGATGTTCTATAATAGGAGTATCATCATAAATTATAGGAATATTTTATGTTTGATTACTTTATTTCTGAGGAAGAGAAATGTCTTCTTCTTCAAATCTATTATTATTTTTTCGAGAATTTTTCTTTGTTTCCTGAATAGCAACATATGGTTTATTATTTTATAATACTCTACCAGATCTTAATTGAACATTATTAGAATCTAGTGGAGTTATTATATAAGTTTGAGAATTTTTCCCTTCCATGTTGTAAACAGATTTATTATTTGGATTTGGGAGTGGTTGAACGGGTAATTGGTTTGGTTTTTGTGCAAATGGTAAAGAGGGTTCAGGATTTTCATTTTGAACTTGAGCTTGAGCTTGAGGTAATTGATTATTCTGAGGAAAGAATAGTGGTGGAAAATTTTGATAGGGTGGTGGATATTTTTGATATTGAGAATACCTACCATAAGGATTTTTCCACCCTTGATTCCAAGATTGTGGTTGTGGTTGAGCCCAAGGCTTCCATGGCATAGGTTAATTCCAATTACTTTTTGGAGATTGTGAAAATGGTTGAGGATTAAAATTTTGGTTTTCATTTTGAGGATTTTTCCATGGTATTTTGGAAATAGAGCAAAGAGGGTCTACTTGATTTAGCATTCCTTCTTCACTATATATAGCCCTAAGACCCGGTATAGAGGGGAATTATTTAGTATCATGATTATTTGTACATATTACATATATTTCTATGGTTTTTTAGTCTAAAGGACATTCTCTCAAAGCATGTTTCTTTCTACACCTAGGACAGACGATAGATAATGCAACATTTTCAAATTTTTTCTTGGTTTGTATTTTAAGGGTGTCAATTTTCTCACTAAGACTCCCTAAAATATCTGTCTTAAAATTATCAAGAAAATTACCTAATTTTTCCCTACTAACTTTCCCAGCTGCTGTTTTATTTATTCTTGATAATAGAGGATCCCTTGGACTTTTCCCAATTCATGATTTACCCCTTGAAATATGTACACATAACTCAAAAATTTCTACAAATGGTAACTGAGAAATGTCTCCTTTTCCCATTATACTGAGGAGATGAATCCACTCATCTCTAATGGATTTGAGTAGGAGAGCTTTCAAAGTTTCCTCATCGAGATTATTCATTTTTTCCTTTTTAATATTATAAACAAATCTTTCAACGAAATATTCAAGATTTTCGTCTTCCCTTTGTGCCATTTTAAAAACTCCATCTTTCATGCTATGAGGCATACAATAATCCCTGTATTTCTCTAAGAATGAATCTTTCATTTCTGCCCATGTTAATATAGAATTATTCCCTAAAATCATAAACCATTTTAATGCTTAATCCTTTAAGGTAGCAGGGAACAGTTTTAATTTTTGAGCATCATGTAGATAATCATATGATCTGCATAATACTTCAAATTCAAAGATAAATGTTTATGGATCTTCACTTATTATTCCATGAAAATTATGGAGGATAGAAGGTGATATATTTTTCATTGTGCATGTTGTATCCTCATCGAGAATAGGGAATCCAAAAGGTTTTGGATCTCCTCTACCTCTACCTCTACCTCTTCCACCTCCTCTATCTCCTCCTCTTCTTCTTCTAATCCTAGGTTTTTCACCATTGACATTGTGTACTTCTCATTCTCCCTCTTCAACCATGCTGGATTCCTTAGAATTAATGTAAGTATTTGGTTCCACAACAGGATTTTCTAATTCTTCTAGTTCTTCTATCAATGGATAATTTGAATGAGTTTATTGTTCTTCTTCTTCATTGAGAACTTCTAGTTTGTTGGAAATATTGTCATTGATGGTAAAGGAGAAAAAAGGAGCAGCACCAGAACTATCATTAAGGCAAAGGAGCAGAGAAGAAACATCAATAAGGAAAAGAAGCAGATTAGGCGATAATGTAGTAAGAAAGCATAAAAGAGAGGCAGAGGAGCAGCAGAGAGGCAAGGAGTAAGAAACAAATAACGAATTCTGGATTCAAAGAAGTAATACAGAATGGTGGTCTATATTCTGGATTGAAATAGTGAGTAACACGTGCAGCAAGTGTGATAATACCAAGTCGGAGTGAATAACAAACAAAATAACAAGCTCAGGAGAGATCAACGCTTTTAAAAAATGAATAAAGCTCAAGAAGGATAGCGAAGATGAAAGGTAGCGGTGGTTGTAGAAAGCAGAGAAATCGACTAAGGCAGAAAATACTTAGAATAATTCCAAAGGAGGAATCGAACGGTGAGGATCGAATTGCAGAATTGAATTTTTAATATTAAACAATAGAGATGTGGACGCGTGACAGGTGGAGAATGAAAGCGCACATCACATATTGGAAATTATAGTGTTTATGTGTTTATGTGTTAAGGATGCGGTAAGAATTGAAACTTGTGATGCGATAAAGGGAGGAGCCACGTGTAGGCACAACAATCCAGTGCATATCACACATTGTTTGTCTTAAATTTTAGCATTAAGACATCGAAAGGTAAAATATTTTGGTTGCGATGCGATGAGGATGAGAGATGGCGTGTGAGACGGTACAGCGGGGTCATTAGATCTGGCGAAGATCTACGGTGAAGATTACAGCACAATTTCGCATTGGCATCTGTATAGTTTAATTTTTAAAGGTATCTATTATAAGTTGCGAACTGAAAAGTGCAGGCGATGACTTGGGAAGATGACGTGGTAGTGACGTGGCGATGATGTGGCAGTGACATGGCAAGTTGACGTGGAAGATGACGTGGCCCCGACCCCACAGATCGCAGGTAATTTATGATGACATGGCAGTGACATGGCAGGGTGACGTGGCACGATGACATGCACCTCGCCTACATACCACACATTACAGATCTCATAGGATAAGCTTATTGGCGAACGTTAAAAGTTGCGGGTTGTGATGGGGAGTTCGCTGCGATTTGCAAAATCGTAAAATCGCAAGTACTGTGAAATTGCTATAATCTGAAAGTTGCGAAGTGCGATATAGGAGCCCGAATGCGATGTAGTGCCAGAATCAAACTGTAAAGGATTTCAAATCCAGAGGTAAAGCCTTTTTAGTTTTAAATCACATCAGAGGAGGAAAAAGAGATTACAACGTAAACTCTAAGGAATGAGAAGTGTGAAGTGCGATTTTTGAAGTGGACGTGATGCGGTTCAAAGGTAAATACTAATATATTTTAGGTCCAAGGTTTTATGATTTTGTGTTGGTTTTATGAAGAAAACCATGGAAGTGGAGGTCGACTCGGGTTCCAAAGGAAAGGCCTGAACACATGAAAAAGGACCTGGAGCCCATGTAGAACAGTTTTGTAAGCAGTTGCAGTAGTGAGTTAAAAAAAAGGCTAAACGCAAGAGAAAAGACTCTGGGAAAGTGACCTGACACTCGTGGAGAGGTGTTATGCAGCTGTGGAAATTTGATAACAAATACTGAACGTGGGCAGAAGGAGACTAGGGTAAGTAACCCAACACAGAGCAAAGGATCAAAGAAGAGCATAGAACGTTGCAGGTAAGATATGAAATAGGCAGAGGCAGTGTAAAACATAATGGCATGGGTCAATTCAGGCTAAGATAACAATTATACATCACCATTAGAAATATGACAGTAGGTAGAGAAGACAAAGGGACAGCTGGAAGAGAAAACAAGATGAACAGAAAAGCAAGAAGCTGAAAGGGCTAAATTGAAATATTATTGTAACTGTAAATGTAAATTCATTGATTAATTATATATTTTTTGTGATGCAAAGGAAAGTCTCAAAGGCAAATCAAAACTCCAATTTATACTAAAATGAGTGTATATAGTGTTGTAACATCCTGAATATGTTGAGTGAGGAAATGAGTGGGTTGAAGGCAAGAGTCATGCCTGTTCACTTCATATTCCCATATAGAATGCAAACAACAATGAGGTTATCTCTATAAATGATGTTATTGTAATGTGAATATAGAGGTTAAATAGTGGAATAATAAGATAGAGCAGATAGAGAAGCTGTGAAGATTGGGAGCTGATATGAGGCAGATTTGAAGGCTGGAAGAGCAGCAGAGAAGAAGGAGAAAAATAGAGCTGATATCCAAGTAAATTAGCATATAATTTTATTGTAGAGTGAGGAAGTTGGTGCTTCCATATCAATTTGTAGCTTGATAGATGTCTAGTTGTAGTTGGTTGAGGTAGGAGCCTCCTGTGGGTTGTAGCCTATAGAAAATAGATGGGATTTGGAGCTTCCTTGCAAGTTGTAGCTTGCACAAACTGAGGTAGTAGCCTCATGTAGGTTGGAGCCTACAAAAATTCAGTGGTGAGAGGTATTTGGAGATTTCCTTTGCATCACAACAATAATGATATGTGGTTTTCTCCCTTATGGGTTTCCACTTATATCTGTTGTCTATATGAATTATGATTATGTGTTGATGTTCTGTGTTTAATATGCTTAATACTTGTTGCTCACATATTAAGATTGTTGTTTCATTATACATTAAGTTGATCATGAAATGAAGGTGTAAATAAGTTTAAAGGAAATTTTTAAAATACCATGAATGTATTAAACTGATCCACCCCCCCCTCCTTCTCAGTTTAATTAAGGGTTCAACAATTGGTATCAGATTCGGTTCCTTCGATATCAGTTTAACAACTGGAAGGAGATCCTAGGTCCCCAAAATGACTAGCCTAGAAGGATGCTCAACAAATAAAGCCCCATTGTTTACTAGAATAAATTATAGCTTCTGGAAAATAAGAATAAAAGCCTATCTGATGTCTCTTGGATTAGAAATTTGGATTGCAGCAGAAGAAAAATATGCACCAAAGGATACTGACACAGAGAAATAAGGCAAACAAAATTTCCTAGCTAATGTAAAATCAATGACTGCACTCTTGAGTGGTTTGTGTGAGTCAAAATTTATCAAAGTAATGCACAGTAAGACTGCCAAAGATATTTGGGATACATTAGAAAATATCCATGAGGGAGATAAAAAGGTGAAGATGGCTAAAATGCAAGCCTATAGAACTCAGTTTGAAAATTTTAAAATGAATGAAGATGAAGATGTAGCCAGTTTCTTCTTAAAGGTTGTGGAATTTGTGAACAACATGATACATTAAGGAATGTGTAATAGTACAAAATATATTGAGATCTTTACCTTCCTGGTTTAACCCTAAGGTTTCTGCCATACAAGAAACAACAAACTTCGAAACATTGACCGTGAACCAATTTCTTGGAAAATTGACGGCATATGAGATGAGACTTCCAAAAGGGAAGTCAAATGTGAGGGAGGAAGTCTTTAAGGTAGATAAATGCATAGAAGAAAAGGAAGGTACATGCTCCTGCTCTGATGAAGAAGAGGCCAAATTTGTCAAAAGATTGGATAGAGGCACAAGAAAGTATAAAGGTAAAATTACATTTAAATGATTTAAATGTGGAAGAATGGGGCACTATGCATCAAAATGTCCTGATAAGAAAATAGAAAAGAAATCAAAAGTGAAAGAGAAAACCAATTTCAACAATAGGTCGAAAGGAAATAGATTTAATAGAAGAATATTCTATGCTCATCAAGACAACAGTGCATCTGAGAGCTCAGATGAATCCCCCAATGAAGAAGGAACATCATAATTCATTTTGATGGCCAAGGAAGAGTAATATCTCCTGGAATTTGAAGAAGAAGGTGAGGTAGATATTGAGGGGGAGATAATTAGTTCCCTGGAGGAAATAGACAGGCTTGAACTTAAGAGTAAGAAACAGAAAGAGATTCTTCTAAAATATGAAAAGACAGAACTAGATTTAGAAGATCTTATTAAATTGAAGATTGAACTAGAAGAATTAAGGAAAATAGAGGATATTCTGAAAATAGAAATAAAGGAGAAAAATTAGGAGCGAGAAAAGCCGAAAGAGGAAGTGGTAAGCCTGAGGAAGAAATTAGAAAAGGCCCAAATTGAATTAACTATGAATATTTCTCAAATGAGAAGCTCTGGACATTTGGACAAAATTCTTAACGCTCAACAATCTCCTCATATAAAGGTTGGTATAGGCTATGAAGGGGAAACCAGAAAATCCAAGGTAGAAGATAACAAAAATATCATTTTTGTAAAAGCTATAAAGGATAATGAAGCAACAAAAAGGGGATCCACAAAATTAGAAACTAGCAAGACCATGATAAATAATGAAACACACAGAAACAAGCAATAAACTCAAGTGACAAAGAAATAAATGAGGAAACAATCAACTGCAAAAGCTCATACGCTCTTAAGGATGAAGTGAACAAATTCGGAAAATGTCAAAGGAGGTTCCTTCCTCCTGTGAGAAGCATCACTTGCTTTTCCTGCCACAAACCTAGACATATTGCGACATACTGTAAGACAAAGAAAATCTAGTCCAACCAGCAAAAGATGTAATAAACGAAAAGACTGCATAAAATTGTGGAAAGCATTGATGTGAGATTCGACGAAGATCTACCAGACAGGACCAGAAGCACAAAATGCGGCAATCCTCTAGATGATCATGAAGATGAGAATCAAGAAAATGAAGAACGGAGTAAGACAACAGAAGATCCAGAAATAAACTCAAAAGGACCCTCGAGACACACTCATAAGAACCATCCAGAAGATCAAATCATTAGAGACAAGAGTGCAGGAGTCCAAACTAGAAGATAGTTAGTTGAACAGACTGAGGAAGTGTACCTACCCATGTTGTCACAAACAGAATTGAAGAATTTCGTTGAAGCTAGCAATGAAAAAAATTGGGTAAATGCTATGAATGAAGAATTAGACCAAATTCAGAAGAACAAGATCTGGGAGTTAATGCCAAGACCTACTGGGAAAAATCTCATTGGCACAAAGTGGATATTCAAGAATAAGATGAATGAACAAGGTCAGGTAATCAGAAATAATTCCAAACTTGTATGTAAGGGATACTCTCAAATCGAAGGACTTGATTATGATGAAAATTTTGCCCCTGTAGCAAAAATGGAAGAAATTAGAATGTTTTTGGCTTTTGCATGCTATCATGATTTCAACGTATATCAAATGGATGTGAAGTATGCCTTCTTGAATGGAGATCTAGAGGAAGAAGTCTACATGGAACAACCTGAAGGATTTTCCTTAGAAGATAAACACGACTATGCGTGTAGATCAAAGAAAGCCTTATATGGTCTCAAACAAGCACCACGTGCATGGTATTCTAGGCTGGAAAAGTACTTAAAAAAAAGGTTTCAAGAATGGAGGAGTAGAAAATAATCTGTATATAAAGGTTGGTGAAAATGAACTCTTAATTGTAGTAGTATATGTAGATGACATCATGTTTGGTAGCAACAAGGATGAGTTAGTAAAAGGATTTGCAAAAGAGATGAAGTCAGAATTTGAGATGTCTACGATTGGACAACTTACCTTCTACTTAGGACTTCAAATTCTACAAAAGAACATAGGCATATTAATTTCACAAGAGAAATACTTAAGAGACATGTTAAAAGGATTACAAATGGAAGACTGCAAACCTGTGTCAACTCCCATGATCACTAGATGTAATTTATGTGCTGATGATGGATCCACATATATAGATCAAAGACTCTATATATCTATGATAGGAAGTCTACTATACCTAACTGCCTCTAGACTAGACATTATGTTGGCAGTAGGACTTGTGGCAAGATATCAAGCAGCACCAAAAAAAAATCACTTGCTAGCAATCAAGTGGATATTTAGATACCTGGAAGGAACTGCACATTATGGCCTATGGTATTCGAAAGCCAAAGACTTCACATTGACAGCATATACAGATGCAGATTGGGCCAGCTGTGTGGATGATAGGAAAAGCACAAGTGGAGGTGCGTTTTATTTGGGAGAAAGTCTGGTGGCATGGTTAAGCAAGAAGAAAACATCGGTCTCTCTATCTACTGCAGAAGTAGAATACATAGCAGCAGCAGCTTGCACACAAGTAATGTGGATGAAACAATCTCTCGAAGACATGAAGGTAAGCATCATTGAACCTATTTATATCAAATGTGACAATACAAGTGCAATAAGTATATTAAAAAAATCCAATACTTCATTCGAAAACCAAGAACATCTCAATAAAGTACCACTTCCTCAGAGAACAAGTAGTAGAGAAAATAGTAAAGATGGAGTATGTACAAACAAAGGAACAAATAGCAGACATATTCACAAAACCTCTTGCTAGAGAACCATTCGAATATCTAAGAGACAAACTAGGCGTAGTGTTTGCAGATGACACTCTCTGATATGATCAGAAAAATAAATAAATAAATAAATAAATAAAAATAAAAATAAATAAATAAATAAATAAATAAATAAATAAAATAAATAAATAAATAAATAAATAAAATTCATAATAAATAAATAATTGATGATACACCAGCAAAGGCTGCCATATAAGGAACAGAAACAGTGCAGTAGATAAGTCCGTATCAGATAAGAAACATCATTCAAGGGGGAGAGCAGCCCATATAAGTTGTCACAAAAGAGATAGATCTATGGAGCAGTGGTATGGTACAGGTCCTCAATATCGGAGCATTATGACAGAAGTACATAAAAAGTCTCAAGCAGTAAGGGACACGAGTACAAAAATTCTATGGTGAAAAGCCTTCCATTCATGCAATCTCAATAGTTTTCACAGTGTTCTCCCAACAACTCTTATACACAAGTCTAAAGCAGCAAGGTATAAGGTCAGAGGAAGAAGGCCTATACACAACTCAGAGAGAAGTAATGCAAAGATAGAAACTACACTGGGAAATGTGCAACCCTTTGCCATTGATGTCAAAGGGGGAGGAAGAGAAAGAAGAAGAAAAAAGGCTCTTTTGAAAAGCAAGCAGAAGAAGAATCAGAATGAAAGGGGGAGGAAGTCTTGGAGGAAGTATTGGAGTGTTGGAGGAAGTGTTGCCATCAATGCCAAAGGGGGAGACTGTTGGAAATATTGTCATTGATGGAAAAGGAGCACAAAGGAGTAGAACCATAACTATCATTAAGGAAAAGGAGCAGAGAAGTAGCAGCAATAAGGCAAAGAAGTAGATCAAGAGATAATGCACTAAGAAAGAATAAAAGAGAGGCAGAGGAGCAACAAAGAGGCAAGGAGTAAGAAACAAATAACGAATTCTGGATTCATAGAAGTAATACATAATGGTGGTCTATATTATAGATTGAAATAGTGAGTAAGGCATGTAGCAAGCATGATAATCCCAAGTCGGAGTGAATAAAAAATAGAAGAACAAGCTTAGGAGAGATCAACGCTTTTAAAAACTGGATAAATCTCAGGAAGGATAGTGGAGATGCAGAGTAGTGGTGGTCGTAGAAAGCACAGAAATCGACTAAGGCATAAAATACTTAGAATAATTCCAAAGGAGGAATCAAACGACGAGGATCGAATCGCACAATTGAATTTTTAATATTAAATGATAGAGATTTGGATGTGTGTCTGGTGGAGAATGAAAGTGCACATCGCAAATCGAAAATTATAGTGTTTATGTGTTTATGTGTTAAGGATGCAGTAAGAATTGAAACTTGCGATGCGATAAAGGGAGGAGCCACGTGTAGGCACAACGATCCAGTGCATATTGCACATCTACAGTCTTAAAGTCTAGCATTAAGACAACACAAGGTAAAGTATTTTGGTTGCAATGTGATGAGGACAGGAGATGGCATGTGAGATGGTACAGTGGGGCCGTTAGATCTGGTGAAGATCTACGGTGGATATTACAACACAATTTTGCATTGGCATCTGTATTGTTTGGTTTTAAAGGTATCTGTTATAAGTTGCGAACTGCGAACTGCGGGCGATGATGTGGGAATATGACGTGGTAGTGTTGTGGTGATGATGTGGCAGTGACTTGGCAAGCTGATGTGGTAGATGACGTGGCCTTGAACCCACAGATCGCAGGTAATTTATGATGATGTGGCAAGGTGATGTGGCGGTGACATAGCAGGGCGACGTGGCACGATGATGTGGAACTCTCCTGCATACCGCACATTATAGATCTCATAGGATAAGTTTATTGTTGAATGTTAAAAGTTGCGGGTTGCGATGGGGAGTTCGCTGCGATTTACGAAATGGAAAAATCACAAGTATTGTGGAATTGTTATAATATCAAAGTTGCAAATTGCGATATAGGAGCCCGAATGCGATGTAGCGCTAGAATCAAATTTCAAAGGATTTCAAATCCGGAGGTAAAGCCTTTTCAGTGTTAAATCGCATCAAAGGAGGAAAAGGAGATTACATTGTAAACTCCAAGGAACGTGAAGTGCGAAGTGCGATTTTTGAATCGAACACAATGAAGTTTAAAGGTAAATACTAATATATTTCAGGTCCAAGGGTTAATGAATTTGCGTTGGTTTTATGAAGAAAACCATGGAAGCGGAGGTTGACTTGGGTTCCAAAGGAAAGGCCTGAACAAATGAAAAAGGACCTAGAGTTCGTGTAGAATAGTGTTGTACGTAGTTGCGACAGTGAGTTAAACAAAAGGTTGAACGCAAGAGAAAATACTCTAGTCAAGTGACCCGACACTCATGCAAAGGTGTTATGCGGGTGAAATTTTTTGATAACAAAGACTGAATGTGGGCAGAAGGAGACTCATGTAAGTAACCCGACACAGAGCAAAGGAGCAGAGAAGAGCATAAAACGCTGCAGGTAAGATATGAAATAGGCAGAGGTAGTGTAAAAAATAAAGGCACGGGTCAAGTTGGGCTAAGACAACAATTATACAACATAGTTGGAAATATAAAAGCAGGCATAAAAGATAAAGGGACAACAGGCAGAGAAGACAAGATGAATAGAAAGCAAGAAGCTGAAAGGGCTGAATTGAAATATTATTGTAACTATAAATTTAAATTCATTGATTAATTTTATATTGTTTGTGATGCAAAGGCAAGTCTCCAAGGCAAATAAAAACTCAAATTTAATACTGAAACGAGTGTATATAGTGTTGTAACATCCTGAATATGTTGATTGAGGAAATGAGTGGGTGGAAGGCAAGAGTCATGCTTGTTCACTTAATATTCCCATATAGAATGCAAACATCCATGAAGTGATCTCTAAAAATGATGTTATTGTAATGTGCATAGAGAGGTTAGAGAGTGGAATAATAAGAAAGAGTAGATAGAGAATCTGTGAAGATCGAGAGATGATATGAAGCAGATTTGAAGGCTGGAAGAGCAGCAGTGAAGAAGGAGAAAAACAGAGTTGATATCCAGGTAAATCAACATATGATTTTATTATACTGTGAAGAAGTTAGTGCTTCCATATCAAGTTGTAGCTTGATATATGTCCAGTTGTAGCTGGTTGAGGTAGGAGCCTCCTGTGGGTTGTAGTTTATAGAAAATAGATGGGAGTTGGAGCTTCCTTGCAAGTAGTAGCTTGCAGAATTTGAGATAGTAGCCTCTTGTAGGTTGGAGCCTACAGAAAATCAGTGGTGAGAGGAAGTTGGAGCTTACCTTTGCATCAGAACAATAATAAGATGTGGTTTTCTCCCTTATGGGTTTCCACTTATATATGTTGTCTATATGCATGATGGTTATGTGTTGATGTTCTATGTTTAATCTGCTTAATACTTGCTGCTCACATATTAAGATTGTTGTTTCATTATACATTAAGTTGATCATGAAATGAAGGTGTAAATAAGATTAAAGGAAAGTTTTAAAAGACCATGAATGTATTAAACTGATTCACCCCCCCCTCTCATTTTAACTAAGGGTTCAACATAATTCTTGTCCAAGAAGTTGTTCTCTTGTTGAAGATAAGAAGATTAATCTTGTGGTTGGGGATGGAGGTTGGATTTCAGATCTTAGGATTTCAGGAAGTCTATGTTGGCCATGTATGTATGGAATTTGAGTTTGAGTGGGTGGTGTAGAACTTCAAGGTGGAGGTGGAGTGAGTGATGATGTGGTAATCAGGCTTCTCCCTCATCCTATAAATCTACCTTTAGAATCTCTCTCCCTATGCATATCATGTTTTATTTCTAAGACTTCTATTTACACTTCCTTGGAAACAACACCAAAATGTTTAGTAAATTTAATGTTCTTAAATTGCAAGCATAAATTATCAACTGGAGTCAGTAAACTGATGAATTGAAAGTGCACTATACGTGCTAGAAGTCTTTGTCATTAGAGTGATGATTGAATTCTGAGTTTTGTTAATTTTTGAATTTTTGGATTAGTGTTGAATTCCTATGGATCAATAAGTTTTGAAGTAAAGTTATAGCAATCTATTATCTATGTTAAATGTTATTCATATAAATAATTTCAACTGAATTGAGTTGTTAAAATTGGTTTGTGAGGTAACTCTTTTCAAAATATATGTTAGATTAATTTCTACTTCATTTTTATCAAGTTGTTTTTTACATTTGTTTTCTGCAACGAGCAAAGAAATAAATCTAAATTAATTATGAAATCATGAAATATTATACAAGTCCTAGTTTTATGAAAGCATGAGAATTGAAAACCAACTGGAACTTAAACCAAAATGCTATGAAAAACAGAGCTTTTATATACTGCAATTTTTAACTTGGAATGTAAATGAAAAAGAAATGAACTGAGCTATATAAAGTGTGGAAAGAGTAAATTTAAGAAATGAATCTACGAAATAAGCAAACACACAGTATTGAACTATTTAAACTGAGCTTGAAAATTAAATATAAACCAAATAATTAACCAGATTCGAACTACGAAATGATAATGTGTTTGAAATAAAATCTAAAGACTAAAATAAAATGACCTGATCTGCATGCAGGGGCCAGCCACAACGCAGTAGGTTTCTTTAACACTAACAACACATCAATGCACGAAAAATGAGATTGAAATTAAGAGAAAAGTTTCAAACAGAATACTCAGAAAAATAAAAGATGGTGCATGTTGAATACACCGAGTTTCCATGGTTTTATAGAGTGCATTTAAATAGTACGCGAGCTCTATGCATACAAGTCTATTTAGAGTCCTTATACAAGTTAAAAACTAAAAGAAATATTGCTATCCTATCGATTTGCTATTAGGAAAGCAAATCGACAAAGTCGTGACATTCTCGAACTCTGTTTCTGAGCGTTGCTACGTGTTGACTGCCACCATTGACCGTGTAACTGTGAGATCTCCTTGATGAATTGGCCTAGATAATCAGGAGGAGATCCATGAAGGAATCATCCTCTAACTACCCATGTACTCCTTTACTAATTTGGCGCACTGGAACCCTGTTATGAATGGAGGTAGTTACGGATCTGTAAAATAGCTGTGGAATTGTGTTAATTCTATAGATGAATTTAATCTTTAACACAAGAATAGGTAATATTAGAAATGTGAATAATGGGACACATAAGTGTTTTAAATTTTCAAAATCATATTATTGATGCTTTTATTAGGTTGATAATGATGATAAAAGAAGGAAATATGGATGAAAAAGGGTGTGAAAAAAAAACAATTATGGGACTCTATAGTATCCAATTGGGGCATCAAGAGTCCAAAAATAATATTTCCAATAAAATTCATTTTCCAATATTTATCTTGCACACAATTTTTCTCCCCACTTCCTTTGAGGACAATGACAACAATATTTCCAACACTTTATAAAGAAAGTGTTTCACAATAAATTGACTATTGTTGATTGCTACTTCTTGGCTTAGAAGTGAGGGATTTGGTTAAACATTACCCTAAATTATCTCTAAGTTAATTATGTATGCATTTTTATTTGAAAATGTAAAGTTTCTTATTTTTTATTGAAATAATAACTAATGTAGGGAACTAAATGATTTTCCTCTTTTTAACATAAAAACTAATGCATCATGAGCAAAGAAAAATGCAATATTTTGGGAGATCCTCTACAACAATGCCAAAAAGTGATGGACCATATAATTAAAACAATAATGATGCAAGCCAGACTTTCTTGTACTCCTAGTAAAACTATTAATCCAAAATAACAGAGGTTATTGTTACCTTCCTAGATAGAGTGAGAATAAATTAGTAGTTGGTTTCCTCCATTCCTTTTAAAAAAAGGTATATACAAACATATTTTAACTAATCCTACATGCACATAAAAAATAAACAATTATGAAATTTCATAAATGGAAATATCACTATTAACTTATAAGACTGGAAAAAATATCATTAATCTAATAAAAATAAAGTTAGTATTTATAGATTGTAGAAAAAAAAGTTATCCAAATTATATAATTAAAAAGTATAAGAAATTAAAAATTTATAACAAACTACAAGAGGATTTTCCAATTCTTGATTCCTTTCCATCGATACATATTTCTTGGTTTCAATAATGCAGTGATAGACCAAGTATGCATGAAATGAACAAAAAAACTCAAAAGGAAGAATTCACGATTGTCTTATACGAAAATTAGTATAGCTAAAAAAAACTTGCAATTCTACACGAAATTCTTACATAAAATTTAATTACAATTTAAATAAGTAACCTATCATCATAAGGTCAAAAATTCATGTAAAAATCATGAGAATCACTCAATAAAATAGAACATTAATAAGTCAACCTTTTACAAGCACATAAAAGTAAATGATATGAAATTTTAACATGAAAACATAAAATGAAAAGGAAAGAGGGACATAAAGGTATTTATATATCCTATAAGTGGGCCCTTCCAAGTGTTCAAATACCGAAAAATATTCAAAAATATATAAGTTGTGTTACAAAACCCTGAAAATAGGTAGAATAGTAAAATTGTAAGTCCAAAAGATGGACTAACATGAGACTTAGCCTTGAGGTCTAATTATACAGTATAATGGGGAACAACCTCCTTGATAGGACGGTTGATTTCCCTCAAAAAAATCCTAAAATCTTGGGTGGTTTGTTAACTCAAGTCTTTTATTGATCGCATGTCTTGGAATGCAAAAAACCATGTATGGCATGCAAGAAACCTAGGGAACAAGGCTCCTAACTTCTTGCAATGTTTTTCGTGGGCTATTGGTGGGATATTCCTCATAAAAAACCTATCAAATAAGTGTACTCTCTTTCGAAAGACCGTAAAAGAACGTGAATATGATCATATTGCATAGGAAACTTACTTAACTGAAGGTTTAACTCATAAAATATCCAAAATATGTTAACGAGGTAAAATATTACATATTTTAAGGTGGAAAAAGGGTTGTATATGGACCTTGAAACATGTATTACTAGGGCCCATCATCATGTAGACCCTAGACACCCTTTAATTAATACAATGAAATAATTTGAACATATAAGTCATTGTAGAATAAAAGTTTTTTTAATCCTTGGGATGATATTTGTGCTAGATAGATACCAAATTCCCTTTCGGCCCTATGGGCATCTGGGACATATGATGCATGGACTAGTATAATGTAGAAATATTCCAATCCTAAGTCCCATTAGGAAATTCACTTTCTTTAAAATGCGAGAAGGATGAGAAAATATCATATTTTAATTACAATATTATATATATTGATATTATTGTTCATTTATATGTTATATAATATTAAAATGATTTTAATTTGATATTGTATTAGCAAAATATTAGTCACTCTTGATTTATTTTTCTTATTTTATTTTTTATATTAAGATGATGATTAATGCACATTAAGATTATATATATATATATATCAAAATCCTAGCACATATGAGTTCGAAAGAATTAATTTTGTATTTAATTGAATTAGAGTTGAGTGCTTGCAATCTAGGATTTTTTGTACTACAAAGATCATACCTCATGTTGTTGAGGGGATCTCAACTCCCTGCTATCAGAACATTGTCAGGGGGACCAACATTCAACTGGTCCATCTAATCATGTGGAAAACCCATCTTCTCATTTGAGGCAACCTAAGAAGACATATGGGGTAACAATTCCTCTTTTATAGTTGATCAAATGGCATGCCCCTCTTTGAAAAATCACAACCCAAGATGATGTCTAGTAAAGGTTTTAGAAGATACCAAATATGAGGTAACATCTAGTTACATAGTTGAATATACCCAGTATATGCAAGACCATGTTCTCATCAAAAATTTTATGGGGATATGGTCAAGTGAAAGTACTATGGTATGGTGAATTGAAAAAAAGTGGAAACTCAAGGGAAACATTGATATTGAATTAGGGGAAAGGATTCTTCTCTATCATCTTTGCCAATCTAGGAGACTACACCATGGTTTTTGAAAATGGACCCTATTTTTTCAATTTTGCAAGGTTATCTCTAAATTTCTTGATAGAATGTTCTAGGCCAAAAAATCCTATTTGGATCTAACTCTTCTTGCTCCCAAAATAATTTTGGGAAGCGGAAATTCTCGAGGAGATCAACATTGTTATGGGACATTTTTTCAAAATATCTGAAGCCACAAAGAAAGGAATGTGCACTTCCTATGCATGAATTTGTGTATACATGAACATCTCCCATCCCATTCCATCCTCCATAGATATCTCCTATTAGGACATGGTGTGGAATCAATTATTGGACTATCAAAATGTCCCATTCAAATTTAGAAAATTTCATGAGTATGACCATATTTTTAAATATTACCCTCTCAATCCTATTAATCCTCGCTTGAATTAGGCCTATCAAAAAGGTACTAACGGATTCGAAAATCTCCTCTCCAGGAAAACAAATACCTTATCTCATCCCTCTTTGTCTTCAACAAGGATTTGAAATCCCAATATAACTTTGAAACTTTGCCACCTAATGATGATTCCTAACCCTAAAATACCACCAACACCAATCTAGATTCCAAAAAGGTAGAGGTAGACTAGTAGCCCTAGCTGATATCATCCTTAAAAAATAGATATTCCCTAGGCACAAAAAATGTGGTTCTTAAACAAAATAAGTAATAAGGATTATGGAAATGTGAAGAAAAACATAGGAAACTATAGAAGATACAGATTTTGACTCATTTGATTCCCAATGATTGCAATGGAAGTGCCAAGAAAGGACTCCTGATCTATCCTTGAGCATCAAGTGTAGACTCTTTGTAAATATATTCTTAAATTTAAGGCCCAATGAAAGTAGAATCCTCTAGGTACAAGTTCTTAAAATACCAAATTAGTAATTGACACTCATTCTTTTAAAAATCCCCCAAATATTCCTAAAGATGGTAAGAAAACAAGAATAATAAGAAATAAGTAAATTCTCTATGAATTGCGGTAAATCTTGGTTAATTCTAGAAGTATTATAGTCATGATGGAGGAATTTTCCTCTAATCCTTCCAACTATCAATGAAAATTATCTAATGGAAAAGGTGGCGCTTTGAATTTATTATGAAACTTGGGGGAGCTAACTATCTGAGATTTTTTTTCCACCCCTCAAATTCTATTTGTAAAATTCTGGAAAATTAGATCAATGGAAGTTGAATTTGTAACCAATGTTTATGGGCATCATACGTTTGGGAAAAAATAATTTTTTTGAAATTTATATGCAATATAAACCCTGTCATTACATATGGCCCCTGTATTGTGGGAGGAGACTTCAAATTAGTAAAAAATATCAAGGGAACATGAGAATGATTGCATTGGTTACACATTGAAGTGAACCATTTCAAAGGTATGGTTATACAATTAAAATTGATAGATGTGGAAAAAAAATGAAATATTCACATGGAAGAATCAAAGGGGAGGAATACATCATATTACATCTTGATTAAATCACTTCCTGGTCTCTAGATGTCCTCTAGAAAAGGATATTTATATTACAACCTCCATTTTTCCATTTGGGGGTTTAGATCACTAGCCCATTTTATTGATCTAAATATCAAAGGGAGCCCAAAAAATTATTCATTTAGGCTCAAAAAATTTGGTCCACGGACCCATACTTTCTAGTAAAAAATAGTAGAGTATGGAAGGAAGTAAATTTAATAGAAGAACCTACCATGTATCTCTTTTAACAAAATTAAAACACGTAAAATCTAGGTTGGAGAAATGGAATATAGAGGAATTTGAAAACATTTTTCAAGGAAAATAAGGTTTCGAAGATCATATGTAGTAGCTTCAATAGAAGATCATTCTATATGGGTGGTTAGAGGATCTATTCATTAAAGAAGAAAATCTACTCATGAAAATATGAGAGAAGAAATCAAGAGGAAATCCTATGGAGACAAAAATCTTGGGTAAGATGGCTCTATAACGATGAAAAAAATAGATTTTTTTTTCTTCGTAGCATCACGAAGTATTACAACATGCCAAAAGGCCTTCCAAGTTAGCCAAAGAAAACTAAAAAACTTAAAAATAAAATTTTTATTTTGGGCTTCATGTAGGCCCTTAGTGTTAGGCCCACCCCACATATGAATGGGTGTGACCCTTAGTCAAAGTCTACCCCATTTGACTAGTATAAATACACATGATACTTCCCCAATTTGATCAATTCAGACATCACACTCTCTCCTCTATTTTGGTACACACATGCGATAATAAGAGAGATAAATTTGAAGGTTGACCAGGTATAGAAGCTTCAATTTGACTAAGGTTTACCTACCTCGTTCGAACGAGTTTAATCGACTTTATTTGGTCAATATTCTGGCTACCTTTTCCTGAGAATTTGGTAGAGTTTGAATGTAGGAAGAAGGGCACAATTGATCACAGGAAGAGATTTTTTAACCATAGGAAGTCAACCACATATTGTTTGATTATAGGGGTCAACCATAGGTATGAATTTTAATACAAGAGATCGGTTTATAAAGATAAAAAGTTGAACATAATTTACCATTTTGAAGGCTTTACAAGTGTTGAATAAGATGATATTTTGACCAGGTTTGACTGGTGAATAAACTTGGATTTTGGCAAAGATTTCTAGAATATTCTAGAAATTGTATATAATTGTTATAGGTCAATTTGGGCATCACTCCAAAAACCCAGATCAGTATCAATTAGGCTCTATCAAACTCTAAATCAGCTACTACATGCCTTAAACAAGTCCTCCCATTGATGGTTTTCCTCCATGAAAGTTTCACTGCTTAGATACCAGTTGAAGTGTTCCATTGAGACATCAACGCACCCCTAGACTGCAGTAAGTGATTTGCAGAGAATCTACTTCCATTCAAAGTTGCATTGCAGAGCATCTAGGCCCACTTTACAGTGCGTTGGTCAACTGGGATCAAATTGTTCATATGATTCTGGGAATTTTCCCACCCTCTAGTGCCTTATAGAAGTTGTTCCAGCTATCACATCATCTGATAACTTCAAATATGGACACCATGGAGCCATTGAACCTATTATCCTCCTATTCCCATGAACAACGTAACCTCTTCATCCATTTTTGAAAAAGCCATTCAATGATCCATTAATGCTAAAACGCCTTGATTTTCTATAAATTTAGCACTGATCATATTTCACAATGGAGAAATAGTTTGAATTAGTAGAGTTATGTTGGTTAGATCACAAATCTTCAAGGTCGTTTGCATGTAATGTTATGTTGTTGGAGTGATGGTGCTAATGTGATGAGGATAGGACTGAAGTTGGAGTGAGTTGACATCGAATTGATCCAATCGGTTGTAACTTCTCCCTCTATTTCATAATAAAGATATTTTCTCCTTTCCTAATACATCTGTTCATGACGTTATATGTGTATTTCCAAATGCAATTGATTCGATTTTTTAAACATGAATAGATCATATGCCATTATGTTGTTTTATGTCTTTTGTTAGTCATTGTAGGTACCAATCAAGCGAGTTTAGTTCGATTGAGGGTGACAAAAGTGACAAAAGGGAGGCAAGGAATAGCGAAAGATCACAAGTAGGTGCTCTTCCCTTATCTATTCATTTTAAGGAAAAGGTCATATATCTTTCTTCTGTTGTTCTAAGTGCGACCACCACACTTAGGGAAAACATTCCTATCCATAGGTTTGATTTCTGTAAAACAAATTGGTGATCATATTGGGGATCAACAGATCATCCCTGGTGGTTTTATCCTTGTTTATCAGCCTCTAGTATACTTTACTTGCTTTATTTCAGTCATTTGAATGTGTTTTAGTAAAAGAAGTGTGTTTGATTGCCTATTTTTGAGTTTCCTCTGGCATCAATGCACTATTGGTCTTGAAAGAGTTATTTTCATAGCATTTTTGGCTTAGGCACAGTGCTCTGCCACACACTATCTCCCACTCAGGGGTGTGTTGCTCCTGTGACCAACCAAAAATCATCATATTTTTGTCTTATGCCATCCATTTTAGTATCTTGTTTACTGAGTTTTCAAGTGTCTGATTGCCTCTAGAGACCAAATTGCCTCTACTATTATTGCCTCACTTTGGATATTTTTTTGATCAAGGTTTCTTTTTGTTTTCTTTATCATTGTCAAATAGCTCAAAAGTTCAAAATTTTACATTTGATCAGTTCTTTATTTTCGGAAAGAGGAATTTTAGTGTCAGTCTTCATTTCTCTGGAAAGTATTAATTTATTTTTTGTGCATTATATTTTATTTTTTGTTCATCTACACTTAAAAGAAATAAAAAAGAAAAACATGCATTTTCATATAGGGATTGTGAGTGCTGCATAGGAATAGTTAGGGAATTTTCATTTAGATGTGCTCATTGTTCATTGATTACAATATGATTGCTCTATCCCTTGTAGCTAATTTTTCATTGTCAAAATTAAAATCAAAACGAATGCATATCATTTTATTGCATTCTAGGAATGTAAAATACATCACGCGATAAACCTGAAAGACAAACTTATAAGCAAGATCAACTTAACATTTATTTGAATTAATCCAAGGGAGAATTGTCACTTAATGATAGCATTTAGAGGTCTAGGCTAGATAATTGTTTTGACATCATAAAACATAGTAGATATTGTTAATTTCCCATGATACATTCTATGTGTGATACCTCATTCCACGTACGTAAGTATATCGGAGCTTGTCCACGTACCTTTGGGTATATCGGGCGGTGTTCTAGTACGAAAAGTATAAGGGGATGCTCTCACTGTGCGGTTTTGTATTAGACAGTGCTAATACGGATTGGGCCTCCACATACCATCGAGTATATTTTGGAGGACAACATTAGGTTTCTTACCATCCATAGGTAACTGAGCCGGCCACCTTGTACACTGTGATACACCGAACACAACATTCAGGGAGATTGCCTATACATACATAAGTCCTTGGTTTACTGGGGTGGTATATTGCAGTTCACAGCTACTTGGAAAACCTTTTGCATAGAATTACCCTCTTTTTGTTTATTTATTTTGTATTAAAATCAATTAGAAATCATGGAAGAAGATCAACCCTTTCCCCATTGTTCGCGTCGAACAACGAATAAACCACCTTTACTGCCAAAAGCTACAACTACTAGACGAAGGCGAGCTTGTCCTACCGAGTCTGGTACCTTTGGAACCTTTGGTGCTACATCTTCATCTAATTTACCAGAGTCATTTGATCCTTTAAGTACCGAGTCTCGAGTCATTTCTATTGATCCCAGTTTATCTACTACTATCGAGACGAAACCCTCATAGTTACATGAGGACACTGAAATTCACTCCAGTGAAATGGTAAATCTAGAACCTGAAGTTGTTCAACTAGAAGTTGATCCAGAACCTATTTTTATTTTACCAAAACATCTTGATCATGAAGTTAAACAGCAAGAAGTTGTTCCTGTGCCGGAAAACGATCAACCGACTCATCCTTAGTGATACGTAACTATTGAGTCTTCCTCTTTACCGTAGAGTTTACCGCTTGAAATTTATCTCAGACCTAATGGTGAAGTACTTCCACCTGGTTTGATTTCAATTGAGGAATAACTTCAGGAAGAGACAACCCCTTCAACTCCAACTCATTTTGGGTCAAGGCTTCATCTTTATCTATCTTTTCCTCTTTTGACCTACTCTGCTCCTGTTGATCCTGCTTAGTCTCAAGTTCCTGTATATTCTTTAGATTATTTACTAGGTTATTTAACCATGGCTGAGACAACATTATGGACTGTACCATCTGTTATAGATGCAACATCATCTATTATTGCTTCTTCTTCGATGTTTTCTATGACACTCGAGTCTCATCTTTATGGTGGTTTGTCTGTCCCATTGGGTTACCAAGCTTTAAAAGGAACCTACTCTAGTGTCTCCTCTAGTCCATGGACTTCACCCATGTCATCATCTGGAATTTTATCAGGTTCCTCTCTTACGAGTACTGAACGGCCTGATC
The DNA here is from genome assembly GCA_034641835.2 of Pinus albicaulis. Classification (NCBI taxonomy): domain Eukaryota; kingdom Viridiplantae; phylum Streptophyta; class Pinopsida; order Pinales; family Pinaceae; genus Pinus; species Pinus albicaulis. The sequence continues at coordinate 4,027,548 of CM076569.1, read as the reverse complement.
CTTTGTGGACATCATCAGCTCAATATCAAGATGGTCCATCCAATTACCATCCATCTTATCAAGTATCTGCTGGACTCCCATCATATGAAAGTCAGTATGTGCAATATCCTTATACTCCATAAGCTAGGGGGACACATATGTTCGCGCCATATGGTAGTACTCCTTCATTTTTAGGTCAATCTTACACTGGAATGCATGTTTGTCAATGGAAACCTTCCTTTCCTGTTCAGCTGAAAACAGTTGTGTATCAATATGAATTAGTTCAACTTGTTGCATCTGTACATACTATGCTTGTTATTACTTCCTTGGATGTTGCTTAGTCTTCTCAAGCGGGTCCTTTAACCCCTAACCCTCAAGTTTCGTGTCTATAGACTCCATCTTCCCAGGCTTGTATACAACAACCACATGTATCGGGAATTTCACAACCACAGGCTAGTTTACCCTTGTCACAGGTTTCTACTGGTCACGTCTCTTCATGACCTGGTACAAATTATTCTGGCAGGAAACAATAGTTTTATCAAATCCCGTGGCAGCCACATCAACCATTCCAATAGTTTCAAGCTTATCTAGGTCCTGGTCAACAAGCCTATCAAGGGTTTTGTCAATGTTTAAACTTACCCCTATCTGGGTTACCAGTAGCAGAATCCTTATGTTGGTGCACAAAGGCCTATTTCCCAGGCAATTCCATCTTACCCTAGTTACGCTCAACCTTATCTAAATCGACAGTTGTCGTTTGTCGCAACATTAGTGTTAGTATGAATCTTTTGTCGAAGTGTACGAAAAAAGCCCACTTTAGCTATGCATAACTTATAGCCCTAACAGCAAGTAAGGCTGCCAATGTCTTCAGATCTGCGGTTAGTTGTTCAAAATAATTACTGCAAACATACAGATCTATATATGAAAAGACATTAAGCAGTAATAAGAAGATTTTTGCTCCATGCAACCAATAGACAAGGCAAGAACCATATATTGAAACAATTTTTTGTATTAAGGGGCACCTGGGAGGAAAACAAGAAGATGTATCCAATTCTCCTCAATGGGATGGGTTCTTGGAAGTCCTCAGCACTTCAGATCTAGCATTTCTCTCTCTTGTTGGTGTAGAAAACCCAGACTAAGAAAGAACTCAAAGGGAGCTCACACAGAAAATAATGGTGATGAAGAATGTGACCAAGTGTATAGATCCAGATTGATCTAATAGGCAACAAAAGGTGAAGAATGGTAGGAAGACCCTCCTATTTATAACAAAATACTGGGTCATTCTAGATCTTGGTGCATGATTAAAATAATGTTAACCAAATCTAGATCCACCTTTTATGGAATATTTTATTATATTTGTTGGAGGGAAAAAGTATTTGACTTGGGTCAAATCCCTTTATTTGTCAATAATAAATAAATAAATGATTTATTTATCATTTTAGGGAAGTGGTTGAAGGATAATCAAATAAATAATGATTTATTTAATTATTTGTGGGTGATTTGGTCATATTTAACAAGGAATATTGTCTAAATAAGATTTAAATAATTATTCTTAGAAATTAATAAGATAAATAAAGGTTTATCTAATTAATTTCTTTGTTTTGGGTTAAACATGACTAGGAATAACAATTAAATTATGATATAATTAATTATTCCATAAGGAAATCAAACAAATATAGGTTTGTTTAATATTTCCTTTTGGGGTTTCCTGTTTAGACCATAAACAACCTAATAAATGTGGTTTATTAAGTTATTTAACATAGTGAAGGAAATTTTACTTAGGGTAAAATTGGTCTTACATGCTGTACTTGGGTCCATCTAATGATAATAGGTTAGATGACCAAAAAATGGTGTAACCGATTGCCCCCCAGCGTGCGAGTGTTAGGAGAAAATCGTATGACCGAAGTACGTTGTAAGAACTCAATCACCAGACATCAAGAGGGAAGTCAGAGAGAGAAATGTGAGGTTGATTAGTGCGTTGAAGAACTAGACCATGAGGAGACGAGACTCGCAGGTGCAACAAGTCTCAAGTGTATGATGTGGTACCAATTTGAAAGGCGGCGGGGGAGGCATACCTATGCCCGTCAAGACAATAGTACAAAGAATAAGGCACCCGGAAAACCACGGAACGCAATAATGGAACAAGTAGTGGCTAAAACATGAGCCAGATAAAAATACAATGAAGGATCCCACATACATGCTGTGCCTGGGATAACAGCTAGGACTTATACAATAATATCTGAGTACATGAGATACAAATACAACCCACATGCCCCCTATACGCGGGGAAGGGCTCACAACATCTGACGGATACATGCAAATCAAAGAGGCGCTGCAAGTGGCGAAGGCCAACATTATCAAATATCTGGAGCTGCATCGAAGGCTGCAAGGAGGAGGTCATCTGGGCATGTGGGGGGCTACCTACAGGGCCACCCCCTCATGAGGGCTGAGACATCTCACACACACCCGGGAATCATCAAGAGTTGCTGCTCCATCACGGATCCATCAAGTATACGAATCTCGATCATGCTGAAAGGAGCTGGAATGGAGAAACAATCAAGTCAAAGGGAAATGAGAGATCCCTTTGCCTGATCCGAGGCACCGAACAAGAGTGGAAGCTGGAACCAAGGTACACCACCCTCTAGACCTATCTTCTGGAATGAAGGAGATGATGTCGACAGAAGGAGGTCCGCCATAGGTGAGGCAATGAGGGAGCCTCAACTAAGGCACGAGAGAAAATAGTAGAGCGATGGACAGACTAATACCAATGATGACGATGGAATGGAGGGGACTGAGTAGCGAATGGATGACTGCCCTTACGAGAGCATAAAGAGCATGAATGACATGGAAGCGTCTGACACAATATCATAAGGAATAGGGGACAATGGGACTGAAGGCCATGATGTGCGACACAAGAGAGAGACCAAGCAATGAAGAATGGAGGACTAAGGCGGGGTACAAAGGGACTCAGGATAGACTCCATGAATGCGAGGATGACTCAACTTGGATGCTCTAAACAAGGGTGACTCGATGGTGTTGCCACACAGTAAAGGTCCCATGGGGGGCCATGAAAAAATGAGTATATGATGGTGTCTCATGAAGAAAATCGACACGAACATGGACAAGTATGGGGGCAAAGTGGTGCCCCAAGTACAAGTGTTGTAAGTGAGGAAATTCAATTTTAAGGGGAGGTGAAGTGACCCATATTGGACAAAATGTGTCCTGCTGAAGTATCAAATCACAAAAAGGGAAAAAATATGCTGGCTATCTAAAGAAAATGAAACCTGCATTTCAGGAGGGAAATGCTAAGGGTAATATTTCTTCAGATAGAGTGCATTGCGAGGATTAGGAAGGGGATTCCTTTCAAAATCCTCTAAGAGGTATGCCCCCTTACCGAGATCCTTACTGATGATGTAAGGGCCTAGCCATAATGAGTCGAACTTCCCATGACCAAGGACATCATGGGCCTGGTCATAAACTAGAACAAGGTCACCTTCATGAAAAGTACGAGGTGAATTTTGGGATCATCTTGCAAGAGCTTAGGTGCGTTTTCTTGGCGCTACAACGGTTTCCTGGCTTAGCAATGAGTTTTGGGATGCGCCTCAAACACCGATGCGGTGGTTGTTCTAGAGGTTGGGTGTCAGGGAGAAGTTCGACGGCCAGATGCAGGGAAGGGATTTCACACTCGATTGGTAAAACTGCCTCCTCTCCAAAAACGAGATGGAAAGGAGTGAACCCGGTGGCGGTTTTAACAGAAGTCTGATAGGCCCATAAAGCAGGGAAGAGCATGAGGTGCCAGTTGGTTTTGTGCTTATTCACTGTTCGTTGGAGCATAGTCTTGAGGATTTTGTTGACTGCTTCAACTTGGCCATTACCTTGGGGGTAATAGGAGGAGGAATATTGGTGCTCAAAACCCAACAGTGAGGATAGCTCGCGCCATATCTTATCTTTGAAATGTTGGCCGTGGTCAGGGACCAGTTGTTTCGGAACTCTGAATCGAGCAATAACATGGTTAAAGAAAAAGAGGGCGGCGGTAGCGGACGTATTGTTAAAAGTGGGCATAGCCTCAGCCCATTTGGTGAAATAGTCAACCGCCACAATGATATACTTATGGTTACCAGTGGATGGAGGTCGACACTCCATAAAGTCGATGGCCCATTTACAGAAGGGACCAGTTGTGATGACCGAATGGAGGGGAGCAGGGGGAGCTCGCGCCTTAGGGGCAAAATGTTGGCAATTGGGACAGTGTTTGACTGCCTCAATGCAATCACTGAAGAGGGAAGGCCAAAAATACCCAGCGCGCATGACTTTTTGGGCAGTAGTAAGGCTGGAGAGGTGGCCACTGCAAGCGCTGCTATGGCAGGCATTGAGGACTTGTTCAGTTTCAGCGTGCGTGAGACAATGACGAAGGACGGTATCGATACCGCGATGATAGAGGTCGTCACCGATAAGAAGGTATCGGGGAGCCTGGTGTTGGATACGCCGTCGAGCCTCACGGTCAAGGTGGAGGGCGAACTTTTGGGTTCGCAAGTAAGTAAGAATATCGCCATACCACGGGTCGTCTGAAGTAATGGCAAATAAGTGTTCATCAAGAAAATCGTCATTAACTGGAGGGTCCTGCGTTCCGGTAGGTAATTCAGAAATGAGTTCAGCAAGGGCTAACCCTTTCTTACTCTTTGGGGTGACAAATTCGAGGTCAAATTCTTGAAGGATAACGACCCAACGGGCGTACTTCCCATTGAGGATGCGACGACTCAAAAGGAAAGCCATGGGGTTGGAATCAGTCACAACCTTGGTGGAACGCATGAGGATATAATGACGAAGTTTTTGGACTGAGAACACAACAGCCAGCGCTAATTTTTCTTCATGTGAGTAGGAAACAGGAGGCCCTACGAGGTTCTTACTAACATAATAGATCACATGCTCGATACCGTTGTCATCTTCCTGAATGAGGACTCCCGCGACCGAATAGGTGGAAGCGGAGATATACAAGATGAAGTCCCTATCGAAGTCAGGAGGGAGGATCAAGGGAGCAGAGGTGAGAGCCTGCTTGAGGGCATCGAAAGACTCGTGAGCATAGGTATCCCATACGAACGGGATGTTAGAGCGGAGGAGTCTGAGGAACCCATGTGCGGTGGTGGCGTAGTCAGGGATGAACCGGTGAAGAAAATTAGCTTTGCCTTGAAGACTCTGTAGCTGGCGTAAGGTACAAGGGATGGGAAGTTCAAGAATGGCTTGAAATTTTAAGGGGTCGAGGGTAATACCGTCTTTGGACACAATGAATCCGAGGAGGCGGCCGGAAGGAACGCAGAATACGCATTTCAACGGGTTAAGGCAGATATTATACTTGCGGCATCGGAGGAAGATGGTGCGCATATCGTGGAGGTGTTGCGCCCGATGTTTAGAGCGTGCAGTAAGGTCGTCTAAATAGGCAAGTATAATATGAGCTAAGTCATGGAAACAGTAAGACATGGCCCGTTGAAAAGTGGCGCTGGCGTTCTTAAGGCCGAAAGGCATGACACGGTAAGCAAAGGTTCCCCACGGACTGATGAACGCGGTTTTGAGTTGATCAGCAGGACGAATAACAATTTGGTTGTATCCGGAGAAACCATCCATGAAGGAGAGAACCTCATGCCCTGCACACTCATCGATGATTTGGTCAATGAATGGGGTGGGGAAGTTGTCTTTGGGACAAGCTTTGTTCAAGTCGCGAAATTCCGTGCAGACACGGATGGTGCCTTGTTTCTTGAGGACGGGAACGGGGTTGGAGACCCAAGTGGTGTATTCAATGGGGTAAATGAAACCAGCCTGCCTGAGCTTATCGATTTCGGCTTTGATAGCTTCTCGTCGGGAAGGATTAATGGGTCTCAACTTTTGACGGACTGGGATGGCATCGGGCCATGTGTCGATATGGTGTTCGACGATGGCGGGATCCAGTCCGGGCATTTCGGAGTAGGACCAGGCGAAAACATCGCGGAATTCTTTGAACAACTTGGTGTAAGCGTCAATTTCTTCCGGGGTGCATTAGGCGCCCAAGGTGATGTATTCTTCGATTCCTGGTTTGACCGAAATGTCAATTTTAATGGTAGGAGAGATATTGGCCATGTTTCCTTCTTCGAAAGCGTCAGGTGCAGGGATGGGATTTTTGAACCAGTCGACCGCAGGGGGGATGAAGTCTTTGGTTTCCACAGCATATTGGTCACGGGACTGCTGCAAGAGGAAGTATGCGTGATGGTGCATGTCATCCCAAGGAAAATCAAGGTGTGTCATGGCTTCCATAACGTCTTCATCTGAGTGGAAGATGGGAAGACTGGAGGAAGAAGGTTCACCCGATGATGTAGCAATATCGGACTGGTCATTTTGAGGAAAGGGGCTTATATGGGCAACGTCAGCAGATCCAAGGTCGACAGAGGTAGGGCCGAGAGTATCTGTAGGTAGGGGAGTGGTCCAATCAGCTCTCAAAGATGACGAGAGGTAAAAGATGGTGGATGACGGCTGGGTGGTGCCAACAGGTGGAGGGGGAATGTGGATGGGAGTAGGTAACTTGTCATGTGTAGCCTTGAATTGGCAGTACGCGGCGAAGGTGGAACGATACTCGTCAAGGCGGGGACAGAGGTGGGTGTAATGGCCATGGAAATCGCACAATGCACAAGGGTGGTTTGTTCGTAAGGTTTTGATTTTCGGGAGGGAAGCAGGGATAGTGACATAGACTTCAGGGACATCAGATTCCGGAAATGTCTCGTTAACCAGAGTCTTGAGATGAGGCAGTTCAAGACACGTATGGGTGGCGTGACCAAAGATGTTGCACAAAGCGCACTGGATAGCGCGCATTGGCGGTCGAGGAGGGGGAGGATTGGTCGGGGCAGTTTGGTCCTTATTGGCTTTGGGGTGAGCTTTGCCCCCTTTTCCTGATACCGTCGCAACAAGAGGTGGTGCTGGCAGAGGGGTGGAAGGCACCGTCGGAACGGGAGAAGTGAGGGGAACCGGTTGAACCGGGGTCAAAGCAAGGTAGGGTTTGGGGTGACCGGGCGGGGTAGGGGCTGGAGGGTGGTACGAGATAGGAAGACCCGGGGTCAGGTTGGGTAGAGGAGTGGCCATAACGGTACCAGAAATACTCCGAGAGGGGAGGAATGAATAATGGTATCGTAGGATAATCGTGGGGCGGCACGGTCCGAGGTGGCTAAAGGGTGAGAAGGACAGTTAGAAGGATAAAGGGGCTCATGGATACCGGTGTAGAAGAGGGGCCGGGAGGAGGAGGGCGCGTACGGAAAGGATGAATGGCTAGAGTGGAATGCGGGGGGTGAGGTTGGGGTTGAGGTTGCGACTAACGTAGCGGGCGCTTAGGGGCCGCCGCGGCAGTTGCATCATGCAGCATTCGATATCTGTGGCATCGAGATCGGAGGAGCAATAACGGGGAGGTTCCGAGCAAAGATGATTCTTTGCTTAGACAGGACCTATCGGGTCAAGGAATCGACGGTTTGCTTATTGGCTACAGAAGAGATGGTCGTCTCGGGGGAGGTCTGAGACGGCGGCTCATGGTAAGACAGCTGGTCAATGGTGACTATCTTTCCATTGTGAGGGAAAGACATCTTGCGAAAAAACGCGGATGGGACAGCAGACATGGCATAAGTGTAGCTTCGCCCCAATAGAGAATGTTGTAATCTAAAGGGGCGTCGATGGCTTCCACGTCCCGGTGGTGGTTTTAACAGAAGTTCGATAGGCCCACAAAGCAGGGAAGAGCATAAGATGCCAGTTGGTTTTGTGCTTATTCACCATTCGTTGAAGCATGGTCTTGAGGATTTTGTTGATTGCTTCAACTTGGCCATTACCTTGGGGGTGATAAGAAGAGGAATATTGGTGCTCAAAACCAAAAAGTGAGGATAGCTCACGCCATATCTCATCTTCAAAATGTCAGCCGTGGTCAGAGACCAGTTGTTTCGGAACTCCGAATCGAGCAATAACATGGTTAAAGAAAAAGAGGGCGGCGGTAGTGGTCGTATTGTTAAAAATGGGCATAGCTTCGGCCCATTTGGTGAAATAGTCAACCGCCACAATGATATACTTATGGTTACCAGTGGATGGAGGTCGACACTCCATAAAGTCGATGGCCCATTTACATAAGGGACCAGTAGTGACGACAGGATGGAGGGGAGCAAGGGGAGCTCGCACCTTAGGGGCAAAATGTTGGCAATTGGGATAGTGTTTGACTGCCTCAATGCAATCACTGAAGAGGGAAGGCCAAAAATACCCAGCGCGCATGACTTTCTGGGCAGTAGCAAGTCCAGAGAGGTGGCCACCGCAAGCGCCACTATGGCAGGCATTGAGGACCTGTTTAGCTTCAGCGTGTGTGAGACAACGACGAAGGACAGTATCGATACCGCGACGATAGAGATCATCACCGATAAGAAGGTATCGGGGAGCCTGGTGTCGGATACGCCGTCGAGCCTCACGGTCAAGGTGGAGGGCGAAGTTTTGGGTTCGCAAGTAAGTAAGAATATCGCCATACCATGGGTCATCTGAAGTAATGGAAAATAAGTGCTCATCAGGGAAATCATCATTAACTGGAGGGTCCTGTGTTCCGGTAGGTAATTCAGAAATGAGTTCAGCGAGGGCTAACCCTTTCTTACTCTTTGGGGTGACAAATTCGAGGTCGAATTCTTGAAGAATAACGACCCAACGGGCGTACTTCCCAGTGAGGATGCGGAGACTCAAAAGGAAAGCCATGGGGTTGGAATCATTCACAACCTTGGTGGAACGTATGAGGATATAATGACGAAGTTTTTGGACTGAGAACACAACAGCCAGCGCTAATTTTTCTTCATGTTAGTAGGAAACAGGAGGCCCTACGAGGTTTTTACTGACACAATAGATCACATGCTCAATACCGTTGTCATCTTCCTGAATTAGGACTCCAGCGACCGAATAGGTGGAAGTGGAGATATACAGGATGAAGTCAGTATCGAAGTCAGGAGGGAGGATCAAGGGAGCAGAGGTGAGAGTCTGCTTGAGGGCATCAAAAGACTCATGAGCATAGGTATCCCATACGAATGGGATGTTAGAGCGAAGGAGTCTAAGGAACCCATGGCCGGTGGTGGCATAGTCAGGGACGAACCGACGAAGAAAATTAGCTTTGACTTGAAGACTCTGTAGCTGGTGTAAGGTACGAGGGATGGGAAGTTCAAGAATGGCTTGAACTTCTAAGGGGTCGAGAGTGATACCATATTTGGATACTATGAATCCTAGGAGATGGTTGGTAGGAACACAGAAGGCACATTTCAATGGGTTAAGGCAGATATTATACTTACAACATCGGAGGAAGACGGTGCGCAGATTGTGGAGGTGTTGCGCCCGATGTTTAGAACGTACAGTGAGGTCATCTAAACAAGTAAGGATAATATGAGCTAAATCATGGAAACAATAAGACATGGCACATTAAAAAGTGGCGTCGGCGTTTTTAAGGCCGAAATGCATGACCCGGTAAGAAAAAGTTCCCCACGGACTGATGAACGCGATTTTAAGATGATCAGCGGGATGGATAACGATTTGGTTGTATCCGGAGAAACCATCCATAAAGGATAGAACCTCATGCCCTGCACACTCGTCAATGATTTTGTCAATGAATGGTGTGAGGAAGTTGTCTTTGGGACAAGATTTGTTCAAGTCACGAAATTCCACGCAGACACGGATGGTGCCTTGTTTCTTGAGGACGGGAACTGGGTTGGACACCGAAGTGGTGTATTCAAAGGGGTAAATGAAACCAACCTGCTTGAGCTTATCGATTTCGGATTTGATAGCATCACTTCTGGAAGGATGAATGGGTCTCAAATTTTGACGGACCGGGTTGGCATCAGGCCATGTGTCGATATGGTGTTCGACGATGGCAGGATCGAGTCCGGGCATTTCAGAGTAGGACCAGGAAAAAATATCGCGGAATTCTTTGAAAAGCTTAGTGTAAGCTTAAATTTCTTCCAGGGTGCATTGGGCACCCAAGGTGACATATTCTTCGATTCCCGGTTTGACTGAAATGTCAATTTTAATGGTATGAGAGATATTGGCCATGTTTCCTTCTTCGAAAGCATCAGGTGCAGGGATGGGATTTTTGAACCAGTCGACTGCATGGTGGATGAAGTCTTTGGTTTCCACAGCATATTGGTCATGGGACTACTGTGGGAGGAAGTATGCGCGATGGTGCATATCATCGTAGGGAAAGTCAGGGTGGGTCATGGCTTCCATAATGTCTTCATCTGACTGGAACATGGGAAGGGCGGAGTGTTTGTGTTCACCCGATGAGGTAGCAATACCTGACTGGTCATATTGAGGAAACGGGCTCATATGGGCAACGTCGGCAGATCCAAGGTCTGCAGAGGTAGGGCCGAGAGTATCCGCAGGTAGGACGGTGGGCGAATCAGCTCTCAAAGATGACGATAGGTAAAATATGGCGGACGACGGCTGGGTGGTGCCAACGGGTGGAGGGGGAATGTGGATGGGAGTGGGAAGATGCTCCGGGTCCTCTGGGTTAGAATGCGCAAACAAGGGAGGAGGTAACTTGTCATGCGTAGCATTGAATTGGCGGTACGTGGCTAAGGCGGAACGATACTCGTCAAGGCAGGGACAGAGGTGGGTGTAATGGCCATGGAAATCGCACAACGCATAAGGGTGGTTTGTGCGTAAGGTTTTGAGTTTCAGGAGAGAATCAAGGATAGTGACATAGACTTCAGGGATATCAGATTCCGGAAACGTCTCGTTAACCAGAGTCTTGAGATGAGGCAATTCAGGACACGTATGGGTGGCATGACAAACGATGTCGCACAAAGCACACTGGATAGCGCGCTTTGGCGGTCGAGGAGGGGGAGGGTTGGTCGTGGTGGTTTGGTCCTTATTGGCTTGGGTGTGAACATTGCCCCCTATTTACGTGCCGGTGCAGCAGAGATGGTGCTGGCGAAGGTGTGTGAGGTACCGTAGTAGCAGGAGAAGTGGTGGGGACCGGTTGAACCGGGGTCAAAGCAAGGTATGGTTTGGGGTGACCGGGTGGGGTAGTGGCTGGAGGTCGGGTACCGGATAGGTAGACCCGGGTCGAGTTGGGTAGAGGGTAGCCCAGTCACTACCAAATACCTCCCGGGGGGAGAGGGAATGAATAATGGTATCGGCGGCGGGAGGGGTAATGGGTAGGCGGCACGGGTGGGGTGGCTAAGGAGTGGGAGGGACCGATTTAGATAAAGGGGCTCATGGATACCAGCTGTAGAAGAGGGGCCAGGAGGAGGAGGGCCGTCTGGTGGGGATGAATGGCTAGGAGTGGGTTGCGGGGGGTGAGGTTGAGGTTGAGGTTGCTGACTAACCGTAGCGGGCCGCTTAGGGGCCGCCCACGACGATTGCATCATGCAAACATTCGATATGCTGGGATCAGAGATTGGAGGGGGAGGAAGAACAAGGAAGGTTCCGAGAAAAGAGGATTCTTTGTAGACACCGGGACAGACACTGGTCAAAGAATCGATGGTTTTCTCATTAGCGACAGAAGAGATGGTCGTCTCAGGGGAGTTCTGAGATTTGGGCTCATGATACGTCAACTGGTCAATGGTGACTATCTTTCCATTGTGAGGAAAAGACATCTTGCGAAAGACTGCGGAGGGGACAGTGGACATAGCATAAGTGTAGCTTCGCCCCAAGAGAATGTTGTAATCTAAAGGGGCGTCGATGACTTCAACGTCAACGCAAACCGTCTTGCCCGCAAGAGTGATAGGACAATTACGGAAGAGGCCAATGGGCTGGGAGGTGTGGCCATCCCACGCTCGAAGGGTAATCGTGGAAGGGGCCAACTCAGGAGATCTGAGTTGCTTCCAAACCGAAGCGGACATCACACAGGTGGATGCCCCCTCATCAGTGATACACTGAGAAACGTTAGCGTTCCGGATTTTGACTGAGATTTGGAAAGCGACGGAAGCAGGAAGAGGAGGATGCTCTGACTAATGGGCGTTGAAAACAATCATAAGGTCATCAGCAGGATCTACAGCGCCCATGGCAGATAGTAGAGCCTTCTTTTGGGAAGGGCATGATTGGAGAAGCTCCAATGTGGAAATGGCAGCAGGAGACTGCGCCAGATCATCTACTACGCTATACGACTGAGCAGCTCGACCAGAAGCAGCATTTCGGCGTAACGGTCCCTTAGGAATCTTGGGGTGAACCTCAACTTTGGGTTGAGGGATATGTAAGGGACCATTGGGTGTCGAAAGAGGCTCTGTAGGACCTGAAGAGGGGGACTCGGAGGCAGATTGAGCGGGAGGCTTGGGATACTGGCGAGACCGAGTTTGAAGATGAAGGTTGACGGTTGGAAAAGGGTCAGAATCCATCATGAGGATCTAGTAATCAGAGGAACCAGAAATGGAAGGTGGAGTGGCGACCTGTCCGTCAGGTGGTTGGGTAGCCACGAATCCTTGCTGAGGGAAAGGATCGGTAAACACAGCCGGTTGAGTAGTGGCCACATTATGGGGAGCATGAGGGGAGGCATGTTGTCCCTGCAATGTGGCTTGAGACTCCCACATCTGCCTCATCTGGGGTAAGAGGGGACAATCGTGGGTGTAATGACCGTATACACCGTAACATGAACAAGGCTTATTTGTGCGAAGCGGCCTGTCTGGCTTGGGCGGAGCGCCCGGTTGCTGGTTAGCAGTGTTAGCGTCAACACCTTGAGGATTGGGTCCATGAGTACCAGGGGCAGATGAGTTTTGATTTCCTCTCCACCTTCTTTGGGAAGAAGGGGGATTAGTCGTGCCCTGCTGTGCAAATACTTGCCCTGGAGGGGGCTGTGGGTGCTTTTGCGGGGTGTGAGGAGGCAAGGGAGGAGGAAGCGCATATGCCGGAGGAGCTGGCGCACCAGGCTGTGGATAAGGGTAATGGTTAGATTGGGCAACATTGAGGTAATCAGGAGGTTGGGAAAAAGGATGAGGCGTGCCGTATCCTGGATACATGCTGCCGGGAGGGGGAAAAGAGCTAGAGGTGCTGGCCCCTCCCTGAGGGAGACCATAGCCCATAGGAGGATGAGAAAGGGCTCCAATGATACCATCGGCAGAATGAGATGCCCCCGGGGCGTTAGTGCCACTGGGCCTGGGGAGGTCAGGAAGGACAGTATAAACATAACCAGACTGAGCATAGATAAGGTCATATTTCAAGGCTATTTGGAGGGCGTCTTCTTCGGTTTGAGGGAAATGGGAGGCGACATCTTTTCCAATGGGAGCTAAGAGAGTGCGGAGGAACCAGTCCATATAAACCCGATCGTCGAAGTGGGGAGCTCGACATAAGCTTCGTCTCCGTCGCCATTCCTGGACATGGCGGAAAGGCGAGTGGAAGAGGTTTGCTTAAAAGAGGTCAAAAGCTCTGTACCAGTATCGTATCGGAGAGGGAGCTGAAAATAGGATAAAAAGGCTTGGGCAATAGTCGCAAAGGTGGTATGGGAAGAGGTGGTCTGGTCAACATACAATTTCGAAGCTTCGCCAGTAAGCGTGCGTTGGAACAACTGAAGGTGGATGGAGTCATCGGTAATAGAGTTGGAAGAACACCACATGTGGAAGGAACGGATTTGGTTGGTAGGATCTTCGCTAGCCAGACCTTCAAGCTTAGGGATGTTGGAAGGGAGCTTTGTTGGCATAGCAGGCCAACTAGCGTCATGGCGGATAGGGTCATTGATCAACTGATTGAAATCGGGGAGGCTGAGGCCTGCCATGTAAGGGAGCAAGGGTGGAGCCGAGGTAGTTCCTGTGGCGGTTCCGCTAGTGGTAGGTCCGGCATTAGGGCCAGGATTACCGCTAGCGTTAGGCCCTAAACCAGACATAGTGAAGGTGACAGGGGGAGAACCAAAAGTAAAAGGAGAACCCGATGAATCAGGAGGGGAGTCGGTGTGCGGACTCAGAGGGGGACTGGCTCGACGACGACGGGACGGAGCAGGTCGATCAACCGAAAACTGAGGGTGAAGGCCAAGAAGTCTCCGGGAAGCGTGCCTTGGGAGCGCAATGATGACAGAAAGAAGACAACCGACAAGGGCAGGGAGGGACAAAATCAAGCGAGTTCAAGGGCAAAAAGGTGCAGTGACAATTGATTTTAGAGTCTTTGCTAGGTGGTGGTAACCAGGCGCTTCTTCACTTAGGGTCAGTGTGTGATGTGCGTTAATTTTAATTTTTAAACCCAGACGTTTTGAGAGCAAAAGAAAAATTGTGCTGCATAACTGAAAATAAACCTACAGAGAATAGTATATGATGCTGAAATAACAGAAAATTAACAACTAACAAAGCAGCAATCTAACCCAAGAAAGCGGGTCTCTCAAAACTAGTCTAAAAGAGGGAATAAATCTAAGCTAAATGCACTAAAAGAGGCCAATAGATCTAAGGTCGGGAGGGACAGGGATCTAAAGGATAAAACTGCTGAGAAGAGGTGCAGATCACAGCCAAAAGATAGAGGCAAGGTGGCTGGAAAATAGGGGGAAATCAGCACAAATCGGAAGGGAAAAGGAGGAGGCCCTAAAGGGAGGTCCAAACAAAACTACAAGAGGTGATTTGAAAGGAAGAGGAGCTGATTTAAAAGGATCTGAAAGGAAGGTAACAGATCTGAAAAGGGAAGGCTGAAACTCTGAAAAAGGGACACCTGAAACAGCTAAAAATCTTCCACCAAAAGTGGAGGGTACTGAACCATAGGGGGATATGTTCCCACTTAGATGAGAAAAACAGATCAGGAATAGGTCGAAACGGGCTGAGACAGAGGCTGGAAAACCCTGACAGAAGTTGCAGCAGAACCCAAAAAAATTGCAGAAAAACAGTAGAAAAAAGTACAGGTCGCAGGTTCTGATCTGTTTTCCTGTTCAGGTCGCAGAAAAGGGGCTGAAAAGTGCGACCTGGAGTCCATGTCGCACTTTTTTGGCTGAAAAGTGCGACCTCCCGCTTTCGGTTGTCTCAGCGGCAGATTTTCGGGAAAGTTGTCGTCTTAGTTGCGGCTGATGTCTGTCACCTGCGCAATAGGGCCAGAAACACGTGGAAGTTAGAAATTTTAATGGTTTAGGGTTTTATGAGTGAAAAATGACATAAAAATAGCAAAAACAAAAAGCTGGAAAGAAACCCTAGGGTCTGAAGCAGCTGGTTATGCAGGAATATGAAAAACGACAGCGGTCGTAATTGAAAACCCGTGTGGAGTCCCCAGTTGTTAGTATGAATATTTTGTCGAAGTGTATGAAAAAAGCCCACTTTAGCTATGCATAACTTATAGCCCTAACAGCAAGTAAGGCTGTCAATGTCTTCAGATCTGCGGTTAGTTGTTCAAAATAATTGCTGCAAACATACAGATCTATATATGAAAAGACATTAAGCAGTAATAAGAAGATTTTTGCTCCATGCAACCAATAGACAAGGCAAGAACCATATATTGAAACAATTTTTTGTATTAAGGGGCACCTGGGAGGAAAACAAGAAGATGTATCCAATTCTCCTCAATGGGATGGGTTCTTGGAAGTCCTCAGCACTTCAGATCTAGCATTTCTCTCTCTTGTTGGTGTAGAAAACCCAGACTAAGAAAGAACTCAAAGGGAGCTCACACAGCAAATAATGGTGATGAAGAATGTGACTAAGTGTATAGATCCAGAGTGATCTAATAGGCAACAAAAGGTGAAGAATGGTAGGAAGACCCTCCTATTTATAACAAAATACTGGGTCATTCTAGATCTTGGTGCATGATTAAAATAATGTTAACCAAATCTAGATCCACCTTTTATGGAATATTTTATTATATTTGTTGGAGGGAAAAAGTATTTGACTTGGGTCAAATCCCTTTATTTGTCAATAATAAATAAATAAATGATTTGTTTATCATTTTAGGGAAGTGGTTGAAGGATAATCAAATAAATAATGATTTATTTAATTATTTGTGGGTGATTTGGTCATATTTAACAAGGAATATTATCTAAATAAGATTTAAATAATTATTCTTAGAAATTAATAAGATAAATAAAGGTTTATGTAATTAATTTCTTTGTTTTGGGTTAAACATGACTAGGAATAACAATTAAATTATGATATAATTAATTATTCCATAAGGAAATCAAACAAATATAGGTTTGTTTAATATTTCCTTTTGGGGTTTCCTGTTTAGACCATAAACAACCTAATAAATGTGGTTTATTAAGTTATTTAACATAGTGAAGGCAATTTTACTTAGGCAAAATTGGTCTTACATGGTGTACTTGGGTCCATCTAATGATAATAGGTTAGATGACCAAAAAATGGTGTAACAATTAGAGTTACCTGATTTAAACTGGCTCACTAATGATCTCATTCATTATTTACCTTGGTGGCCGATGATTCCTTATAAATTACCCTCTGATATTCCAGAATTCAATGGAAAATCTAGAGAATATCTGTCTACGCACGTTATGAATTATAATTTATGGTGTTCATCAAACTCCTTAAATGATGATTCTGTTAGACTGTGTATTTTCCACCGAATTCTCACTCATCCAACTGAAAAGTGGTATATTGAATTATCATGAGCTTCTTTTGATAACTGCACATCTTTAGCCACTAATTTTTTAACCTAGTTCCAGTTGCCCATAAGATATGAAACTGGAACGAAACTTTTTATAAGCTTTAAATATACCACTGCTACTCATATATCAGATCATATGCATGAGTGTCGTCCTCATCATCGAATGGTTAAAACATTTGTTCTTGATCATATTTTATCTGAGTGGTTTATAAATTCCTTGTTGCCATCTATCACTGAGGACATGGCCAAAGGCGATGTTGTAACTGAAGAGAAAGTAATTTCTCATGCCCAGTATCTGGATTTGATTTATACTTAATCTAGCATGCTCTATGAAAACATCCTAAATTCACTATGACCAAATTTTATTGTTCCTCCTTCTCCATCTGGTAAGGACATTAATGCCGGTGATGGTATGATTGTTTCTGCTAGCACTCTGTCACCAAGTTGACCATCTGGTTCTACACTTGTTGTTTCAAATCAAAACCCTGTTTCATTTGATCTCATGTGTTCTTCTGAAATACATGCCATGTCATCTGTGTTGAGTCTCAAAAATGTTCTCCATATTCATACATATTTCCATTATGTCATAACCATTTAGCTCTTATTTCATAGCCATTTGACCTAAAACCCTACATCAAATAACCATTTACATAAATATATGGGTTAGGATCCTTGTTTTCCAAACTTATTTATTTTATGTATTTTAAGTGAATTTATGATTAGAAACTAGAAAATTAACATAGTTTCATATATCTATATATGTGTTATGAGTTTTGTGACATGTTTAGGTCAAAAGGAGACTTCTAGAAGACCCTTATGTGGCACTCTAAAGCCAAATTAGAATTTGGTTGGAGAAGATTATGGGATCAAGAGGATATTTGTCTCACTTCCTTGTTGTATTGAAACTCTAAGAGGATATGTGTCTCATTCCTCAAGTTGTGTTGAAACTCTAGAAAGACATGTGTCTTATCATTTCCTATTTTGATTGTAACTCTAGAGATGGAGGGAGAGATTCATGGACTCCCATTAATGAGATGTCTCCTCATATTTTGTATAAATAGGAGAAGCTTTCTCCTATCATAGGTAATGAAGAAGTAATGAGAAAGTAATGAAAAAGTAGTAGATAAGTCTTTTGTAACAAAGTTCAAGATGGAATGGGATGTAGATTTGTGAGTTCTTTTTAATAGAGAAATTCAGTTCTTTGATGCTGTTTTGATTACAACTTTAAGGCGCTGAAGGACTTCACCAAATTGGTAGCAGAGGGCCCCTGCTATCCAAGGAGGCTTTTACATGTTTTCTAGATAAGTTGCTTTCAATTCTGTTTTGTCATATTTCCTTACTTAGATTTCTTTCTGAAATCATAGCTTTTAGCATAATTTTTCATGGCAGCCCGGGCATTTGCGTATCTTTTGACTAATGACATAGAATCAATATTGTTCTGCTGCTAATTTATTTTTTCTTAGTTTTTGTTTAATTTCAGTATTGCTTTGTTTATTTCAGTCTTTCACATTTGCTTCAGTAGTTAGATTTAGATATATTAAATTGCTCATGTCATTTTCAGTTACCTCCGAAAGCCACAGCTGGACTGATGGTGAGGGATTGTATTATGAAATGTGTAGTTGGATATTAGTTTCCTTTCTGCAAATTTAGATATATTAAACTGCTCATAACATCTTCAGTTGCCTCCGAAAGCCACAGCTGGACTGATGGTGAGGGATTGAATTATGGATATGTAGTTTGATATTAGTTTCCTTTCTGCAAGTTAGATATATTAAATTGCTCATAACATCTTCAGTTGCCTCCGAAAGCCACAGCTGGACTGATGGTGAGGGATTGAATTATGGATGTGTAGTTTGATATTAGTTTCCTTTCTGCAAGTTAGAAATATTAAATTGTGCATGACATCTTCAATTACCTCCGAAAGCCACAGCTGGACTGATGGTGAGGGATTGAATTATGAATGTGTGGTTTGATATTAGTTTACTTTCTGCAAGTTAGATATCAGTTACTCAAGTTGTTTATGGTTACTTCCGAAAATCATAGCTGGACTAATGATGAGGGATCAGAAGACAAGTTGATGTAATTTGATTTAGATTTACTTTATTGTAACTTTTGGATTTCTTTCAGCATAGTTTCTTTTGTGTTTAGACAGCAGCAAGAATAGTTTGGTTTCATGCTCACTAGTTCACTGTTTTGATTTATTAGATTAGCAGCACCTTTTTCATTTCAGTAGCACATTTTCATTTCCTTTCAAGTTTTGTCATTATATGTTTCAAATTCCTTTTTCAGTTTCAAGTTGGTAAATTATTATAAAGGACATCATTGCCTTGAATATCCATAACCATACTTGTCTTTTAGAATTTCATAAAAATCCAAAAACGACAAAAAGTAAGAGATAGGTTATCTTGCACATATAGTGCGCCACACTTCGTCAGCTTACGAATCCCTGGTTGATAATTTATGTTAGCAATTTAGGACACACTAAATTGACCAAACATTTTGGCGCCGTTGCCGTGGAAGTGTAACTAGGTAGCCTTATTTCTTACATCTAAAAAATTAATAATTCTTGAGTATGCTCTCCTCCTGCACTTTGTGTGATCTAGAGGATCAGAAAAATGATTGTTATGTAAAAAAATTTAATAATTCTTGAGTATGCTCTCCTCTTGCACTTTGTGTGATCTGGAGGATCAGAAAAAGAATTGTTATGTGAAAAAAGAAAAAAAATGAGACAATAAAACTTCATCATTTCAATTGATTCAACAATTTAAAAAAAAAAATTTGTTTTCATGAAAAACTTTGATTTCAATAAATTGTTTTTGTTTAATGAATATATATGTGTATTTTTAAATTTTTGAAAATATAACATACATAATTTTATTAAACAAATCAATTAAAATAAAAATGAAAATAAAAAAAAAATGAAAAAAAAAATTTTTTTAATTGTTTTGTTACTAAGATATATATGTATATTTTTAAAATTTTTGAAAATATATATATAATTTTAATAACAAATCATTTAAAAAAAAAAATTTAATAAATTGTTTTGTTTAGTAAATTACATATGTATATTTTTAAATTTTTCAAAATTTAACATATGTAAATTTTATTAACAAAACAAATTAAAAAAAAAAAAATCATTTTGCTTAGTAAAATATATATGTGTATTTTTAATTTTTAAAAATATAACATATAGTTTTATTAACAAAAGCAAATTAAAAAAATAATAATAAAAAAAAAAAAGTAAAAAAAAAAAATCTTTTCATAAAACCAAGAGGTCGAGAGCACTAAATTCCAAGAAAAATCACAAATACAAAAAAAAGAAAAGGGAACTTGAAGAGCCACAAGAGGGTGCAGAAAGTAAACGAGCTTTCAGGTTTTCATTTATAACGTGTGAGATATTCTCTTGAGAAATTGACATTATTCTCAAGACACTAGTTGAAAAGAAAGAGTCAATGAATTTACTGTTTTCCTTCTTGGAATCTGATCGGCTTCATAGAACCTTGCTGATTGTAATCTGCTTGTTGACAGTAGCTACCATTTGTTATATTCAAGCACATCAAGAGATACTGGCTAAATTGGTGAGTTTGATTGGTATTCCATCAATCATGAAGGTATTGATCAGTACATCAAAATGCAGCATTGAACCAACCCAACTACGCAACCATGGCGTCTCCACAAAAATTCACAGTGGTCTGATCTTAGATATCTGTCCACAGTCCAAGTTCTGTTCAGAATCTGCGCGGCAAAAGTTTCTAAATCCAAGTCTTCAAGTTTGCTGAGTGATCAAACGCTGCAAAGATATTCCACAGAGTAAACAATGGGTAGATCCATTTTTCAAGGGAGGTAAACAAATCTAATTTGGATTAGTTGTCTCCGTGGCATTTATAAGAATGACAGATACAAAATTGATAATCAAACAAATCATTGCCGCAACAAATAAATTTCACAGAAAACGCAACTATTTTCGACACGTCATTTTCAAACACGTTTTCTGATCAATTGAGGACGAATTTTGAAAATCCACGACATGGGTTTTTTCGCTAACGTGGTCAATTAGATAACCCAAAAACCGTTTTAAGAAATTTGTGGCGGTCTGGGAGAAATTCTCGGTTCTTTGAGAGCCATTTTTGCCTGCCGCGTGAGGAAAAACGGTTTTCTGTTTGCACAGTGGAGAGTTTGAACGGCACTCTACATTGATTTCACCCATCATTCGGTTTCCTGATATCAAGAAGAAGAATTTCAGTCAAAATCAAAGTCTTATCGTGGCATTTAACTACATTCCACATGATTTATGATTTTGAAGGATGTCGAGTCTTTGATGTTCAAAGGGTTGCTGGTGCACGGCTTGAATATTATTATTGCTTAACAGATATTTGAGGGTACAAATCATGTTAATGTGAGCCATATAATTCATGACTTATCATTTGGGCTAACATATCTTGGAATACACAATCAATTTGATGGTGCTGTCCGCATTCTTCGCAATAATTTTAACCGGAGTTGGCCAGCGGTCTATTTTTTTTAACAAGCTTGTCTCATTTACATTGCTTGCACACATTTGGTAGCACTGTTCTCATTTCTTATTTCTGTAAAGAGTTTACATACCGGTTTAATAAAATTATATATGTATATATTTTAAATATAACATATATAATATTTTAAAAAAAAAATAATAATAAATAAATAAAAATAAATAAAAAAAATAAAAATTTGAATCAATGAAATGAACAAGTTATTTGTTCGTTTTTCTGAAGGTATTGATTAAATTTGAACTGATGATGAATGATGAATGGCTAACTTTTTATTCAAGATTTTTAGCTACAGAAACCGTCGACATTCCGTAGCTAAAGTCCAATTCCGCAGCTGTTCTCCAATTCCGCAGCTGAAGTCCAATTCCGCAGCTGTTCTCCAATTCCGCAGCTGAAGTCCAATTCCGCAGCTGTTCTACAATTCCGCAACTGAAAAACCTCATTGTTCAAATCAGCATAACTTTCTCATACAAAATCAGATTTTGATGATTTAAGTATCGTTGGAAAGGTCTCAACAAGATCTATATAATGAGAAATTCATCATTAGAGTTTGAAATGGCAAATAATGAAATAAATTGCTGAAAAGAAGCTACATTCAATTTGAGGCACTAATTCCAAAACAGGTATAAATTCTTGTGATTTTTCCTTTGAGAACTTGTTTCATTAATACAAATTCTTAGTTTTGTGTGTAAATATCATAACTAGAGAGATTGATCACCTCTCTCCCTTTGATAATCTTACATTCCATTGCAGAAGAAGTATTAGTTTTTTTTGCAGGTTCCAAGAGGAAGGACAAATTACTATAAGAGAATGGTGTCTCTCTAAGAGACCAATTTGTTTCATAAGAGGATGATCAGCAACAAAAAGGAGGAAATATGCTGATGTAAAATCAGATCCAAACACTTGAAAAACTTTCAGATGCTATTGTCTCCATCACATCCATACCTCATAATAAACCATTCACCTCATTTCACTTCATGTTTTCCATTTACATTCACATCCACTTTCCATTTCTTTTTGTCCATTCATAACCACAAATAAAAGCAAGAGGCTCATTCACATGCTTATTGCCCATTGTCATTTCTCATTCACATGCTTATTGTCCATTTCCATTTTCATCTTCCATTTCCATCTTCTATTTCTTGTCATTTTCATTCCGCAAATAAGCCCTGCTGCAATGCAAATTATTGAGTCCATAGTCCTTTGAGTCTAAGTTCTTTGTAAAAACACCTTGAGGCTTGTATGCCTTAATGGCAAGTTCTCATGCTGACAAACAACGGGAATACATTAATGTCTCTTGTTCGTCAGATCTTCTAGGTGACTCGACATCAGCAAAATCATTCGTACCTAGCAAGATGTGTTTGGGCATCTTGACTCTCATTGTCATCAATGGTGAGAGTTCTCGTGTCGACTAGTGGCATCCATTAATGGCCACTAATTCAACAATTTCCTACTATGTTCGACATCAGAACATATTTTCACATAGTAGGAATTGTGTCAATGAGTTTTGAAGACATGAAGACTATTATTTTCAGCATTTTGGAGCAGATTCAACAAGTTTTAGTAGAAGCAATAAAAAGTCATCTCATCTCTTTATCCATGACTCCTCTTGTTCAGCCATTTGAAGAAGAATATGATCAGAATTTTGCAGCCACCACACATACACAACTCATCCACATTTAAGGTAAGTGAAGGTATGTTGTTTTCTAATTTTTAGTCATGTAATTCATTAGAATGCTAAAATTGTAACTTTGGAAAAATTCCTCACTCCCTTTTCCACATTGTCGTGTCTTTAGTTGGGGGGGGAAGGGACATCATTTCATATCCACATGTCATACACTATCACACATTTTCATTTCATTTCCACCCACATATAATTCCCAACCAACTATTGTTGCAACATGATCCAAAAGATTATATGCCTTGCAAATGATCAATTCATTGATGAAGTAATTGATTCTAAATGTTTTCATGAACTTTGATGCAACAAAGAAAATAAAGCATTGTTACACAAGAACCAATGCTTCAAAAAAAAAATGGTTGTTACACAAGAACCAACCATTGAAAAAAAATGGTTGTTACACAAGAACCAACCATTGAAAAAAAATGGTTGTTACACAAGAACCAACCATTGAAAAAAAAAAAAAATGTTGCAATCAAATGTATTATACTTTGCCAAAAAGGAAAAATCAAGAAGCAAAGTTTGGAATGAATCTATATGAGTCAAAACTCATAAAAGATCAACTCATGGACAAATGAATCATTGCAATGGTTGCATGAGGACATGCAACAACTTCAGTTGGGGGTATGTTGAGTCTCAAAAATGTTCTCCATATTCATACATATTTCCATTATGTCATAACCATTTAGCTCTTATTTCATAGCCATTTGACCTAAAACCCTACATCAAATAACCATTTACATAAATATATGGGTTAGGATCCTTGTTTTCCAAAGTTATTTATTTTATGTATTTTACGTGAATTTATGATTAGAAACTAGAAAATTAACATAGTTTCATATATCTATATATGTGTTATGAGTTTTGTGACATGTTTAGGTCAAAAGGAGACTTCTAGAAGACCCTTATGTGGCACTCTAAAGCCAAATTCGAATTTGGTTGGAGAAGATTATGGGATCAAGAGGATATTTGTCTCACTTCCTTGTTGTATTGAAACTCTAAGAGGATATGTGTCTCATTCCTCAAGTTGTGTTGAAACTCTAGAAAGACATGTGTCTTATCATTTCCTATTTTGATTGTAACTCTAGAGATGGAGGGAGAGATTCATGGACTCCCATTAATGAGATGTCTCCTCATATTTTGTATAAATAGGAGAAGCTTTCTCCTATCATAGGTAATGAAGAAGTAATGAGAAAGTAATGAAAAAGTAGTAGAGAAGTCTTTTGTAACAAAGTTCAAGATGGAATGGGATGTAGATTTGTGAGTTCTTTTTAATAGAGAAATTCAGTTCTTTGATGCTGTTTTGATTACAACTTTAAGGCGCTGAAGGACTTCACCAAATTGGTAGCAGAGGGCCCCTGCTATCCAAGGAGGCTTTTACATGTTTTCTAGATAAGTTGCTTTCAATTCTGTTTTGTCATATTTCCTTACTTAGATTGCTTTCTGAAATCATAGCTTTTAGCATAATTTTTCATGGCAGCCCGGGCATTTGCATATCTTTTGACTAATGACATAGAATCAATATTGTTCTGCTGCTAATTTATTTTTTGTTTAATTCCAGCACTGCTTTGTTTATTTCAGTCTTGCACATTTGTTTCAGTAGTTAGATTTAGATATATTAAATTGCTCATGTCATTTTCAGTTACCTCCGAAAGCCACAGCTGGACTGATGGTGATGGATTGTATTATGAAATGTGTAGTTTGATATTAGTTTCCTTTCTGCAAATTTAGATATATTAAACTGCTCATAACATCTTCAGTTGCCTCCGAAAGCCACAGCTGGACTGATGGTGAGGGATTGTATTATGAAATGTGTAGTTTGATATTATTTTCCTTTCTGCAAGTTAGATATATTAAATTGCTCATAACATCTTCAGTTGCCTCCGAAAGCCACAGCTGGACTGATGGTGAGGGATTGAATTATGGATGTGTAGTTTGATATTAGTTTCCTCTCTGCAAGTTAGAAATATTAAATTGTGCATGACATCTTCAGTTACCTCCGAAAGCCACAGCTGGACTGATGGTGAGGGATTGAATTATGAATGTGTGGTTTGATATTAGTTTACTTTCTGCAAGTTAGATATCAGTTACTCAAGTTGTTTATGGTTACTTCCGAAAATCATAGCCGGACTAATGATGAGGGATCAGAAGACAAGTTGATGTAATTTGATTTAGATTTACTTTATTGCAACTTTTGGATTTCTTTCAGCATAGTTTCTTTTGTGTTTAGACAGCAGCAAGAATAGTTTGGTTTCATGCTCATTAGTTCACTGTTTTGATTTATTAGATTAGCAGCACCTTTTTCATTTCAGTAGCACATTTTCATTTCCTTTCAAGTTTTGTCATTATATGTTTCAAATTCCTTTTTCAGTTTCAAGTTGGTAAATCATTATAAAGGACATCATTGCCTTGAATATCCATAACCATACTTGTCTTTTAGAATTTCATAAAATCCAAAAACGACAAAAAGTAAGAGATAGGTTATCTTGCACATATAGTGCGCCACACTTCGTCAGCTTACGAATCCCTGGTTGATAATTTATGTTAGCAATTTAGGACACACTAAATTGACCAAACAATCTGACAAGGGAAAAAGTAACAAGAAACCTGGAAGTAAGAAAAAGGGGAAAGAAAAAATCATCTGATTCATCTGGTTCTTCTTGGAAATCTTGTTAACCTTGTTCGATATGTAATGAGGAACATTCTACGCAAGATTTTTCTCACCGCTTAGAGTTCTTGAAGCTTCTTAAGAGTTATGTCGCATCTGTAGTGTTGAAAAATCCTTTTCCGAACCCGGAAACACATATGGTTTCTACAGATCTCACTTATAGTTTGCAAGTGATTATGCTATCCGTCGTTAAGCCCAAAACTGATGTTTTGGTGTCTACTCAAAGTAAAGATTATAATAATCCTCTGTCATCATCGAATGGTCAGGCTAGAGATCAACCTACTACTTCGACTTCGACTTCATCTGATTCAGCTCCACCATCTATTATTCACGAGTTAACAATAAAGCCGCCAAAGGGAGTTGTTCATAAATTGACTTTCAACCCTCAAGCTCATGTAGTTCAAAATTATAATGTAGTTGAAGATCTGGCTCAGTCACCTTATGCTATGTCAACACTTGAGGTTCTTTAGAATTGTCCCTCCTAGAAGCAGGCTTTGTTTTCGGCGATTGGTGGAATTGATCCGGCAGATTCTAATATTGTAGTCTTTAATCATGCAGACTATGTGCCACAATTAACAACACAATTAACATTTTTTATTCAAGTACATGTCCTAAATCGCCTCATTCATTGGACTGTCATTGATGAAGGCGCATCTACATGTATCATGTCTAAGAGTTGTTGGAAGTCACTTGGCTCACCGAATTTATCACAATCACCTACAATGTTGAAAGCTTTTGACGGTCATACATATAAGCCTTGTGGAATTCTTAGTAACCTAAAAGTCAAACTAGGGGCAAAAACATTTACTATTGAAGTTGAGGTCTTTGACGGACCCCTCGACTACAATATATTACTTGGAATACTGTGGGTTTACGCTATGGCTTCGGTTGTATCTACTTACTTTTGTATGGTCATCTTCCCGCATAAGGGAGGCATCAAAACCATTGATGAAATCTCCTTCTTCGCCTCTGGTTCCCAGGCAACTGGAAGCATTCTGTTTGTTCACGAACCCACACCATCTCTTCAAAACATTGGTGTAGGACTCTTTAAGGATTCTTCCCTAATGGTCACCTTTTCGTTACCGTCGCCTGTGACATTGGCAGAAATCGCAAAAATAGAGACCTGCAATATCATATCTTCCACTTCAAATAACTTAAGTAAGATTCCCAATGATTCCAAAATATATAGGGTGGGAAAAATCATGCTGCTAAGTCCAATAGAGCTCGCATATCAATCAATCTTTTTTGGATTATGCGGCCAATCTCGATCCTTTGTCGCTCACTGTTTGGGTCAATCATTCTTTGAATTATGGTACCTCTTCTGATCCGTTTTCATGTGTATTCTCAACTGACGAGAGCATTATGGAATCCATGATGCCGGAAGAAGAACCATGGGCAGAATCACATCAATGATCCCATCTTCCAGATTATAATGAAAATAGTCTAACTGAACTATATCACCTTACATTCTTTGATTTCTTAATGAATTCCATTCCTATCCACGCCGTTGATTCTGATTGAAACCCATAAAATATCGAAGAAACGATTTCTATCGATATTTCGACAAAACCTAGCATTGTAGAAAACATTCATGTCGGTGCGTCTTGTTCTCCATATGAACTTGACACTTACCATTCTATTTTCCTTGAATTCTGAGATGTATTCACTTGGTCATATGAGAAAATTCCAGGCATCGACTCCAGCATTGTTGAACACGAGATTAAAATATATCCTGATGTTAAACCAGCATCACACCGACTTCATCCTGTTCATCCTAGGAAATTTTTTGCCATTAAATCAAAGGTTGAAAAATTTTTGCATGTTGGTTTCATTTACCTTGTTTCGCTTACTGATTGCGTTTTCAACATTGTTCCTGTCATGAAGAAATAGGGTACAATTAGAGTGTGCGTCGATTATCGGGATGTTAATCATTCTTGTCCAAAAGAAAACTATCTCACTCCCTTGATCGACCAAATCATTGATGAATGTGTCGGATCTGAAATATTTTCCTTCATGGCTGGATTTATGGGTTACAATAAGATCAATATTCACCTAAAGGACCAATATAAAATGGATTTTATTTGTCCCTAGGGCACATTCACTTATCGAAATCTCCCTTTTGGATTAAAGAACACTGGGGAAACATTCTAGAGGGAAATGAGTTATGCTTTCCATGACATTAAACACATTATTCAACCGTATCTAGATGACTTACCTGCACATTTATGGAAACGAGCTGACCAACTGCTACATGTGAGAGCAATATTTCTACAATGTCGTCACTACAAAATACGCCTCAATCCACACAAATGTGTGTTTGGTGTCGGTTCTAGCTATTTTCTTAGATTCATCGTGCCGAAAGATGAAATTCGGCTTGATCCATTGAAGGTCCAGGGCATTCTCAATTTGTGTGCACCTTCCAATCTACTTCAGTTACAAACACTCCAAGGGAAGGCTAACTTTGTAAGGAGGTTCATTCCCAACTATGCCAAAATTGCTAAAGGGTTTACTCAACTATTTAAAAAGGGGACTCCCTTCCATTGGGATGAGGTTGCACAAGCTTCCTTTGGTGTTCTTATAGATACCATGATCCGAGCATCATTAATCTATCCCCCAAATTATCAGAGTGATTATTTCTTGTATCTCGCCGTTGTAGATACAACCATCGCTATGGTTTTAGTCCAAGAAGAAGAAGTTAAGTACAATTATGTTGAAAAGCTTGATTTGGCAGTTGTTCAAGTTGTACAAACATTTCTCCATTAAGTCCTGCACCGGAAGACCATTGTCATTTCTGATTGCAACCATATGACATACATTTTGTCACGTCAATTGTTGTGGGGAAAATATTCAAAATGGATCACCATTTTGCAGGAATTTGATTTGGAATTCATCAAATCCAAGTCAAAGAAGTCTTTTGTTTTCACTCAGCTTATCTGCGGTCTTCCCTCGAGTAGCACTGAGTCTAATACGAAACCATAAATTCTGGATGAGTCTTTGTTTTTTATCGCGTCATCTGACCTGTGGTATGGATATTTCCTCATCTATCTCCAGACCTAAACTTTCTGGCCCAATTCCTCTTGCTTGCAATAATGACGTATTCGATACCAAGCCAAAGATTATCTAATCGTCTGCAATACACTTTATTGTTGTGGTGTCGATATGATTTTACGTAGGTGCCTCACTCAAGAGGAGGCCGAGAAAGTTTTAAATGATTACCACGATGGTGCCTGTGGTGTCAATTTTTCTAGTTTTTCTACCATCTAGACGATTCTCTGCACTGGTTACTTTTGGCCTTCCATATTTGACGACTGCATTCTCATGATTAGAAGTTGTCATGCTTTCTAGATATTTGATCGTAAAAACCACATGACGTTGGCACCAATGCATCCTGTCGTCTGTATAGGACCATTTGCAAAATGGGGCATTGGCTTCATGACATGTAACCCCCGCTCGGCCGGGGGGCATGGGGATATTATCGTCACCGTCGACTATTTTACCAAGTGGGTTAAGGCGATGCCTACATTTAATAACACATGCGAGACATCTGCATTATTTTTCTTTAACCATGTGGCTACATGGTTTGGTGTGCCGGAAGCCATAGTCACAAATCACGGAAAAAATTTTCGCAATCACATGATGACTGAGTTGAATGCCAAGTTAAGATTGTTGCATGATAGTTCTACCCCTTATTATCCCTAAGCTAATGCACAAGTTGAAGACATCACAAAAATTCTTAAGCATATGCTTCAACGCATGATTTGGGTTCATAAACGAAACTGACATTTAATCCTGTACTCGGCTATGTGGGTGTATCGAACCTCAGTGAGAAACACAACCAGATTTACTCCCTTTCATCTAATTTATGGTATGGAAGATATCTTACCGATTGAATGTGAAATTCCATCGTTGAGACTCGTGATTGACCTGCTACCTGACACTTCTGATGAATAGGCATGTCTTTTAGATATCATCCATCTAGATGAAACGTGTTGTGAAGTCGCATTGGCCAATGAAGCACATAAGAGATGAATCAAGGCGCAATATGACCACAATTTCAAGCCTCACACCTTCTCCGAAGGAAACCTGGTCTTTCTTTATGATCCGGAAGCTGATAAGATAGGAATAGGAAAATTGGAACCATTATTGCATGGCCCCTACATTGTCAAGTGTATTCTGGCTAAAGGTGCCTATGATTTGGTAGATTATGATGGTATTCCATTGTCGCAGCCTCATAATGGGTTGTATCTTAAATGTTACTATGCTTGATTATGAGTAGTAAACATTGTATCATACTATATATATGCTTTGATTACGTGTGTGTCATAGTGTGTCTTTTAGATTTTTTCATGTGGTTAGTAATCCTCTTTTCATTTTGTTGCAGATGTCAGAATCTTCATAACCATTTGTCGGTTATGCCGATGGTGCTAGTCAAAATACTTAGAATCTATCCTCTGCAACATGGGAGATATTCGCTGCAAGTGGCGAGTTAGTGAGTTTCCAAGAGATTTGTATTGGTCGATATACAAACAATATCAATGAGTATAGATCATTGATCGAACTCCTCTCTCATTCCATTTCACTTGGAATTTGTTGCATCGTGATCAAGCTGGACTCACAAATTTTTGCACTACAACATACTAGTGTTTATACTGTGTGAAATACAACTTGTTAGGGTCCTATAAATTATAGGATATCGAGGTGATTTAGTATTTTATATTTGCAATTTAATATTGTACATGAATTTCAATATTCAAATAATTTCCAAAAAAAATATGAAAAAGAAAAAGAAAAGAGGGTATGTTGAAAAAAGAAATAAAAAAAGGACAAAAACCCCACCATTAATTCCTCGACCCCACCATTTATCTCGTCACATCATATTAAAACCCTGCGACCTTTTCCCATCATCTTAACCCATACCTTTTAATCCGATGGCCAATATCACTTTTCACCCCCCCACACCATCCGAACTTTATCGTCGAGGGGGGGGGGGGGTATGAAATGGGTAGTATCCAAACTCGGACCCATAGCTACGTGGAGAGCAATGGTGAGTTCACACCCCCCCTATTGAAACCACTTACCGCATGCTACCCCATCTGAAAGCGGTGTTTCCAATAATAAAAACCATCCTCGTGACCGTTATTCCTCCGCCTAACCCATTACGCCACCTCATCCATCCGTTGTTCCGACCAATCACCTCCTCTCCCGCACAAATAAACCCATTAAGTAATTAATTTACTTAACCATTAATTGACGGACCCATGCCATGAACAACAGAAACCCATGAAAACTGAAAATTACGTCCTCCCGCCTGTTTCAAACGTTACTGTGCTTTCCTAATATTGTTTCTACAACAGGTTTTCATTTCGAATTGTTACAAAGTCGGGAAATACATAAACTATTTGCAGATCATAGTAATTTCCTCCATTCTTCTACTTTTTCCTTTCTAATTTCCTTTTTGTTCCCTGCATACCTACATAATCATCAAATTAATCAGTTTTTGTATTATGAACAAGTCATGCCTCCCAAAAAGAAAGGTGTGAATTCGACCTATTTGATGTTTATTTCTGGTTAGAGGATAAAGTAATGGATGATGTTGATAACATTGGATTGTGGGACACCAATTTTCCTTACTACATTTTCCCTAAAAGCCACAGTGCCCCTGAAATCATCAGAAAGTGCCATGCCTGCTATGCCCCTAATCAAAGAGTTGTAATTTCCCCTACTGGTTAAGTCTTATTTACAGTGAATGACCAATCCATTATCCAAATGATGTAGGGACCCTTAGCAGAAAATACAACGCCTTTTTCCCATGAAGTCCTCATAGAGCTATACTAGAAGCTATATTTCGCTAAGAGAGCCAAAACTCTTGAATTTTTCTTGACTGAAAATACCCCTTTACCCAAGAAAAACCCTCCATATTCCTCATCTATATTCCCTGATAAAATAAAGAATATAGTCACTATTCCTTTATATCTTCTTGGGTATTACTCTGACCAGTGGGTAGATGAGGCAATTATAGGATTTTTGTCTACATTGTCCATAGATTCCAAGCCTTCAATTATGTTTAACTTCAGTCAATTCCTAGCCGACAACATCCATGACCAATTTGTAAAGTTTCATACAGAGGAAGTGTTTAAGTATACTTCTGTCATTGTTTACATGTTTTTATATTTTGAGGCAGAAATATTTCAATTTTCCATGAAGAAGATGGATGATGTTGACAACTAATCCTAAGGGGTTGGCTGAGATTGTATATTATTGTAATTGAGTAAATAAGGAAGGCCAAGAGTCATTGGGAAGTGAATCCCAATAGCCTCACCTCCATGTATAAATAGACACACAATCTCCATCCAATATATATTGAGTTTTGTGGAGTTACCTCCTGGTCTGACATGGTATCAAAGCCAGTCCCATTTTTGGCATTCTTGCATTTGGTGTAAATCCATGATGCTTTACATTTTTGCATATTTTCATTGTGCATTCAGTTTTATGCATTATTTAGTTTTCTTACTGCTCCTCTGCCATTGATGCAATTCTGGAAAATTCAACAATTTTTTTTTACTGCAAGTTCTGCAATTTTTCTGCAC
This sequence comes from Pinus albicaulis, assembly GCA_034641835.2. Taxonomy (NCBI): domain Eukaryota; kingdom Viridiplantae; phylum Streptophyta; class Pinopsida; order Pinales; family Pinaceae; genus Pinus; species Pinus albicaulis. Next base: position 3,995,592 of record CM076569.1, on the reverse strand, counting down.
ATTCTGTCTATAATTTCTGCTAATGTGCATTTTCTATTCAAATTTTGAGCACAGTTAAATTCACTGAACATTTTTTCTCATTTGCTGTGCAAATCACCTCTCTGCTCACATGCTCACCCATTCCTCATAGCACACTCGTTATTCCTCGCCTCTCCTCCCTCTCCTTACCCCTCGCACGCACATCAACCGTCACCCTCGACTCACCTGCACTCGCCCTCACCCGACCCCTCACCTGACCCTCACCCTCGGCTCACCTGCACTCACCCTCACCCGACCCCTCACCCGACCCGTCACCCTCGGCTCACCTGCACTCGCCCTCAGCCCTCACTCCGCTCATTCCCGCCTGCTCCCCTCTCGCTCTTCCCAGCCACCCTCTCCCCCGAACTTGCACACACCCCTCCCTCTCTCGCTCCTCCCACCCCCTCCCCTCTCGCTCTTCCCAGCCACCCTCACCCCCTCACCTGCACTCGCCCCTTCCCCTCTCGCTCCTCCCGCCCCCTCCCCTCTCGCTCCTCCTGCCCACCCGCTCCTCTCCAACCCACCCCCTCACGCCTCTCCCCAACCCGTCCCTCCCATCACCCTCCCCTCTGCGTATTTTTTCCCCTCTGAATTTTTTATTTTTTCCTTTTACACAGTTTCCCCTCCCCCAGATAAACACCCCCAGTTAAAAACTCCCCCACATAAACCCCCCCCCCAGTTAAAACCTCCCCCAGATAAATCATCCCCTAGTTAAAACCTCCCCCAGATAAATCCTCCCCCAGTTAAAACCTCTATTTTTTTTCCTCAAAAAAATAAAATAAAATAAAATATTTTTTTTTTTGCAGAATTGAAACCAGAATTGAGTTTTTACCCAGAAACGTATTTTTTCTTTCAAAAGAATGCATTCTCTCATATCTATTGTAGGATTTGTTCTCTCTAGCAAGGAGAACTATCGCGAATGGTTTCATAAAATCAAACACACACTCATTTTTAATGAGCTGTGGAAAGGAATTTGTGAAGGAGAAGATGACCTTCCACTAGCAAAGCCCACTTCAGACAAGGTGACTGCCATTTGGGAAAACAAGAACTGTAAGGCCTATGCCTTGATTGCAGCTTCCGTAAATGAAGAGGTGAGTCACCATATTACACCACTTTCAAATGCCTATCAAGCCTTGAGCAAGCTAAAATAACTCTATGACTCACATTCAGAACTTGAAGTCGTTCAATTAATGATTAAGCTGTTCAGTCTGGAATTGAAAAATGATGATCCTCTTGTTTTAGCTTAAGAAGTAAGATCTATCATGCATGATATTAAGAGCACTGGTGAATATGTTGACATATCTCTCATAGCATATGTTAAGGCTTTGTATCCCACTTACTCAAATTATCTCTAGTCATTGCAAGCAAGTGGAAACCTTGTGAAAATCACTTTTGAGTCCCTTGAGAAAAAGTTTGCAGAAAGAGAGAAAGCTTTTGGAAAGATGACCACCCCTCTGACTTCTAAAGATGCTGTATGGCTTGCACATAAAGAGAAGAGTCATGCTCAAGATTCTTCTAGAGGAAGAGGTGGCCGAAAAGGAAGAGGAAGAAGAAATTTCAGAGGAAGGGGGGGCAAAAAAACTCAAACTGAAAAATCTGATCTTCATTGCATACACTGCAATAAAGACTGGCATGATGCATCTACATGCAAGATACCTTGGGATAAAATTGAGCAGCAAAGGAATCAAGAAAAAGGTAAAACTAATGAAAAAGACAAAGGTAAAGCATCTGAATCCGCTCATTTTGTTATAGCACATTGTAACAATGGAGTAACTGAAGACTTGTTTGATGTTTCATTTACTTCTTGGAGAAATGATTGGTTGCTAGATTCAGGAGCAACATGTCACATGACATTTAGAAAATATTTTTTTGAAGAATTTACTGACAAATTTGATGGAGCAGTATACTTCACAGATAAATCCAAACTCAAGCCATCAGGGCTTGGCACAATTAGGCTTAAGTTGCCTGGTCTTCCAAATCATCTTCTACATGAGGTTCTACACCTCCCTGAATTGAGGAGAAACTTGTTGTCCTTGGTCCACATCCGCCAGCAAGGACACTCCATTCACATGTTTGATGGCAAGGCTGAGGTTAGAAAAGCATCAAATCACTAACTTGTCATGGAGGGAATAGAAGAAGGAAGACTCTTGAAGTTGCAAGGTTCCTCTGCTCATACACAAAACTTTGCATTCAGTTCACATCATGATGAAGAAAAATTCCCATCAATTCTTTTATGGCATGCTATATTTGGACACTTAAATTATGATAGCCTTCGATTTTTGAAGAAAAATGGTGTTAATGGACTACCTACAATTCCTAGGAAACTTAAGCAATGTGATGCTTGTATTCTAGGAAAGCATAGCAAGTAGCCATTTCATGATTTATATTCCAGAGCACATAGAAAACTTGAGATTATTCATTCAGATTTATGTGGCCCTATGCTTGTTGCTTCTGCAAATGGAAATAAATATATGATGACATTTATTAATGATTACACCAGAATGTGTTGGGTTTACTTATTGAAGAACAAGTCTGATGCTTTTCAAACATTCAAGAATTTTCATGCACAAACTCATATTGTCTCTTTACGTACTGATAATGGAAAAAGAATACACTTCAAACGAATTTGAAAATTACCTTCGTCAACATGGGATCAAACATCAAACAACTGTGCCTTATAATCCCCAAGAGAATGGTGTAGCTGAAAGAATGAACAGGACAATTTTAAATATGGTTCGCTCCGTGATGTTTTTTAAGAATGTAAGATTGATGTTTTGGGCTGATACAGTTCTATGTGATATATACATAAAGAATAGGTGTCCTTCGAATTCAATCAGAAAGAAAAATCCTTATGAAATGTGGCATGGCCACATTCCTTCGGTAAAGCATTTCAGGGTCTTTGGTTCCACCTGTTATGCTTTGATACCCAAGGTACAAAGGAATAAACTTGGTGCTAGAATTCAAAAATGTATCTTCTTGGGGTATTCCAATACCTCCAAAGGATATTGTCTCTATGATGAAGTCAATAAGAAGTTTGTAATAGAAAGAGATGTCATATTCCTTGAATCTTCCAAGACTAAAAATGTTGTTGAGCGGCAACTTGATCGCTTGGATAGATTCACACATGCAAAGTATTTTCAAGAATTTGATAATCAGTTTCCACATCTTGAAGGGGGGATTCCTATACCGGATCAATATGTGGAATCATTTCCTGAAGCACTTTCTCCCCCACCTAAAGAACCAACCATGAATGACACCTTGAACGATGTGATTGATAGAATTGAGTGACTGAATCTTGATTCAATTCCAACTCAGTAAAATGAGCAACCTGGGCCTTCTTAGAAAGGTCCCCCCAAATGGCTGACAAAGACACTAGAAAACGTTCATCCCGATGAGGTTGGAAAAACAGGAACAAGAAGTTCCACTAGACAACACGAAGGTGATGTAGATAATTCTGATTCACCTGTTGATATGGATATTCCTTATAACTGTGAATTGAGTTTGTCTACAGATCATGAACCAACTTCCTTCAAAGAAGTTGCTTCTCGTGATGAATGGAATGAAGCGATGCAAAAGGAGTATGATGCCTTGATAAAGAATGGCACTTGGAAGCTGGTTGATCCGCCTTTGGGAACCAAACCAATTGGCTGTAAGTGGGTCTACAAGAACAAGTACAAAGCAGATGGCTCACTTGACAAGCACAAAGCCAGGCTTGTGGCAAAAGGTTTTGCACAGAAAGAAGCAGTCGATTATGAAGAAATGTTTTCTCCCACAGCAAAATGGGCCACCATCCAGACTCTCTTTGCCCTAGCATCATAGAAAGGATGGAAAGTCCATCAGATGGATGTAAAAACTGCCTTTTTTAATGGATATCTAAAGGAGAAATTTTTTATGTCCCAACCAGAAGGATTTGTTCTGAAGGGCCAATAACACAAATTATGCAAGCTTATAAAATCCTTGTATGGCCTCAAGCAAGCACTGTGAGCCTGGTATGAGAAATTAACTGAGAATCTTCTGAAACTTGACTTCAAACATTTTGATCTTGATGATGCAACCTTGTTTCTTAAGAAAGTTGGAAAAAAAGTTGTATATCTTGTGGTGTATGTAGATGATCTTTTGATGATAGGGAAAAATGAAAGTTATATTGCATCCATAAAGAAAGAATTGAAGAAAGGTTTTGAAATGACTGATTTGGGTTATGTTCATTACTATTTGGGTATTGAAATAACTCAACATTCTAAATTTATATTTCTTTCTCAAAAGAAGTACATTGGAGATATTTTGAACAAGTTTGGCATGGATGAATGCAATCCCTTAACCACTCCAATGGAACAAAATTTGAAGCTCACATCCATTGAAGGGAAAGAATTCGAGGATGCAACGAAGTATAGAAAGCTTGTTGGAAGTCTTATCTACCTGACTACCACCAGACTAGACATCTCATTTGCTGTTGGAATCCTCTCCAGGTTTATGAAAAAACCTTGTGAAGGACATTGGTCTACTGCAAAAAGAGTTCTAAAGTACTTGAAGGGGACTCAAGACTTTGGACTCAAATATACACAGGTAGGCGATTTTAGCTTGATCGGATACTCTGATCCAGACTTTGATGGCGACAAACAAACTAGGGTGTCTACTTCAGGTTATACCATGAGTCTTGGATCAGGAGCTGTCTCATGGAGATCACGCAAACAGTCAGTTCCAACAGATTCCACCACCGAGGTAGAATATGTGGCAGCAGCTGAAGCAACAAAGGAAATTGTGTGGCTCGCGAAAATCCTTGAAGATTTGCAGATGAAAAAAATGCATTCAACACCACTCATGATCGACAACACTTTTGCAATAAAGTTGTCCAAGAACCCGAAGTTCCATGATCGAAAAAAGCACATCAATAAAAAATACCATCTGATTTGACATCATGTTCAAGCCAAAACCATTCATCTACATCATTGTTACACAAATGAGCATACCACAAACATCTTCACCAAAGCACTTGGAAGAGAAAAGTTTGAAAAGTTCAGAACGATGCTTGGACTCACCAACATCCCTTCAGATTAAAGGGGGGAATGTTGACACCTAATCCTAAGGGGTTGGGTGAGATTGTATATTATTGTAATTTAGTAAATAAGGAAGGCCAAGAGTCATTGGGAAGTGAATCCCAATATCCTCACCTCCATGTATAAATACACACACAATCTCCATCAAATATACATTGAGTTTTGTGGAGTTACCTCCTGGTCTGACAGATGATGATGGACACCCACAGTCTGTCATCTTCTAGACCACTCTATTGATGAAGGAACAAGAAGAGTACAACTACAAATATTTCATGGAGTTGTTTGTACATCTAGCCATTAGTATTCTAAAAAACACAACTGAGCCTAGAATAAGTGAAGACATCAAAAGGATTATGCAACTTTCAGATCAAGTTAAAATAGGAGACATGTACTTATACCATAATTACATAGAGCTGTGGATTTATGGATTACCTCCCTACAAATTTCCAAAATTCCTCCCAATGAGGATTTTTTCCTTGGAGTATATCAGACATATACTAAATGCTGATGAGGTTCATTTTGTTTCAGCAAAGAAGAAATCACAGATCAGAATCAAGTCTGAAATTGGACCATTCATATGCAACAGCTCGACAACAGGAGAGGAAGCTGATAAAAGATTGAAAGAGATTAAATTCACTCGCAAATTTACATGGTCCTATGATCCATTTCAGATCATTTCTAAAATGAGGGTGGAAAACAAGTATACACCCTACATTCACACTCACATGCCAGAAATAGATTAATTCATGAATCAAACAAATGGGCAGAGAAAAATTTGTAGGAGGCCGAGGAGTAGGCCATATAAACTTCAGTATTACAAACCCCTCTGCCACAAAAAAGAAGGACAAAGAGGATAAGAAAGAAGAAACAGGGAAGAGGTAGAGGGAAGCTGAGTCATCTTCAATGACTGCTACTTCCAATAAAGAATTTAAAATGAAATATAGGAAAAGAGCCAGGATCCATATGGATATTGATAAGGGAAAAGAGTTAGAGTAGGAGACAGTTATCAACATCAGAGACACTCCCGGATCTTTTCCATTAGGTGGTCAACCCATCTCTTCCCCTACTACTTCAACTATTGTGCCAAGTCAACAACAAGCTCTTCAAACATCTACATCTAGTGTTGCTATAGGAGAAAAGGAAAAGACAGTTTTTTATACCTTCAGGGAAATCAAACTAAGGAATGAAATTTTGAAGAATAGCACATAAACCCAGTTTTGGAAGCAAAATTCTAGCTCTTAGAGCATATTCTTATCAACATTTGACTCGGAAAAAGGGAAAATGCACATGGCATTCCTGTAAGCTCAAATTTCAAAGCCTAAGATAGCAGCAGACTACAAGAATAATTCATTTGAATTCAACATCAAGGATATTCATCTCATCGACCAGATGGAAATGCATAAACAAACAGGTGAAATGATCTCTTATACACTAACCAATACATCGATGAATTTTTCTAAGTTGCAGGTTTCATTAGAAAATGTTCAGTCACAGCTAAAATGGAGAAGATCTCTTCTTTGTCCAAGTATACAAGGATAAAATTCTTGGAGGAATTGGTTGTAAATATGGGATATGACCCATACAATGTGCAGGCTGTCGAAGAGATAATAAAAAAGAAAAAAGAAGATATAACAGCATTAAGGAAGCATCTGAAGATGTCATCCACAAAATATCCACTCACAAAGAAAATTGAGGAGACAGAGTCCCAGGAATCAGAGATGATGAAACTCATCATGCAACAAGCTCCCTAGTTGAAAGAAATGGAAACTGAGATGGAGAAAATAAGAGCAAGTTGAAAAAAGAAATTATTGTGCCTTTAGAGGTTGTGCCCCTTAGAACCATTCCTGCATTAACAACTTCTGTAGCTAACACAAGAGATGCTGCAGATCAGGTAGAAAAATCAGTGGAGAATATGTCATTACAATCAGAAGAAATTAAAAGACTGCAATCTCAAAAAAGAAAATTGCAAGACCAGATTGTAAGGACTGAGACTGCCCATGCAACAGAATTACAGATAATTTAGAAGGAGATAGAAAAATTATAGAAGACTGAAAGGGAATCCTCTATTGGAAACACTCTGGGTGAAGCTAAAGAAATTATATGGACCAGCATTATTGAAGTTATGAATGAAATTTGGCCATATATCTAGATTATTTTTTAGCAAAAATAATTGATTGAGAAATCTAATAAGGCCATTTCCACTATAAATGAAGGGCTGGGAGATATGCCTGATACAACCAACAGAATCATTAAGTTTTTGAATTCCAAAAATAGATATTAACTTGATGATCTGGGAGTACATGACAGGACAAAAACAATCTTGGAAGTGAAAAAGGTTCTCACAAAAAAGAACTTAGTTCAACAGCTTGAGGAAAAATGTCATGGGTTGGAAATTGCAGTCAACAGGTTTTTTAACATAATTGAGCCATTGACTAAGAGGGGCCTGCCTTATTTGTTTGTTATCAATGACAAACTGATAAATAGGGAAGATTATGTAAAGAAGCTTAAAAAATTGCAAAGGATATAACCAAATTTTCAAACATCAAAGGGTCTATGACAGGGAGAGCTTTTCTAGAAGCTATGAGTAACGACATTTTCATTTACCATGAAATAAATCAAATCTTTATGGTCAACCCCACATTCGCTAGATATACTAAGGTAGATGAGATCTATCAGAATGCCACAAAGATAAATATTCCCGATGAAGATCATTGGGATAAGTTTTGCGAGTATCAGGAAGAGTAAAGATCAGCTACAACCAGCACAACAACCAGTGCAATAAACATATTAGATCGTGCAACAACTAATTCCTAGATAAAAGTGCCAGATGTCCAAATGTCTTCAACGATTCCACCTTTTGGGTCACGGTAGTCAAATAATATTATTTTTGTAATTAATAACATATTGCCTGTTTGATACAACATTCTTTGTAGAATTAGTATAAATACTTCATGTATTCGAAGTATTCGGGGGTTGGACTCTGATCATTGTAATCATTTTTTATTGAGCATTTTACTTTTTTGAGCTATTGTTGGGACATCAATAATAAAAATACCATTCACAGGATACTTGTGCTATATATTACTGGTGATGTTTTTCCTTTTATGATAGTTGTTTTCATTGTTTCTCTTTACTATGTATCATTTTAATCTAATTGTAAAACATAAAGTGAAGAATAAGATTTGTTATCTGAACACCTTATTTCTGGTTGTATTTACAATATATATGTTTTCTTCTGAAGTATTATTGAGAAATTCTTAAATGCTTCTTAATCATTACTGAATTCACCATTTCTTCATTTCATAATTCATTTATAATTGTAAGATCGAGTAATTGTAACTAGCTTGCCCTGTAAATACTCTTTAAAAATTTGATGCAACATCCAACCTTTATATGAATGCATATCCCAATGGAAAGGAATTAATTTAAACAGACCAACCAATCCAACGAATCAAACCAAGTAATCAAACAAATAAACAAACAATTCATCACTATCATAACTAGCCTAATATCAACTCAGAAAACAAAGCTAACACATAAAGGGAGATCCCTCTTTGAAGTTGGAAAGGCTAGATCCTAGCTTCAAAAGTAGTTTTGATGTTGTCCTATATAATTATTCTTCCAATATTATAATTATAGAGCGATAAAATAGTGGTGACCATAGTGGAGACAACGAATTGAAAAATTTGTCATTTCTTTAGAATTCCGAAACCCTGGTTTAAAAAAATTTGTATGATAGAAATATTTAAAGAAGATTGGTTTTCTTTCATTTTTGTAAATAATCAGAGTGTGTGTGCCTTAGGTTTTAATTCTGGCTCCCAAAAGAGCCTACACTAGATCTCATCCTGATCCAAATCCTGAAACTATAGTGGATGTTCCTAAAAAACTTTTAAGAAGAACCAAAAAACCAGAAAATCAAGGGAGAAATATCCCTCTTTCTAGAACAAATTCTCTTCGTGAAAATTTTGATACTATACAAGACATTGAATTTGACTTAAATTTTGAACAAGGTTTATTGAGGACTAAATCTAAGAGTTGGGTAGATATGACAATAATTTATCCATCAATTTTACAACAAAGACTAGTTAGAGAAGTTTCTTCACAAACTAAATCTGACCTTCAGCTTCTCCATTTTGATGACCTTCAAGATCTGGTAACAAGATTTACTTCAATAGTTGAAGATGCTTATCTTAAACAATCATTTGAATTATCTGCTTTAACCGTAGCAGCCTCCTATATAGCCTCTCAGACTGCCCACCCTAAGTCATCTAGTCCTACTGCTTTTGTGATCTCCACCACTTCTCCTTTATTTCCTCATAAAAGTACACAAACCCCATCACATGCATCTCCTTCCATTATCCACCTTACTCCACCTACTGCTCAGCCTCCCCCACTTATTGTTAATCCCCCTCTAGTTCCTCCTCCACCAATCACGGAAGCAAGGTATGGTCCATTGGTGTTATCTGCACCTCTGGAAAACATGCCATAGTATTGTCAAATGAAAATTCCACAATTTTATGGGACTGGTCCTTTAATAGCCCAACAACATATAGAAAAGATGAATGAATATTTTGACCTTCAGGAAGTAGATGAAGAAAGTGCAAAGTTAAGAATGTTTTCTCAAAGTTTTAGTGGATAAGTAAGGAAATGGTTTAAAGGTTTGACTGCAAACAATATTAATGATCTGCCTGCATTCCATCAGACATTCCTTAATAGGTGGGAAGTTAAGAAAAAACCTCTTCAGATTTTAGCTGAATATGAAAGCATTAGGAGGGCTCCAGGTGAAATTTTTCAGGCTTACTGCACTAGATTCAATATTTTATATAATGCAATTCCTGCTCACATAAAACCACCACAAGGTTTAGCCTTAGTCAAATTCCCAGATGGTTTTGAGGCAAAAATGTCTTACCAACTCAGTGAGAGAAATTCAACAACATTAGAAGAAATGCAAAGGGATGCAATAAGCGTAGAAGCTGATATGTTAGCAAAGAGAGCTAGAATGAGAAGTGAGAGGAGTTACCATAAGAGATGAACCTACAACTTCCTCAGCTAATGCCAAGATAGATGCTTTGACAAGAATTGTAGAAAGAATGATGGAGAGGATTACAGTAGATGAGAGGACTGCTCCCAGAGAAAACCAGCTTGCATCTCAAAATCGTAATCAAAATCCCAGAAGAAATCCTCCTAATATAAGACAAAGAGAATAGAGGGTCCCTGATCAACAGATTAGGCCTCCATTTCAGGAGAATTATGTTGATGAAGATGGGGAAATAGCTAAAGAGGTAGAATAAAACCAAATCAATTTAATGGGTATAAATGAAGATGATACTGTTTTTCTCACTCAAGAAGAACATGAATTATTCCTGTTAACCCAAAATGAACTTGAATCTGAAGAGTCTGATGAGTACAAACATGGATTTGAAAATTCCATCATGGAATTTCATAGGCAGTACAATCTTAGGAGCAAGAAAAATTTAGACACCTCTAATAAAAAGAACGTTGAAAACTCTGCCAAAAAGGTCTATGAGTCTGATCCTAAGAAAAGTGTAGAAAGTCCTAGGAAAGGTATAGATAACTCAGGAAAAAATACCACAGAAAGCCATGCTAAAATAATAGTTTATATTTCTTCCAAAATTACCCAAACTGATCTCCCTACCAATAGTCAACAAACAGAACTTGCCACAAAAGTAGTTGTTGAAAAGTATGATTTTTCAAATCTGCTTAAGAGTCAAACACCATTCAGTATTGAATATGAACTTGCCAAATTGAAAATTTCTATCCCATTAGTTGAATTAATAAACAAAAATGTCTACAAGACTCAGGTCATGAACGCATTAAATATAGGGAAAACACAGATACTGTTAATCTGAATGATGATTACCCTGAACTTTTTTTTGGACCAAAAGTTGATGGTAAACCACAAGAAGAAGGTGTCCATCCATTTTATGTCAGTCTCAATGTTCATGACAATATTCTCCACAATGCAATGTTGGGTTCAGGTACATCTCATAATTTAATGCCAAAAGTTGTTATGGAGAAAGTTGGCCTTGAAATTACTAGGCCTTACAAAGACTTATATTCTTTTGATTCTAGCAAAGTTAGATGTTTAGGTCTTATTAAAGATCTCTGTGTCACTTTAACTCAAATTCCAGCTAAGAGTATAGTAATGGACATAGTAGTAGCTGACATTCCTCCTAAGTATCGCATGTTGTTGTCACACTCATGGTGAGAAAAGTTACAGGGATTCTTCAAGTGGACATGTCTTATGCCAGAATACCAGTGTTTGGTCAAAAGAGAAGATTATATAGGGAAACCTTAATGAAGTATATGGTGAGTAGTCAAGAGAAACCATATAACTACCCCCTTTACTCTGTTCATTCTGACCTTAACTCCTTCATTCTTTATAATTATGGAAACATTGATGCACAAGTTACCAAGGTAGAAAATGACTCTGATGAAAAACAGGAAAAACAAATACAAATTGTACAACAAAACACTGAAAATGAGCTTTTTTGGAACATGAGCTTTGATGGCTCTTGTGGCAAAGCAAGTTCAGGGTCTGGTGTTTGGGTGAGAAATTCAGGGAATAATCACACATAAGGTCATTCCTACAAAATCAATTTTCAGTGCACTAATAACATAGCAGAATATGAGGCACTTCTCTTAGTGTTACAAGTGCTGAAAATATTAGGAGCTAAAAGAATTTATGTTCATGGGGATTCTGAATTAATTATAAAACATATCAAAGGAGAATATTCTGCAAAACATCCTAGATTGAGAGCATACAGAAATGTCTTGCTTAACTTTCTAAGAACTTTTGAAGAATATGATCTTGCTGTCATTCCAAGAATTCAAAATATCCTAGCTAATGGTTTGGCTTTTTCAGCAAGCACATGAAAGTTTCCTCATCCCAGCAGACAATACACAGTGGAAGTTAAACACCGTCCAGTTGTACCTGAGAACATCAGATATTGGAAAGTATTTGGAAATGACAAACAAATTGAAAGTTTCTTGCAGTCAAAGGATGAGTTTTAAGATACTAGTATAAATTTATATTGTGAAGTAGAAAGCCAAACTGATGTACATGTTAGTGTAGATAAAAAGTTTGATGTCTCTGATGTAAATATTTTAGCAAAAAAACTTGTACATAAACCAGAATTGCATGAAAAAAGACCCGGAAAAAGAGGAATTTGAGGTACTTCAGCTTAAGGATAATGTCCTACCTAGAGGTCTTGTCCCATTAGAAGAACCTTTTGATTTAAACGATGCAGAAAAAAATCCAACAATAGAACCCACAGGAGAAAGCATACAAGAGTGTAACATAGGTAGTGAAAATAATCCCAAAATGATAAAACTGTCAAAATCAGTGCCTATTATTCAGAAACAAAAGTACATAGCTTTGTTCAAAGAATTCATAGATGTATTTTCATGGAGTTATGAAGACCTGAAATCATATGACACTAGTATCATACAACATAAAATCCCAATCAAAGAAGATCAAAAACCATTTAAACAAAAATTGTGTAGGATAAATCTTGTCCTAATTCCTTTGGTTGAGAAAGAAGTGAAGAAAATGTGTGATGCTAAATTAATAGTTCCTCTTAGATATTCTAAATGGGTATCTAACATTGTGCCTAGAAGGAAGAAAATTGGAGAAATCAGTTTATGCATTGACTTCAAAAATCTAAACAATGTCTCCTTAAAAGACAACTACCCATTACCAACAATGGATCACATATTACAAAGGGTAGTAGGATCTAGTAGGATTTACTTATTAGATGGTTTCTCAGGATATAACCAAGTCTTAGTGCATCCTAATGATCAGGATAAAACTTCCTTCAATACTCCATGGGGAACATTCATGTATGTGAAGATGCCCTTTGGGTTAATGAATGCTGGAGCCACTTTCCAGAGAGCAACTGATATTGCTTTTACTAATGAAATTGGTCGTTTTATTGTGATTTATCTTGATGACATTATTGTCTATTTGAAAACTGATGAGGAGCACTTGACACATCTAAGAAGAGTCTGAAAAAAATGTAGAAGTTTTGGCACCTCATTAAATCCTAAGAAAACACTTTATAGTGTTGAAGAAGGAAATATTCTTGGTCATATTATTTCTAAGGATGGTATTAGGATTGATCCTAGTAGGATTGAAGGTATACTTAAAATCAGTCACCCAAGAAACATCAAAGGACTTCAGTCTTTTATTGGAAAAATAAATTTCTTAAGGAGATTCATTCCTAATCTTGTAGAAATTCTTAGAAATATCAAAAACATGCTTAAAAAAGGTTCAAAAATTAGGTGGAATATCGAAGCTAAACAATCTTTCAATCTATTCAAACACACATTGACAAAAGCTCCATTGTTAATTAGCCTAGATTTTACCAAAGATTTCATTATATTTTCTTTTGCTTCTAAACACACTATTGCAGCTGTCCTATTGCAGAAAAATAGTCAAGGATTTGAACAACGTATTGCATTCTTTAGCAAAGCTTTAAGAGATGCCTCTTTGAAATACAACATTATGGAAAAACATGCCTTTGTATTAGTTAAAGAAATAAAATATTTTAGAGAATACATTTTTCATTCCCATATTATTGCTTATGTGCCTAATTCCATGGTCAAAGACATTTTAACATAGAATGGACCTGATGGAAAGCGAGGCAAATGGATAGTTGTCATTCTGCAATATGACTTAGAAATCAAACCCACCAAGTTGATCAAAGGACAGGGACTAGCCAAACTGATGGCTGAGTAAAAATTTCATGCACTAGATATCAACATGGTTTATTCATTGGATGAACAAGAGGAAACGGTGACTCCAGAAATTGATGAATCATTCATAAATTCACCCTGGTATGCAGACCTCTTATATGTTTTATTCAATTTAAATCCTCCTCCTGGTCTGGTAAAAACAAAGGCAAGATTTCTGAAGTTGAAAGCAATTAAATTTTGAATTATAGAAAATGTATTATATTGGAAAGATGTTGGGGGTATTTTACTCAAATTATTGCTAAAATATGATGTAGAAACATCCATGCAAGAATTCCATGAAGGTGACTATGGTGGACATCTTTATTGGAAAACCACTGCAAATAAAATCCTTAGGGTTGGTTTTTACTGATCTACTCTTTTCCCTGACATACACAAGATGGTAATTGCATGTCATAAATGAAAAATATTTGAAGGAAAGAAAAAATTGTTGCCCCTGCCATTCAATCCTATCTCTATTGAAAGCCCTTTCCAACAATGACGATTGGATTTCATTGGTGAAATTCTTCCACCTTCCTCTTCCCAGCACAAGTGCATTCTTACTGCCACCGGCTACTTAACCAAATGGATAGAGGCTACCCCTTCTAGAGCTGCAACTAATTTTGTCATTATTAAATTCTTTGAAACTAATATCCTTTCCAGATTTGGTTGTCCTAGAAAACTCATCATTGATAATGATGCAACCTTTAAATCCACTAAAATGGTTAAATTTTGTCATAAATACCACATTACTTTGGGACATTCAATAGATTATTACCCTTAGGGTAATGGGTTGGCTGAATCCTCAAATAAAATTTTGGTAAACATCATAAAAAATTTGTTAGAAGACAACAATAAATCTTGGCATAACAAGTTGGTAAATGCACTTTGGGCCGACAGACTTACTACCAAAAAATCAATTGGCATATCACCATACCAATTGTTCTATGGAATGGATTCAATTTTTACATCCTCTTTAGGAGTTCCAGTCATGAATATCATTCAAAAAATACAGGTTGAACCAAATTATGTACAGAGAAGGATAAATCAAACTATCCAGTTACAACAATCTAGAGAAGAGGTTTATAACATGACCCAGGTTCTTCAGGAAAATATTAAGAAGATCTTTGACAGAAGAACAAAGGCTGGTGATTTTAACATTGGAGACAAATTTTTCAAGTGGGATTCTAGAAGAGAAGACAAAGTTAAACATGGAAAATTTCACAACCTTTGGAAAGGACCATACATTGTTTATGCTTTAAGGGGAAATAATGCATTTTTCCTTAAAGAACTAGATGGAACCATAATACCTGGAGGCCTTGTCAATGGCAAGATGCTGAAGCATTACTTTTCTTAAGCATACATATTTATCTTTCATCATTGTAAATATCATAGTTTTTACAGTTTTGATTGGGTAACTTATTAACAAAGGTTGAAGCTCGTAGAGAAGGCCCTAAGCATGGTTTGATGAGATACCATAAGTATTTTAAAATAGAAAAAGAAATCAGATGAAGACATTGCAGAAATGGAGTACTCAAGGCTACCGATCTTATGTTCTTGAGACTTCACTTGGAGAGGTGCCATCCCCAGCTGGAGCCACTATTAAGGTCCTATAAATTATATGATTTCGAGGTGATTGAGTATTTTATATTTTATATTTTCAATTTCATATTGTACATGAATTTCAATATTCAAATTATTTCCAAAAAAAATATGAAAAAGAAAAAGAAAAGAGGATATGTTGAAAAAATAAATAAAAAAAGGACAAAAAGACAAAAGAAAAAAGTTGAAAAAAATGAAATAAAAGAAAATAAAACCCCATAAAAGAATAATACTAAAAGTGTTGCAAGTCAAAATGACACTACTAATAAGTTAGTTTGTTCAATTCATACAGTCTAAGCATGATTCAACAAGTTCGAATTTATGTTGAATAGGATAGTGAATAAAGATTTACCAGACAATTTAATCTTGGTAAATCAGTAGTTAGGTAGAAATGAAATTGATTAAACAGTGTAATCTGAATCAATATGTGAAATAAGTGTAGATTAGGATGGCTTTTCATGAAAAATGTGATTTGGGTATCCTATTTTAAATGCACCCTGCAAAAGAAAAGATGAAAAATGTTAGCTTAGAAGAAAAGGGTAGGTAGAAAAAAGAGGATGAATTTGGAAAAAAACATGAAATTTTATCCTAATTTACATTGCAAAGACATTTCATAAAACCCCGCCACCTTTTCCCCTCATCTTAACCCATAGCTTTTAATCCAATGACCAATATCACTTTTCTCCCCCCCCCCATACCATCCGGACTTTACCGTCGGGGGGGCGGGTGAGGGGAGGAGGTGTTTCGAAATGGGAGTTATCCAAACTTGGACCCATAGCAATGTGGTGAGTGATGGTGAGGTTTCACCCCCCCTACTGAAACCTCCTACTGTGCGCTACCCCCTCGTAAATTGGTCTTCTTCGACAACCAAAACCATACTTGTGACCATTATACCTCCGTCTAACCCATTGTGCCACCTCATCCATTTGTTGCTCTCGCCAATCACCTCTGCTCTCGCACAAATCAACCTGCTAAGTAATTAATTTACTTAACTGTTAATCAACGGATCCACGCCATGAACAACGAAAACCCAGGAAACTACAAATTACCTCCTCCCGCCTGTTACAAACATTAATGTGCTCTCCTAATACTGTTTCTACAATAAGTTTTCATTTCGAATTGTTACAGGTCCAAGAAAAGTTGGGAAAGACATCAAATATTTGTAGATCATAGTAATTTTCTCCATTCTTCTGCTTTTTCCGTTCTAATTTCCTTTCCGTTCCTTGCATACCTGTACAACTAGAAAATTAATCAGTTTTTGCAGCCTGAACCAATCATGCCTCCCAAAAATAAAGGTCAAGGATCCTTTAACCCCATAGTTCACCCTTTTGTTGACCAATACAATATCATCCTTGTAGACAGAGACTTCAAAATTCATGAGACACTATGTGAATTCGACCTATTTGATGTTTATTTCTGGTTAGAGGATAAAGTAATTAATAATGCTGATGACATTGGATTGTGGGACACCAATTTCCCTTACTACATTTTCCCTAAAACCCATAGTGTCCTTGAATTCATCAGAAAGTGCCATGCCTGCTATATCCCTAATCAAAGGGATGTAATTTCCCCTATTGGTGAAGTCTTATTTACATTCAATGCCCAATCCATTATCCAAATGATGCATCGACCCTCGACAGAAAATATAACACCTTTTTCCCTTGAAGCCCTCATAGAGCTATACCAGAAGCTAGCTTTCGCTAAGAGAGCCAAAACTCTTGAACTGTTCTTGAATGAAAATACCCCTTTACCCCAGAAAAACCCTCCATATTCCTCATCTATATTCCCTAATAGAACAAATCATATAGTCACTATTCTTTCATATCTTCTTGGGTATTACTTTGACCAGTGGGTAGATGAGGAAACTATAGGATTTTTGTCTATATTGTCCACAGATTCCAAGCCTTCTATTATGTTTAACTTCATTCAATTCCTAACCGACATCATCCATGAACAATTTGTAAAGTTTCATACAGAGGAAGTGTTTAAGTATACTTCTATTATTGTTTACATGTTTTTATATTTTCAGGCAGAAAGATTTCAATTTTTCATGAAGAAGATGGATGATGATGGACACCCATAGTCTGTCAACTTCTGTACCACTCTATTGATGATGGAATAGGAAGAGTACAAATACAAAAAATTTACTGAGATGTTTGTACATCCATCCATGAGTATTCTAAGTAGCACAACTAAGCCTAGAATAAGGGAAGACATCAAAAGTATTATGCAACTTTCAGATAAAGTTAAAACAATTGACTGTTACTTATACCAGAACTACACAGAACTGAGGATTTATGGATGTGAATTACCTCCCTAAAAATTTCCAAAATCCCCCCCAATTAGGATTTTTTCCTTGGAGTATATCAGACAGATACTATATGCTGATGAGGTTCATTTTGTTTTAGCAAAGAAGAAATCACAGTTCAGAATCAATTCTAAAATTGGAGCATTCATATGCAACAGTAGGGTAGCAGGAGAGGAAGCTAATAAATGATTGAAAGAGATGAAATTCACTCACATATTTACATGGTGTTATGATCCATTTGGGATAATTTCTAAAATGAGGGTGGAAAACAAGTCTACAACCTACATTCACACTCACATGCTAGAAATAGAGTAGTTCATGAATCAAACAGAATGGGCAGATAACACTTTACAGGAGGCCGAGGAGCAGGCCATATCAACTTCAGTATTACAAACCCCTGTGCCACAACAAAAATAGGACCAAGAGGATAAGAAAGAAGCAATAGGGAAGAGGCATAGGGAATATTAGTCACCTTCAGTGACAGATACTTCCAATAAAGAATTTAAAATGAAATATAGGAAAAGAGCCAGGATCCATATGGATATTGATCATGGCAAAGAGTTAAATAAGGAGACAATTATCAACATCAGAGACACTCCAAGATCTTGTCCAGTAGGTGGTCATCCCATCTCTTCCACTACTATTTCAACTACTGTGCCAAGTCAGCAGCAAGCTCTTCAGACATCCACATCCACTACTACTACAGGAAAGGAAAAGATAGTTTTTGATACATTGAGGGAAATCAAACTAAGGAATGAAATTTTGAATAATAGCACATACACCCAGTTCCAGAAGAAAAATTCCAGCTATTAGAGAAGACTCTTATCAGCATTTGACTCTGAAAAAGGGAAAATGTACATGGCATTCCTGGAAGCTCAAATTTCAAAGCCTAAGATAGCAGCAGACTACAAGAAGACTTCATTCGAATTCAACATCAAGGATATTCATCCCATCAACCAGATTAAATTGCATAAACAAACAGGTGAAATGATCTCTTGTACACTAGCCAATACAACAATGAATTTGTCTAAGTTGTAGGTTTCATTAGCAAATGTTAGTCACAGCTTAAAAAGGAGAAGATCTCTTATCTGTCCAAGGATACAAGGATAAAATCCTTGCAGGAATTGGTTGTAAAAATGGGATATGACCCATCCAATGTGCAGGTTGTGGAAGAGACAATTAAAAATAAAAATGGAGATATAATGACATTAAGGAAGCAACTTAAGATGTCAGCCATATAAGATCCACTCACAAAGGAAATTGAGGAGAAAAAGTCAAAGATGATGAAACTCATCATGGAGCAGACTTCCCAGCTGAAACAAATGGAAAATGAGATGGAAAAAATGATCGAAGAAAAAGAGCAAGCTGCAAAAACATCTATTGTCCCTTTAGAGGCTATACCCCTTACAGCCATTCCTACATCAAAAACTTCTACGACTAACATAGGAGATGCTGCAGATCAGCTAGTAAAATAAGTGGAGAATATGTCATTACAATCAGAAGAAATTAAAATACTACTAGCTCAAAACAAAGTTTTGCAAGACCAGATGGTAAGAACTGATACTGCCCATGCACAGAATTACAGAGAATTCAAAAGCAGATAGAAAAATTACAGAAGTCTGAAAGGGAATCCTCCATTGGTAACACCCTAGGTCAAGCTAAACAAATTATATTGACCAGCATTATTGAAGCCATGAATGAAATTTGGCCATATATCCATATTATTTTTGAGCAAAAATAATTGATTGAGAAAGCTAATAAGGCCATTTCCACTATAAATGAAGAGCTGGGAGATATGCCTGATACATCCAATAGAATCATTAAGTTTTTGAATTCCAAAAAAAGATATGAACTTTATGATCTGAGAGTACATGATAGAACATAAAAAATCTTGGAATTGAAAAGGTTCTCACAAAAAAGAACTTAGCTCAACATCTTGAGGGAAAATGTCATGGGTTGGAAATTGCATTCAACAGGTTTTTTAACATAATTGATCCATTAACTAAGAGGGGCTTTCCTTCTTTGTTTTTTGTCAATGACAAACCGATAAATAGGGAAGATTATGTAAAGAAGCTTAAGGAAATTGCAAAGGATATAACCAACTTTTCAAACATCAAAGGTTCTATGACAAGGAGAGATTTTCTAGAAGCTATGAGTAATGATATTTTCATTCAGCATGAAATAAAGCATATCTTTGTGGTCAAACCCACATTTTCTAGATATACTAAGGTATATGAGATCTATCAGAAGGACACAAAGATAAATATTCTCGATGAAGATCAGTGGGATAAGTTGTGTGAGTATCAGGAAGAGTAAAGATCAGCTACATTCAGCACAATAGCCGGCACAACAAACAGATTAGATCGTGTAGCAACTTTTTCCTAGATAAAAGTGACATATGTCCAAATGTCATCAACGATTCCACCTTTTGGGTCACGTTAGTCAAATACTATTATTTTTGTAATTAATAATAGATTTCTTGTTTGATACGACAATCTTTGTAGAATTAGTATAAATACTTCATGTATTCGAAGTATTCGGGGGTTGGAATCTGATCATTGTAATCATTTTCTATTGAGAATTATACCTTTTAGAGTTATTGCTGGAACATCAATAATAAAAAAACCATTCACATGATACTTGTGCTATATATTATTGGTGATTTTTTTCCTTTTGTGACAGTTCTTTTCATTGTTCCTATTTACTGTGTATCATTTTAATCTAATTTTAAAACAAAAAGTGAAGCATAAGATTTGTTATCTGAACACCTTATTTCTGCTTGTATTTAAAATATATATGTTTTCTTCTAAAGTCTGATTGAGAAATTCTTAAATTCTTCTTAATCATTACTGAATTCACCATTGCTTCATTTCATAGTTCATTTAGAATTGTAAGATCCAATAATTGTAACTAGCTTGCCCTGCAACTACTCTTTAAAAATTTGATGTAGCATCCACCCTTTATCTGAATCCATAGCCCAAGGGAAAGGAATTAATTTAAACATACCAACCAATCCAACCAATAAAACCAAATAATCCAACAAACAAACAAACAATTCAACACTATCATAACTAGCCTAATATCAACTCATAAAACAAAGTGAAAACATAAAGAGAGATCCCTCTTTGAAGCTGGCAGGGCTAGATCCCAACTTCAAAAGAAATTTTGATGTTGTCCTATATAATTCTTCTGCCAATCTTAAAATTATAGAGCGATAACACAACTATTCATCGTATGTTCCTTAGCATTCATATTTTGGAAAGACATTTTGATTACATCCAATATCAACACATTTCTAGAAACTTTAACACTTTAATTGATTCTTTAGTGAATTATGTGTTAAATAAAAATTTGCAACATATGTAAATATAAATTTTCAATTCACATCACAAAATTGAATAAGATTGCACATAACCATAGGAAAACACTATAAATAAAATAGATATATAATCGAGTTTTTACAAAAAATTGTGCCCAAGACACGTTGGTCATATGACCTCAAAATGTATACAAACATAACATAATCTAAGTAGGCCTAGTGGTCCTCATGATAGAAGAGAACTGCTTGGCTATCATGTGCAATAGCCTCATCCAACGGCTAGGCACACCAATAGCATGGAGTTGGAGCCTCATAGGTAACTCCTCGATTCGGATATCCGGTATCCCGAGAGTCAACCCCTCCACATGCTGCTGTAACTCAACAAGAGTCCCAACCAAATCCAAATCCCAAAGGACTCCTCTCTCGGCAATCCTCTATGCTGGTTCACCCGCCTACTGTGCACGACCCACTGGTCGAACAGTTCCCGCATCTACATACATGAAACATCTTTAGTTTAGCCTTGGAAACATTAAAAACACAAAATATGTAAAAAACACAAAAAAATAAAAAACATGGTGAAACATTTTACCTATAGCACCCCATTGAGCAACGGATGGTAAAATAAAATCCGGGTCTCCACGGAAATCCATCCCTGCATATGGATGCTCCTTTATGACAATATGTTGTCGTAAGAGCCAAGTTAAGAATGTAGTGGAAAATGAGATTAATGATTGACCAGCATGTATAGCCATCAACTCAACCCATCGCTGCATCCGTGGATCTCTAGGAACACCTAAACTCGTTGCACATGATGTGGTTGCATCAGTGGAACTCGCTCCAAAATGAAAGTGAACAAGATTGGTCCATAACTAAAATTCTTTGTCTTGCCACTTTTTACTTTGGTCAATTGTTATTTCATCTGAAGGAGTACTGCTTCAGCCCTGTTGAACACAGTTGGCTTGAGACACACAAGCACATACTGCATGTATGATTTGTTCGCAACATGAAGTGCCATGTTTCTAGCTAAATTTGAGATAGTGAATATGAGCGTTCGCAAAGGAATATCATGTACATCTATGATGTTTATCTGTCCACCTTTGCTAGGATTTGTACCTGGCCAAAAAAACTGTCGAATATAGTCCTTCATTGTCTCACCTCCACGGACGAAACCAACAAGGAAAATGGGGGCACCATGTCTCGACAAACCTGTCAGAAAGTAAATGTCATCAACCAAAATTGGGAGCACTTTGTCCCCAATGTGAAATTCTTGTAGTGCCAGGTCCCATGAGTGAATCGAGAACTGAAATAGTTCCATATGTTGCCTCATCCCTGACAATCTAAAGTATTTGAGAAACCCATAGTCTCTGAGGGCTTTCACAATGACAGGATCGTTTAGGACAACCATATACTATTCCTCATGTTCTCTTTATCACCATGTAATCAACATTCTGATCAAATCAAACTCTGAAATCAAAAAATAGGCTTAGTTAGGATCCATTCCATGCAAAAAACTGGAGAAATTTTGGGCAGAAAACATAATGAAAATTTTCGAATTGCGCCCAATGCACTCCTGAGTGGGGGACATAGCATTGCAGAAGACCTAGGCTTCTTTTCGGCCCCTCTGTAATGCACTTTTGACATCGAAGGGTGCGTTGGTCCTAGGGCATTGTATATTTACCCTAGGAGCCCCAAAAACCTAAATTTTTTGCATGAAACTGAAAAATAATTCAATCAATAGAAAGAGAAATGTAAGATCTCCTACCTGGTCTGGACAACACAAGAAATGGTCCACGGAATCTGTCGCAATCAGTTGCTGAAGTTCGAGGGTAAAACTGGCTGAGAGCACTGAAATCTAAATGGTAAATGTGAAATGGTAAAAATGACTTGGTAAATTCTTATTTAAATAGTCTTTTTGATTAATTCATGCATACTTAATGAATTGAATATGGTTTTTACCCATTTTTACTATTAAAACAACTATTTTTAATTTGTTTGGTGGTTCTTTGAGCAGATTTACAACAGATACAGTGAATTCGACGTGCATGATCATAAAATGAATTTTGACCACAAAGCACACTTTTATCTCTTTTTGAGCTCTGTTAAACACGAAAAAGGAACCCCCTTGGAGTTCTCTTTCAGCTCTTTTCAAACTCCCAAAACATAAAAATATTTTCGAGCACTTGTCCTTTTGAGCTTGTAAAAGGAATTTAAATGACATATACTCAGTATAAGTTTAACCCTTTTCTAGACTGAGATAGATTATTTACGAAAAAGGAAAATCCTATTCGAACATGGCTAGGAGGTTCTCTCAGGTATTATTTTATGCTTTTTCGGATCTGAGGAACAATTTTACGAAAAATAACTTATGGAGTTTTCTTTTCATCCCTTTTTCAAACTCTCTAAACATGAAAAAAGACCGAGTTTTCACTTTCGTTAGACTCGTTAAAACATCAAATAGCGACGGACTTGTCCATCATGAAAAGATCGAGTTTCACCTTCACTAGATTCGTTAAAAAATCACATAGTGATGGATTCACTCGAAGGGAGGAATTATACATCAAGCATATGTTATCCTCCTCAAACTTGTTAAAAAATAAAGAGGCACTAGTCAACAATGACTGGCAATAACTGGAAAGGGATAAATCACTTTATGGTAGAAAGTATCTCTAGAACATGACACTCATTTACTTCATCTTTGTGACTTTTGGGTTGGGTTATCTGCTTGATGGTCTATCATACCTATGGTCTATCACACCATCCATCACTTTGGTTTTGGGTCAATGCTTCCAACTCATTCAGTGTCATTGATATGTTTAAGAGAAGTCACTCAGTAATTCCTCATCCTTTGCAATACTCATAAACCGTCATTTCAAGACCGCCATCCCTGAACATAGCTTGATTAGTTACATTCTGTCTCTAAAATCATTACTCCCATTTCGTGTCGTTGATGGGGGATACATCAAGGCCCTCGTGTGATGAGTCGCTTCCTGTCAACATCAACTCATCATCCAAGAAGTTGACCTAGAAATAGCCTTTCAGTAACTTGGAGCTTGCATACATCAATGGCAGGTTTCTCTTTTTCGGCGATAAGTTGACATCACAGGCCTTCAATCGAAAGATTTTGTATGGTTTTCAACATCAAATCATCTATTCACGCCATGCAGAATGCACTGTAGTACCTTCAGAGCCATTACCATCATCGGTGGCTTCTCTTGCATCTGTTAACGACTTACATCATTGGCTGGTAATCAGACGGTGTCTTCCCATGTCCGACTTCAAATCACATATTATCATGGTTAGAATCGTACTTAAGCGATCGAGTGAACCATATAGAAGACCCCATGTCTAGTTTCATCCATCCAGGTTGTGATTTCAGGTGTAGTACCACATCATTCGTACGATGGTCTTTGCACAGATGGTCATCCTATCATGGGTCCATATCTATAGACAAATTTATGATATTATGATAGTTTATGTGCTGAGTATGGGTATGCCCCCATAATAAATTCATGTCTAAGATGAAAATAAATCATGATGTAATGTATTCTAATTGATGCAGGTCATCATCCGCTTCAGATCCTACTAATCACGTCGTAAGTCATATCATTCAACATTATCATTTTTGACTTCATGCTTTAGGGGGCAGCTATTACAGGTTAATTTGGGCATCACTCCCAAAACCCAGATCAGTATCAATTAGGGTCTATTATACTCTAAATCAGTTTCTACATGCCTTAAACAAGTCATCCCATTGATGGTTTTCCTCCATGAAAGTTTCACTTCTTTGATGCCAGTTGAAGTGTTCCATTGAGCCATCAATGCACCCCTAAACTGCAGTAAGTGCTTTGCAGAGCATCTACTCCCATGCAAAGATGAATTGTAGAGCATCTAGGCCCACTTTACAGTGTGTTGGTCGATGGTGAATGAATTTTTCATAGGATTCTGGGAATCTTCCCACCCTCTAATGGCTTCCAGAAGTTGTTCTAGCTATCACATCATCTGACAACTTCCAATATGAACACCATGGATCCATTGAACCTCTTATCCTCATATTCCCATGAACAAGGAAACCTCTTCATAAATTTTTTGAAAATCCATTCAATGATCCATTAATGCTAAACCACCTTCATTTTCTATAAATTGAGCACTGATCATAGTGCACAAGGGATCAAGAATTTGAATTAGTAGAGTTATGCTGGTGAGATCACAGCTCTTCAAGGTCGTTTACATGTAATTTTATGCTACTGGAGTGATGTTGCTAATGTGATGATGATAGGACTGAAGTTGGAGTGAGTTTACATCGAATCGATCCAACTGGTTGTAACTTTTCCCTCTACTTCATAATAAAGGTATTTTTTCCTTTCCTAATACACGTGTTCATGATGTTGTATGTGTATTTTCAAATGTAATCGATTCAATTAGTTTAACATGAATATATCATATGCCTTTATGTCATTTTTTGTCTTCTATTAGTCATTGTAGGTACCAATCAAGCGGTTTCAATTCGATTGAGAGCGATGGAAGTGACAAAAGGGAGGCGAGGAATAGTGACAGATCATGAGTAGGTGTTCTTCCCTTATCTATTCATTTTAAGGAAAAGGTAAATTTTTTTTTTTTGTTGTTCTAAGTGCGACCACCACACTTAGGAAAAACATATCTATTCGTAGGTTTGATTTCCATAAAACAATAATGCTGAAGAATATTTTCTCCTTAGAATAAAAGTTTCCTTAATTTTCACAAAATTGGGTTTTCACAAGATAAATTTGTTGCCTCTATTGTGCACGGATGTCTCTTTATGATCCTACCTTTTTCCATTTCATTACTTTTGATATTTTATTTTTATAATTACATAACGATATATGAGACGTCATATAAATTTATTGGAAATCATTGGAAAGTAATTATTATATTAGAAGATCAATTTATAATGTGAATTATTGTACAAAATTCAACATGGAATCAGATCTTGGTAAAAGATAAGCCACTTAAGTTAGCCCAGGAGACAAGTGTTCAATAGCTTGAATATTTCTCAAGTCTCATAATGGAAGACAAGGAAAGTAGTCTAGAACCAGAGGGAGCTAAGGAGAAAGCCTCAAGGTCTTATTTTGACTCCTAAGGATCTTAGTTCTCAAGTTGGGATAATTTTCCTATTCCTATATACTGATTGTGGGAATAAATTTGATTAATATTTCACGTTTTTTTCCCATAATTTTAACCATTATTGGTCCTATTCCCAAATATGTTTTCCTAAACATGTATGCTTCCATTCTAGCAAATA
Source organism: Pinus albicaulis (assembly GCA_034641835.2). Taxonomy (NCBI): domain Eukaryota; kingdom Viridiplantae; phylum Streptophyta; class Pinopsida; order Pinales; family Pinaceae; genus Pinus; species Pinus albicaulis. Next base: position 3,969,259 of record CM076569.1, on the reverse strand, counting down.
AATATGAAATTGAGTTTAAGGTAGAAGATACTATAAATGGAGGAGATGAATAAACATTGATATATTTTTTGGAAGATTCAAAATATATCATATTTTAAGTGTGAGGAGAGGAAAATGAAATGAAAATCTATATTGAGAAGTATCAAATGATGATAATTCTAAGAGAAATAATACCATAGCAGCTAAGAGTTTGTCTATTTTTTTATGAAGAAGGAAGAGTATACTAAATTCTGAAAAAATTCCAAAAAGTCATATATCAATGGAAAAAAGTTGTTTGAAAGGACTCAGGCCCACAAATAGGAGTTATAGGAGGCCAAAACCTATTCTAGGGATAGGTCGTAGGCCTAAAAATGGTCGAAAGGACCCTGAGAAGCAAGGCCAATGTCCCTCAAGTTATCTAAGAGACAAACATAGGTAAGAATGAGGTTTTTGATAAGGAAGAAGGTGGTTTGTTGTGTATGTAAAGGATCTGGTATTCTATGGATAATAGAACTAAAAAATTGTAGAGCAAGGTCAACTAGAAAATAAGTGTGTGGAAAACCATCTAAGATTAAGTAATAATGACATTAACTGTGATCAAAAGGAAGTTACTTTAGAGTTAGAGGGAACTTAGGAGAATTCTCCGTCACAAAATTTTATGTAAGAAAGGATATTCTCATGTTCATAATTTGTTACCTATATCAAAATATTGATGTGATTTTCCTTATTCACACTATGGTCAATGTTCTTCAAAGGTTTGAGATGTTGTGACAACATCTTGTGATGAATTAACGACAAATTTATTTCAGGAAACATTGATATATTTTGTAACTATAGTAGGAAAATTTTCACATGAAAATTATGATGACATTGCAAAGGGTATTCATAGGTTTCCTTATGCTTTTGTGGTACATAAGACAAAATTCCTAGGGTTTATAAGATAAAACCCTAAAGAAAGACCTAGAGTGTTTTATGGAAGTAGAGTCGGTGTGATGATTTCTTAGTTTATCTACTTGATAGCATGAGGATGACTCGGTATTGATGCTAGCTCGTATTTGAGCCTTTAGCATGGATAGATAATTTGATGAATGCATGATATGGATAAATGATAGCTCTTATGCAAAAAAAGGAAGAAACATCTGTCAACAACTGAAGTTGAGGATGAGGATGAGCATCCACCTCAAAATAAGACAAGGAATCAAATATTCATTAGATTTCAGATCAAGAGGGAGCCAAAAAATCCATACAACGTTTAGCAATTAATCAAAACATCATTAATTCATAACCTCCTCCCTTGATTACTATTATTTTTTCATCCCCTCATTGGCCCTTGTCCTTGTATTTTTTTTCTTGGTTATAATTGTTTGTTTAATGGAATCCTCACTAAGGTTTTTAGGTACATCAAGAATGATGTTGAGGAAATGATTCTAGAATCATTATGATAAAAAAAGAAAAAATTATGACAAGACTGGCTCTCCGAGTAAGAGGGAGCAACTACAAAAGAAGGACTCTTTTACAAGTTCAGTAGAAGGAATTGATTGCATGATAGAGAGAGAAACATTGGTCAGAGTATTTTCTTCCATGACAGAGGGAGTATCCAAAACTACCACAAGAAAACCTACTTCAATGTTAGAAGAAGTTTGGCCTCAAATATTGAAATGAAGAATTCTGAAAGCTACACTATTTCTTGGGATCAGAGATTCATATTTGGTTAATCATACGATAACAACAAATAGTGTGGTACTTATGTTGTATAATTGAATGTGGCTTGATATATGTCTCATGAGGTGAAGTGAATATTTGCAGGAATATCACAAGTCATGAAACAATGAGGCTTTAGAAGCTAGAAGGACATGGTCGGGTCACTTCATCGAGGACATGATGCAAAGAGGAGAAGTAGAGCTCTAGTACATGTCCATAAATGAGTATATTCTGGAAAAATACAAACTAAATTTGATGTTGAATATCTCCCTCATTTGAATGGAATGATGAGGTCTTTGCAGGATTGGGTTGACCATCTCCTGAATCCATAAAGGACTTTAGCTGGGTAATAAAGCACTTTGACCAAGAGGAGATGAATGCATTCACCTTTGAAGCCAAAAGGACTTGGATAGTTCAAAAAGGACTTTGAATAGAAAGGTGAATGGCTGAAGGAAATTATAGTGGTGAATTATAGGATACGTTCGCCTCTAAAGCCAGAAGGACTTGGTTAGGTGGACTAGAGGTGAATGACCTAGGGAAACTATAGGATTAGACATATCTTCTCCTTGGAAGCCAAAAGTACTTGTCCATGTATACCAAAGGAGATAGATATAATTCAGCTTAGAATCTATAAGTACTTGGATAGTTCATAAAGGAATTTGACCAGAAAGGTGATTGGGCTAAAGTTAAATTATCCTGTGAGAAGATAAAAGAACTTAGATTCTAAAAGGATTTGGCTAGGTCATGACCAGATGATACTACACATTTTCCTAAGGAGCAATAAAGGACTTTAAAATAAATACTTAGATACTCATGTACATATGAGGAGTTACAATTCCCACTCAAGGATGGAATTATATACATGCATAAACATGAAAATCTCAAGAAATTTTCTTAATGACAGATAAATTTCAGCAAGGAAAAATTTGTTGCAGAGAATACCTCCCTTCATAAGAGGGTGCATTGATTTTTGTGTAGTAACAAGAGGTATTACCACATGGAAAAAAGGCCTTCCAAGCCGAGAAAATAAAATAGCAAAAATGAAAAACTAAAATTATTATTTTTTCTTCATGTAGGACCAAATTGTCAAGTTAGTCGTGCATATGAATGGGTGTGATCCTTGGTTAAAGTTCACCCCATTTCACTAGTGTATATAAATGTGAGAGTCCTCCACATTGATTAACCCATACATCACATTCTCTCTACTATTTTGATCCACACGAGAAAGAATAAGAGAAGTAAATCTGAAGTTTGACTGAGTATAAAAGCTTCAATTTGACCAAGGTTGACCTCCCTCATTTTACCGAGTCTAAAATGATTTATTTGATCGATATTCTGGCTACCTTTGACCAAGAATTTTGTAGAGTTTTTCCATAGGAAAAAGGCTGAAATTTACCGAAGGAAGAGATTGTTTGACAATAGGTATGACTATAGGAAGTCAGCTATGGACCCTTTAACCGCAGGTGTCAACCATAGGTCCAAATTTTACTGTAGGAGATAGGTTGATCAAGACAAAAAATTGACTAGAATTTACCATTTCAAAAGCTTGACCAACATTAACTAAGATGAGATTTTGACCAAGATTTATTGGTAAATAGGCTTGGACTTTGGCACAAATTTCTAGAATATTCTTGGAATTTTAAATATTTCTAAAGAGAAATATCCCCTTAGAATAAAAGTTGTTGGGATTTTCCCAAGGTTGGGCTTTGCCAGGATAAATTATTATCTCTATTGTGCATGGATACCTCTTTATGATGTTACTATTTTCATTATAATACTGTTGAATTTTCTATGGATAATTACATAATTATATATGAGACATAAGATAACTTGATTGGAAATCATTATAAAGTAATTATCAAATCAAAATATAAGTTTCTATTTTGCATTATTTTAGAAAATTCAACAAATTCTTCCATAAATTGATGGTGCAACATTTACTATCATAATTTGATTTCCTTTCTTAAGTATGTAGAAGGAAGAAAACTCTTTTATCACCAAGATAATAAAGTGGACCTAGTTAGCTACAAATACTCTCTCCTCCCTAATATTCGCCCTAAAAACAAGGAGGTGATCAGGAAAATAACAAGGAATATTCCTTCCCTGGTAGCCCCTAAGAAAAATTAAACATTAATGCTGGAAATTAATTTATCAAAAGTGGAATGGGTTTTTAAGGACATGTTCAAAAATCAGGCCCCTAGTCTAGATGGCTTCAAAACCAATTTATTTCAAGATTGCTAACTCTTCTCAGAGGGGAAATCGTGGAATTGGTATAAGAATCAAGGAAATCAACCTTTATCCTACCAACTCTCTGTGTTACCTTCTTAATCCTTGCCAAAAATATGACAATATTGATGATATATGGTGTTTCCATGCCATAGAAATTATCAATGTCACTACAATATTACCACAAAGATCATTTCTAATCACATTTAAACCAACTCTCCCCTTTCTTATCTCTACGAAGAAAAATTGTTATGTTAAAGGTCTTTAGATTTTAGATGGAATTTTGGTGGCCCAAGAAATTATCCACTTTTTTAAGAAATCCCAAAATGTAGGTATGCTCATTAAACTTTATTTGTATAAATATTTTCAAAAACTAAGTTGGTCATTTATTCACAAAATTTTGACTATCCTTTTAATTCTGAGAATCGTGGTCCAAATGGATTGGAATTTTATCTCTATTCCCTTCTTTAACATCTTTGTGAAAGGATATGCTCTATTGAATTTTATACCTCAATAGGAATTTGACAAAAATATTCTTTCTTCCCTTTTATCTTTATCCTAGTGGAGAAAGGCCTAGGAAGATCCATAAAGGTGATATTTTCAAATCGCAACATCAAAGGTCTTTTCCATTTTGGGAAAATATCATGGTTTCCTATCAACAATTTTGATGACACCATGTTAATGGGAACTATTATTATTTCAAAAGCTTCATGTTTTTTTTTTCCAAATTTCTTCATGGTTTCATGGAAGCCTTAAGCACCTCAATCAATCCCTTAAAGCCTAATTTTTTTCTTTAACACTCCCCTAGATGCCCCTGGTCATATATATTGTATACTTCATTATAAGCATTTCTCCTTTCTTGGAAAGTATCTAGGATATCCCCTAGTTGATATCTCAGTCAAATAAAATGCCTTGTTTGAGTAGCTTCAAAATACGACTAGTAAAATTTATATCTGGATTTTATGTTCACTTAACATCATAGGCCAACTAGTACTTATGAAATCGGTCCTCCAAGCTCTTCCCATCTATATTTTCTGTACTTTGGTGGCAAAAAAAACATACTCAAGTATTTTCATAGCCTATGGTTCTCCTTCTCTTGGGGTGGTGCTTCTAGATAAGGAAAATGGTCCTTTGTCGTATGGGACAAGCTTTGTTTTCCAAAGCTTCAAGGGGGGACTACGCTCCGAGATAAAAAAAACCTTTAGTATATTATTTGGGGCTAAGACTTCGTGGTTCCCAAAGAAATGGGTTAAATTACATATTTCCAACCGAAGCTCATCAATATTAAATATAACAGATATTAGTAAACATATCATCCATAAGCACTATTTTTGGGAGTTAATTACATAGAAAAAGTGCACTCTTGTAGGACAAATCTTGGGATCAATTCCCCATTTCTTAGGAATATATACATGGAATTTGAGACTTGGTGCTCTCTAAAAGTCACTAAGTAGTGGCTAACTAGTGGAAATATCATCTCTATAGATGCAATGGAGGAGATAATTACTAAATAAGTTTGAATGTTGATGCCAAAAATGGCCAGATATGAAACCTCTTAGGAATCAAGGTAACAAATAAATATAAAAAAAATTATAGGATCAAGAAAAAATAAAGTGGGGATATCATAACAAAGGCATATTCATTACGAATGAAGCTTAATACTTAAAGTTAGTGACACCTATATTCCTAGATAGGAAATTTTGTAAAATATTTGGAAGTAAAACTTGTGTCTAAGGTTTCTAATTTTTTTCACTTCTTGCTAGGGAAAAGGAGTTAAGATTGGACAAGCTAACCAACTATGGTTTTGAAGGTCCATATTTTTTCATCTTTCTCATCGTGGTTTTGAAGATGTAGAGCATCTTTTAATTTTTGCCCTTGTTTTGAGTATCTGTGGGTTCAAGATGTTATTCTATTTAGATATTCCAAGAACAATAAGAGAATTATCTTGAACATGGTGGAAAAATGGAGGTATGTATATTTTATGAATCCCATTCTAAATATATATCAGGTCCCTCTCCTTGTCTTCATCCTATGCTAAGTTTGGAAGTCTAGTAATATTTTTAATATTCACATCCAAAGTTACTTCATTAATTCAATATGGAATCACATCCTACTTTGTGTCAAGGAAATTTTTCTTATTCACCCTTGGTCTACATTGTATTGGAAGTCCTAAACCTTAAAATTTTCCATTTGTTAACTCCTATAGCTTATTTCTAGGAATTCAACCCCTTCTAGCTAACCTAATTATCCCCATCTCCCCTCTCATGATTTTTTGGTCTCTTCCTCCTTCAAACTCCATTAACCTTAACTTTGGTGGGACATCCAAAGGTAATTAGGTACAACTAGAAATGGATAATTTTTTAAAGCTCATGAAGGTAGCATATTATATATCTATTCTAGCACTCTACGGTTCAATAGCAACAACACAACAAAGATTTATGCTTTGGAATTTGGTCTCCAACAAGAAATCAATGAAATATTCTCTAAGTTATTCATTGAATGGGGCTCTTAGTTAGTAATTTCATTAATTTCAAAAATAATTCATGGCACAAACATATGAAAAATATATCATAGTTGGTAATTGGAGAGATACTTAGCCCAAATTCATGTCCACCTTCCCAAAATATTTATTGTATTAACCTCACATATTTACATAAATGGAAATAAAGTAGTGGATAACTGAGTTCATGAAGGCTACTCTCATTTATCTCCTCAACCGAACAGTCCTTGGGTTGATCTCCCATATTTGTAGGTGAATTAGTATTTCATTTCCTTGGCAAGGGAATACTAATCCCTGCCACATGACATGATTAGGGGAAAGAAAGGTGGTGAGAGGGTTGAAGTTACTATCACCTCGAGCAATGAATGAGGTGAAAACTACGAGTTCATATATTTACTATGATACCCACTCATTCCTAGTATGTATTTAACCTTCCGTTTCTTTATGTCATGATCGATATCTTCTCCATTTAGGAACTTTATTCCTAAATTAATAGTTCATTGAGCACCTTGCATTTCTCTGCAGATACTTTGGCAAGAAAGTTACAAATTTTACTTCCATTCTTTGAGCTACATGAATTACTCAACTACATATTCTTCATGGGGCCCATCTGACCCCTCTTCTTCTCAAATGGTATTTTTTATGGTATTTTTCCCCATCATCTATGTCTTGTTGGCCCCTCCAATTCTACCCTATTTTAGATCCTCATCCTTGTGGTAGCATTGACAAAGCAAAAAGTGCATTGTCAGATAGGAAGTGGTAGTCAGGGATCATGGGGGTGCATGCACTCTTTTTTTTTGTGTTAATTCCTCCTCTTGGTTATATTACCATAAAATTCCTTACAAAGTACAATCCCTACTAATTCCTCCTCTTATTAAATAATCTAAATAATCCCTATTAAATAATATGAATTTTAAAAAAAATAGTGTAAATAAAAAAAATTTACTTAATATTTTTGGTTAAATAAAAAAAATTCATAGCAAAAATTATAAATAAGGAATTAACAATACGTGTCTTTGGCTAAACCCACGGGGCATAGAATATTTGGTTAATGGGTACATTGTTAAGGCATTCCTTGTATAATAGTCACCCACGATGGGTGTCCCACCTACCTAACTCTCCATTAGAGGTTATAGTGATAGTAGTTGGAATCACTCTTGTGTTACACGAGTATGAGACCGACCTAGTTGTTGATTCCTCTAGTCACAAAAAAGAGAATCTTTAAATTTTATAGCAAAATTTTTATATAGCTAGTCCTTATTATTTACAAATATAGTATCATATTAAAAAAAATGAAAAAAATTACACTCAAATAATGGGAACTCCTTTGTATTATATTGAAATAACCAATATTTTACATCAAAAAAATAAAATAAGGAACAAATCATCTATATTTAAATTACTATCCAAATGAGTAGTAAAATCTTCCCCAAAAACTAATATAAAACATAAATATGAGTACCTTGATGATAAAGGAATATGGAAAATCATGCTTCATGATAGTGTATTTATACGTGATTGAGTTTAATAAGGTTTTGAGATACTGTTGGAAGGAAAAACTTCCCTAAGGTAAATGTTGACAACCTCAACAGATTGAAGGCAGTCAATCAACAAGAAGCATACATCATGCAAGAAAACTATGTAAACTACTAAAGTTAGGATCGAAATAAGTACTGGTAGGTCTTACGTTTAATGTCGATCTCGTAGGGTTCAAACCCTTTGCTTCCTCAAAAGCAATCAAACCTGGAACAAAGTTCAGAGAAACATATATACAACAAGTAATTCAAAGCATGGGCATAATCAACATGTTAGATCATCAAGAATAAGCATATAAGTCATGATGTGTATTCAACATGAATCACAAAACATGAGACCATAACATTTTAGGAACAAGATATAGTTTCTTTATTGATACCAGCAAAGAGTAGTGGAGAGATACAACCTGATTCATCCACGGAACCAATGAAAACTTCCTCCAGATTCGTCTAGTCCAAGCCTCAAATATCACCTATCTATCATAAGAAACAGGATGCCATGTAAGGGAAGATGAACATCTCTACAAGGAAACAAGGGTTTCCTTTGACTCACAGTGCAGGAGGCACAAGGGAAATCAGACTTGATTTGGGACCAAAATGACTATAATGTCACTATCCTAGTTCCGTCATGTAATTAGGCCTTCGCATGAGGTGTATAAATACCACTAGAAATTGGTTAATTCAGTTAGGCCACAGACTCATGTAGGTGGGATTTCAATGAAACACGTAAACCCCGCCCGAAAAATTGGATATTTTATATTTTTTTCATATTTTAAATTATATATGAGAGTTCTATATGGAAGTACTTGTGTGTGTATGCAATTTTTGAAGGGCAGAGTCACGTATGGAATTAAAAATATCACTTTTTAATAAATGGTAAATTTTAAATGGGAAAGGGATTCCCAAGGACATACAAGAGCATCAAAACTACCAGAGTACTAAATGATTCTATAACAGATGCCCCCTAATATATGAGGTTAGAAGGGGTACAAAATGGCCAAAATGTATTTAGTATAAAGCGATATCCTTTTTTGACCTGAGAGAAGATCACCAGATTCCAACTCGTTGTAAACCTATTGAATAAATCTGAAAGAACGCTCATGTTTGAGGCAAGCATACCCATGCTCACAGATAGTAAAGAATGTAAGCTGATCAAGTATAAATTAGATCCAACATGTATACATAAGTGTACAGGAAAATGAATAATACATAGTGGATCATCTGACCATAGCCGCAAAGGAAGACAACAGAGCTACGTGTCAATATCACATATAGAACAAAGTATGATCAATGATGCTCAAAGAATATATGATCACTGATGTTGCACCACTGATCCTCAAAGTACCAAGTCATATAGGTGGAATAGTGGTATTGCACAAACTCGGGTGCCAACATACAAGATGTTGTTGTGATGGAATGCAACATATAAGGTGGATGCTATCACTAGAAGAAAACTGAAGGAGTTTTCAATTGAACTAAGATGTTGAAAAAACTCGAGGTCTTCACTAACCGTAGATGGTACATTTCTACATTATGGTAATGAATGAGCTGAAGTCGAACATGTGAGAAATCATTTGTTTATCGGTCATTGATGTATACCGTTAATAAATGAAAGACAACTCATTGATAATGATGATGAGAGTCAAGGTACCTTGGTGCAATATAACAAGTGTGAATAAATGTGTTGAAGTTGAACACTTGAGAGAATCTATCAATTAGGATACATTTATGTATTCCCAGTCTCAATAGCAAATAAGTCTACCACTAATGATTTCCAACCCGAAGGTACTGAAAAAAGACTCTAGATCTTGTTCCTAGCACAATGATTTGGATCCAATGGGAAAAGATCTGTTGGATGAAAGGAAGTAAGGAATCCCCCATCAACAATCATGAGTTTAACCCACAGGCCAATAATTTGGAATAACTCAGATGAAAAGAGGTGAAGTAACCATTCTAAAGTACATTTTTGGTGTACAAAATATGTTGCTAGCGCACGATAGAAACCCTCTAAACCAACCAATAATGAAAGATGACACAGGGGCGAGGTATCCAACAATAGGGTTAAATGGAAAACAAGGCAATGTATGAATCCCAATGTGTGATAATGTAAGATGATGTCGAACACAAGGGAAACCACTCAATCAAAGACCCATGATACTGATCGATGTTGAGAAAAAGTTCACCTATCATTGATGTAAATAGGGCTAGGGTGCGGCTCTAGGCCTACTCTCAGAGAAATTTGTCAAAGTCAATAAGAGAAGACCCACCAGTAAGAATTCAATAGATAACTTATTAATTAGCACGAACAAAGGACCAATTAGATGATGTTATGCTAAAAAGGACTTGACATACTAGGTACGGACAATTGAAATGAGTCAAGAGAAACCATAGAATGGCCAACACAGGTTGAATTCCCTTGAAAAAAAGAATGAATCAAATATGACTCTATGTGTTAGCATCCACAATGTCCTAGGGACGAAAGGATATCGATGGAGGTAACCTCAAACCAAGCTTTTAGTTTGGCAGCTAGCCCTACGAAAACAAAGAGGGCTCTCTCTATGAAAAACGCAGCCAAGGGTTTGTTTGGTGCAACAGTGGATTTTAGGCTAGATATCTCACCTCTAGGGTTTTAAAATATTTAGGGTTTTTCTGTTGGATCAAGGATGAAAATCAGGGAACTAGGTCAAATTATCAAAGGTTTCAACTGCAAGAGATATAGAGGAGCAAGGTAGCTATGATTTTGTGATGGCTTGGGAATTTTTCGGTGTAATGTATGGTTTAAAGAGAAATAGATCATAATGAGAATGTGCACCATGAATTCATTAATCAAGAAGGAAAATTACACAAAATGACATTCCTAACAAAAAAAAGATTTCATGAAAAGAATTATTCTTATAACCTCTTAGGAAAATCACTGAAGATGATAGATATGGTAAGGAGACAAGTATATCATTCATATAAAACTATAACATAGAGAAAACATTATCACAAACTCACAACATGAGAATTCCTTAATAATAGTTGCAATTGTCCTTTGATTTCCTATAAAAAGTGATGAAATACAAGCGACAAGAATTTAACCCTCTAATGTCCAACCATCAAAACCTCAGTGTAGGAACAACTTACAAATATTTCTCAACAAAACCCTAATGTCTAGGGAGGCTAAAACAAATCCTCCAAATAGAGTTGACTAAGTTTCTACTCATTAATGAGGTCCAAAATTACATCAAAGTGACTATAACAATCCCATTTACACTTAAATACATCACACCAAAATAAAAATAGATTAATAACATATTCATACCAAAAATTAATGAGAAAAACCTCGAAAAATTACACACAGGGAAAAGTGCAATGCATGTCCGATAAATCGCATCGCACCTCTAATAAAGCATAGTGCCTCACTTGTGAGAGACTTTTGGAGGCATTCCCATGCTCCAAATCCACTTATAAAGGATAAATTTGAAATATGAGGATGTATACTTGTCATTAGACACCTCACGTAAGCCAAATGGACACTCCATGAGGGAGAAAATTGCATTTTCCCACAGCTACTCCCAAAAGTGCAATGCTTGTTCCAAAACAGTGGCAGAAAGTGTGTTTTGACCCCTTTATGGGAATTTTCTCTTCACCACATTTCTGAAAAGGCACCCCAGGTGGATAGATAAGATGTATGAGTCAACGTATATCCATGAATATCAATTTTTTGGCATTTGGATGGATGAGCTTTTGGGTGTACTGTGTTTTCCAAATTGGCCAAAAGTCACAAAAAACCAAAAAATTTCAAAATTTCTTCAAAACTTCACCAAAAATTTTCCATGAATGCCTGTGATGATATGTCATACTATGCGAGAGACTTCAGCTATCAAATCCAACTTCTCGTTCTCTTTTTTCCTCATTAGGGTTTCCTTGAGACTTTTCTTCAACTACTTGATCCTGACCTTGGAGACCTGATTCCTTGTATAGTAATGCAAAGGAATGTGTCTTTTTATGTTGTTGTTCTTTTTTTCCCTCTTAAGGAGCTTCACCTAGTGGAAATTCACCCGATCAAGCCAATATTCCATATATTTATCAATTTCTTCCAATATGAGTTCATCAACCGTCATTTGAGTTCTTGGTGGAGTTGATGTTTTTTACTTCTCAAGTGCCCTTTTGAGGCCTCTTATCCTTGTTATATTTCTTCCAATCTGCTCTTCCTGATCATCTGAATCATCAATCTCAACCACTACCTTACCTTTTACATCATTTTTTCTCAAATCAACCTTGGGATTTTTTAAGAGTAGTTGATTTACCTTTAATTGCATGTTCTTCTGCTCCAAGAATGAGACCAAGAATTTTTCCTTTGATAAGTTGTCTTTAAGCTCTGTAATCTCAACCTCCTTCTCCAAGATTATTTTATCTGGCATTTTGTTCTCTTCAGTCACCTCGAAATATGCCATGTTAGTGTTAATATGGAATTGTTCCTCATCTTGCAATGGTGCCTCATGATGTGATGATGAGCCTTGCTCAGCTGAAGTGGTATTGGCACTTTCAACAATATCCAGAGCAAACACAAGCCTCTTACCTCTGACATATGTTTGTGTCACCTCTTCCCTAGGAACTCTTTTGGTAGGTTTTCTTGAGGAAGAAACCTCTTGATATCCTGGTGAAGCCAAGGGAGTAGAGTGACTACTAGATTGAGTTGAATAAGTCAAAAGGGAATTTGAATAAAGAAAACCATCCCATGAGAAATCGATCTGTGATAATTGATGGCAAACCAATACCTTCACTAAGCCTTGGTGAAAAAAACTAGCATGGTTATTCTCTCCCATTCTCCTTACCTTCTCTGCATCTTTACCATGCTCTTGTAAAGGTAATGAGGCAAGTTTAGGGTTCTTACACCAGTGAAATGCATCAAGAGTCTCATATGATACTAATATAAACTTGAGTATCTTCCCTCACATGTGAAGTACCTCATGATAAATTTCATGAGAGGGGTATATTTTTCCAACAAGTGTCTAAATGGAAATATGTGTGTAGGAGCTGCTTTGTATGTTGGCTTCAAGTACATTTTATAGCTCTCAAGATCAAGGTCTCTACTCTTGAACCAATTTTCTCCACTATCTGGAATCCCTGTGGCTAAGGAAATGATATTTTTTGAAATAGTGAACACAACCCCTAAAATAGTCACCTTATCTCTCCTCAATCTAGTGGCAAAAGTATTGGTATGTTTATCATGAAAACCAAATTCCTCAACCTTTTGGCAAAAGGCAAGGCAACCAACATCCTTAAATGATTTCTTGAGGAAAGGTGAAGACGCAAAATTATTTTCTGAAGTGGGCTCATACCTGTTGATCTGACCTCCCTTGTGCCTCTTCTACTCAGTGGTTTCATAATCCATTGCTAACCCTAGCTCAATGGGAAAGGAAATTAGGGTTTAGTGAAGGGAAAAAGAGGGGTTTTGGGAAATTTTTACGAATGAAGGGAGATGAAGGGGTTTATGGCTTCCTAAATTCTTTAGATAATTTAAGGGGGCAGGGAGAGATGTTAGGGAGTAGGGGAAAGTGAAATTTGAGGGAATGGGTGAGGAGAAGGGGTCCAAAAAGGGAACGAAGAGTCATAACCTAGAAATGTCTAGTGTAGGCTAGTGTTTGTAAGAAAATAGGGAAAATGAGGAGTAGGGGATGGGGAAAGTTATTAGGTAGCGCATAACAGGTGGGGGAAGGTGAGTGAGCTTCAGGCTTAGGGTTTCTTTCAGGAATTTTTCAATGTGAACATGAAACCAAGAAAATGCACTAAAAACCCTAAAAGAGGGAACTTCTTTTTCCAATCATAAAATGAAGATACAAGAGGTGATTTGGAGGACCCAATTACCTATATATGATACATTGGACCCTATTTTGTAATGAAGAATCCGCTTGGAGTGAATATTTGTGCCAAAATGAAGAAAACATAGTTCTTAGGAAAAAGCGCTGCAAAAGCACAACTCATACGCAACACCTGTGCAACGAATGTGCATCAGAAGCATAGCACAAAGGAGAGATGGAACTCTTGAGAAAAGAAATTTATTTTCTGAGGGTGAGAGTGAGTTTTCTTGCTGGAGAGAGTTTTCTTGAAGATGAAATGAGAAAATGAGGAGCTCATTTGGTCTTTTGTAGCTTTGGAAATAAATTTTCACCTTTGGTGGTTAAGTGGCCCCACCAAGTCTTTACACTTTCGATTTGAACCTTTGCAGCTTTAGACCTTTGAGAAACATATTAAATTCATGATTGAAATTAAATTACACTTTAAAACCTTTATTGAACATTTTCAATATTACTACTCCTTCAATGCTGAATCAATGGTGAAATGACTGATTTTTTATGATTTTGACCCTAAAACCTAATGGTGACACTTCATGAAATGATGACCATGGTGATGTGACTTAGATGGTGATGGAGACATTTCAATGTTGACTCATCAAAATGAATCACGGAAATACCAAAACACGGACTAGGAGTAGTAACACACCTAGAAACAATAGCAAATGACCAAATTTTTATTTGAAGACCTACTGAAACCATAAAAATTTGACTTAAGACCATAAGAAAACCTTGTAAGAGAATATTTGATCACTGGTGACTAGCGGGTATAGCAGACACTAACACTATGAAAGAATATAAAATCTTTGTATAAGCTTGCAACACAGGAGGCATTAGAAAACTCTCCATGTGATTGGAAGAGATAACCAACCGGAGGAGGAATGACTCAAAGATAAGGTTATGGCTCTCTTAAAGTCAAACTAAGTCCCATCCCGATGGAGGAAAGACTTGTTTTGAGTTCTTTGTTCAAGGGCTACACAATTGGCTCTTACTTCCATCAAATATGGAAGTAAATGTCTTGTTCCCGCTCTTTTGGGAATATATAATTTTTTTGTATTTTTCATATTTAAAGCCTGAAAAGGAATAAAATACTTCATATGGTACAATGGAAAGAATGAGTGTTAAGGGCAGATGCACTAGTTCCTGGGACTAGAACATTCCTATGCTCAATGGAAGGTGGCAGAAACTGGTCATCAACACTTAAAAGAATGGTATTTCTATGGATAAAGGGTGTCAAGTCACAGAGGCTAGTGAATGCATGGTTTGAACTTGCAAAAATTTCATGGCCAAAAGTGGCTTATACACAAGTTCAAGTGAAGTTGTCTTAAGGAAAAAGAGGGACAAGTAGTGAAAATGAAATACAGTGATACAACTTAACACATGGGAGCCTCTAGGGTATAAATCCATAAATATAGAAATTAAGAAAAGGAATAAGGCTTCATCGCAAAGGGATGGTGTTACACCATTTTTTGGTCATCTAATCCATTGTTATTAGATGGACCCAAGTACACCTAGTAAGACCAATTTTACCCCAAGTAAAATCACATTCACTATGAAAAATAACTTAGTAAACCACCTTTATTAAATTGTTTATGGTCTAAATAGCAAACCCCATAAGGAAATATTAAATAAATCTATATTTGTTTGATTTTCCTCAAAGAATAATTAATTAAACAATGGTTTGATTAATATTCCTGGTTATATTTAACCCAAAACAAGGAAATTAATTAGATAAATCATGATTTATCTTATTATTTCCTATATATTAGTTATTTAAACCTTATTTAAATAATATTCTTTGTTAAATATAACTAAATCACCCATAAATAATTAAATAAATCATTATTTATTTGATTATTACTCAACCACATCCTTAAAATGATAAATAAAATCATTTATTTATTTATTATTTATTAAGTAAAGGGATTTAATCCAATTCTTTCTCCAACAAATATAATAAAAATTCATAAAAGTTGGATCTTGATTTGATTAATAATATTTAATTATGCACCAATATCTGTTAGACTAACTCAATATTTGTTATAAATAGAAGGGTTTCCATTCATTTTTTTCACCTTTTGCTGCCTAAAGATCCCATTAGATAAAACTTTGGTCCGGGCTATTGACTCACCATCATTGTCACTTTCTACCATTTTGTCTAGGTTTTCTACACCATCATTGCAAGAGGTACCCCGAGATCTAATGTATAAGACTTACAAGAACCCATCCCATTGAGGAGAATTTGTGGAACAACCTCTTGTGTTTTCCTCCCAGGTGCCATTAATACAAAATTCATTTGATATATTCTTGTCTTGTCTATTGGATGCATGGAGTAAATCTTGTTTTTTTTACTGTTTAATGTCTTCTAATGCATATATCTAGATTTTTGTAGGATTTATCTTGATCACCTAATTGCAGATCTGAAGATATTAACAGTAATTTTTTCTGTTAGGGCCGTTTGTTATGCGCAGCTAAAGTGGTCTTTTTTCGTACGCTTGGAATTAAGATTCATACTAACAATTGGTGACTCCACACGGGTTTACAATTACGACCACTGTCGTTTTTCTGATCCTTGCATATCTAGTTGCTTCAAACCCTAGGATTTCTCTTCATCCCCTTGTTTTTGATTTTCTTGATGTTGTTTTAACCTATAAAACCCTAAAATGATAAAAATTCTGATTTCTGTGTGTTTTCAGACCTATTGCGCAGGTGACAGACATCAGCCGCAGCTGAGATGGAAATTTTTTATGAAATCTGCCACCAAGAGTGCTGGTAGTGCTGGTCATAATTTTCAGCCCAAAACCTACAACCTAGACCTCCAGGGCGCACTTTGTAGCCCAAAAAGTGCGACCTCTGCTGAAAACAGGTGAGAAACTGCGACCTGGACTTTTTGCAGGAATTTTTATGAAAGTTTTCTGAGTTTGTCTGAGCCTCTATTCAGGGTTGTCTGACCTTCGTCTCCACCCATTTTGGACTTGCATTTGTTATGTTTCACTCAACTAAGTTGAAACCTAGCCCCCTAGGGCTTCAGTACCCTCCACTTTTTATGGAAGAGTTTTTGCTGTTGCAAGTTTTTTGAAATTTCAGAGTCTTCAGCCATTTTTTTAGATCTGATACCTTACCTTCAGATCTGCTTCAGATTAGCTTGTTATCCATCCAAAACACCTCATCTAAGCTTTCTTTGGGTTTTCCTCTATGGTTCACTCCGCTTCCCTCCTGGAGATAGCCTTTCGCCACCTCTTTTTGCAGCAGTTTTTCCTCAGATCTGTTGTTGTTTCTACACCACTTTCCAGCAGATTTGGTCCTTTAGATCCATGTCCCTCCTGACCTTAGATCTATTGGGTTTTTTAGTGTGTTTTAATCAGTTTTTGGCGCACCTATAGACTAATTTTTGAGAGCCTTGCCTCCTTGGGTTTAGATCGTTGCATTATTAGTTGTTTATTTTCTGTTTTTGCAGGCTTATATCCTGTCATATGTAGGTTTATTTACAGCTATATAGCACACTTTTATTTTTCTATACAAACGTTTGGGTTTAAAAATTAAAATCTACACACTTTTACACACATACCTTAAGAAAAAAAGGGCTTATTTCACACCGCCAAGAAAAGACTCTAAAACATTGAAATCAATTGATCCTGCACCTCTCTGCCCTTTTTTCGACATTGTAATCAGTTGATCCTGCACATCCCTGCCCTTGTAGGCCACTTTTTCCTTTGTGTCATGTTTGTGTCATCACCATTGTGCCACCAAGGCATTTATCCCGGAGACTTCTTGGCCTTCATCTTCAGTTTCTAGTAGGAAGCCTTACTCCTACGCACAGGATTTGAGTTAGCCCTTCACCAAGTCCGCACACTGACTCTTCTCCTAGTCCTTCAGGTTCTCCTTCTCATTCTACCTTCGGTTATCCCCCTGACACCTTCACCATGTCTGGTGCAGGACCTCATGCTGGTGGTAACCCCGGCCCTCCTGCTGGGAATACCACTAGTGGGACTGCAACAGACACTGCCCTAGCTGCACCCTTTCTCCCCTTCATGGTAGGCCTTAGCCTCCCTAATTTTGACCAGTTGATAAATGAACCCATACACCACGATGCTAGTTGGCCTGCTATGCCAAGGAAGCCCCCTTCAGAAATTCCAAAGTTTGAAGGCCTTGTTGGAGAAGATCCTGCAAATCATGTTCGATCTTTCCACATGTGGTGTTCGTCTAATTCCATTGCCGATGACTTTGTTCATCTTCGGTTGTTCCAACGAACACTTACAGGTGAAGCTTCTAAGTGGTATGTTGATCAGACCCCTTCCTCTCATACCACCTTTGCGACTATTGCCTGGGCTTTCTTGTCTTATTTCTAGCTTCCCCTTTGTTATGACACTAGTATTGAACTCTTGACTTCTTTCCGTCAATCGTCTGTGACCCGCCTTTCTGATCATGTCCAGGAATAGCGGAGAAGAAAGAGCCTATGTCGAGCTCCTACCTTCGAAGACCGTATCTACATGGACTGGTTCCTTAGATCTCTTTTGCCACCTATCAGAAAAGATGTCGCATCGCACTTTCCTCAAACATAAGAAGCCGCTCTCCAAATTGCATTAAAATATGACCCGATCTATGCTCAGTCGAGCTATGTTTATACTGTTCTACCTGATCTTCCCAGACCCGGTGGTGCCAACGCACCGGGGGCATCTCATGCCACCGACGGTATCGTTGGAGCACTCTCTAATCCGTACGCTCAACCTTCCATGGGCTATGGTTTTCCTCAGGGGGGGCCAACACCTTCTGCACTTTTCCCCCTCTCGGTAGCACATATCCAGGATATGGAATGCCTCCTCTTTTTGCCCAACCTCCTGTTTACCACACTGTTACCCAACCTCCTTATTATCCATATCCACAGCTTGGTGCTCCAGCTCCTCCAGCATTAGCACCTCCTCCTCCCTTGCCTTCTCAAACCTCCCAACAACAACCACCACCCCCTCAGGGGCAGGTGTATGCACAACAGGGCGTGACTAATCCTCCTCCCTCAAAAAAGAGGAGGAAAGGCACTAAAAGTCAAGCTGCCCCTGGTAATTCTGGACCTAACCAAGGTAATGCTTCTAACACTATGAACCAGCAATAGGGCACTCAGCCCAAGTAGGACAGGCCTATTCACACGAATAAGCCCTATTCTTGTTGTGGTGTTTATGTTCATTACATGCATGATTGTCCTCTTTTGCCATAGATGTGACAACCATGGGAGTCTCAAGAAACTTTGAGAGGACAACAAGCCATTCCTTCCGTTCCTCTCAATCCTGCTCCTAGCCAACTGGCTGTGCATACTGATCCTTTCCCTTAGCAAGGATTTGTGGCCACTCAACCTCTTCTATCTAGTTCCCTGATTACCAGATTTTCATGATGTCCTCTGATCAACCTTATGAACATCCTTCTCCTGTCTCTTTACCTTCAATTGGTACTCATGACCCCCTTGACCCTCCAACCACTACCCCCAAACGTTATCTTGCTTTGACCCCAGTTCAACCGGTCTCTTTGACTTCTCCCGCTGCAATCGTGCCTCAATCACTTCAACCAGAACCATTTCCTGTTGCAACTGTTTCGGGTAAGAAGGGCAAAGCTCGCAAGGGGCCACCAAAGGACAAGTATCCCAATTCCTTGATCATGGGTTCTGCTTCGGATCTACCTACTCCCATTGACATCCCTCCTCCCGATGTCAACATGCCGGAGCCTTCAGTCACCTGTTTCTACCTATCATCATCCATGAGACCCTTGGGAGAAGCCCCCGATGTTCCACTTGACCTCCCTTCGGCAAGCACCCGAGGCTCAACATTGGTAGATCCTTTATCTACTTCATCTTTGGTCATCCCCCATGATGTTGCTCATGTGAGCCTTTCTTCCCATGATGATGAGTCAGGTAGCTCTGCCGCATCCAGTGGTCCCCCTTTCTCCAGTCACCCCATCTTTCACTCTAATGAAGACATTATGGAAGCTCTGAACGACCCTGAATTTCCATGGGATGATATGCACCACCGTGCATACTTCCTCCCACAACAGTCCCATGACCAATATGATATGCAAACTAAAGACTTCATTCCTAATGAAGTCGATTGGTTTAGAAATCCCATTCCTGCACCTGATGCTTTCGAAGAAGGAAATATGGCCAATATCTTCCCTACCATTAAAATTAACATTTCTGAAAAACCAAGGATAGAATAAAATATCACCTTGGGCACCCATTGCACCCCAAAAGAGGTTGAGGCTTACACTTAGCTATTCAAATAATTCTGCAATATTTTCACCTAGTCCTATTAAAAAATGCTTGGACTTAATCCTGCCATTGTCGAACACCATATCGATACATGGCCTGATGCCAATCTTGTCCGTCAAAAGTTGAGACCCATTAATCGTTCCAGAAGAGAACCTGTCAAAGCCGAAATCGATAGGCTCAAGTATGCTGGTTTTATCTATCCCATTGAATACACCAATTGGGTGTCCAATCCAGTTCCCGTTCTCAAGAAACAAGGCACCATCCATGTCTGCACTGACTTTCGCGATTTGAACAAAGCTTATCCCAAAGACAACTTCCCCACACCATTCATTGACCAAATCATTGATGAGTGTGTGGGGCACGAGGTTCTATCTTTTATGGATGGTTTCTCTGGGTACAACCAAATTGTTATCCGTCGTGCTGATCAACTCAAAACTACATTCATTAGTCCGTGGGGAACCTTTGCCTATCGAGTCATGCCATTCGGCCTTAAAAACGCAGGAGCCACTTTTCAGCAGGCTATGTATTACTATTTTTATGACCTGGATCATATTATCCTTGCTTATTTAGACGACCTTACTACACGTTCTAAATGTCGGGTGCAACACCTCCACGATCTGTGTACCATCTTTCTCCGATGTCACAAATATAATATCCACCTTAACCCACTAAAGTGTGTCTTTTTTGTGCCTGCTGGTCGTCTTCTAGGCTTCATTGTGTCTAAATACAGTATCACTCTTGACCCATTAAAAGTTCAAGCCATCCTTGAAATTCCTATCCCCCGCACCCTATGCCAGTTACAAAGCCTTCAAGGCAAAGCTAATTTCCTTCGTCGGTTTGTACCTAACTATGCCACCACCATGCATGGGTTCCTTAGACTTCTTTGCTCCAATATCCCTTTTGTATGGGATGCCTATGCTCAAAAATATTTTGATGCCATGAAGCATGCTCTCACCTCTGCTCCCTTGATTTGTCCCCCTGACTTTGATATGGATTTCATCCTGTATATCTCTGCTTCCACCCACTCGGTCGATGGAGTCCTTATTCAGGAAGATGACAACGGAATTGAGCATGTTATCTATTATGTTAGTAAGAACCTGGTAGGACCTCTTGTATTCTACTCACACGAAGAGAAATTATCATTGGCTGTCATGTTCTCGGTCTAGAAACTTCGTCATTACATCCTCATGCATTCCACCAAGGTCGTGACTAATTCCAACCCCATGGCCTTCCTATTGAGTCGTCGAATCATCAGTGGGAAGTACGCTCGTTGGATCATGATCCTCCAGGAATTCGATCTTGAATTTGTCACACCAAAAGGTAAGAAAGGTTTAGCCCTCATTGAAGTCATTTCTGAACTACCTACAGGTACGCAGGATCCTCCAGTTAATGATAATTTCCCCGATGAACACTTATTTTCCATTACCACCGATGACCCCTGGTATGAAGACATCCTCACTTATTTGCGAACTCAAAATTTCAGCCTCCATCTTAACCATGATGCTTGACGATGTATTTGACACTAGGCCCCCCGCTACCTTCTTATTGGTGACGACCTTTATCGTCGTGGTGTAGATTTTGTCCTTTGTCGTTGTCTCACACACGCTGAAGCAGAACAAGTCCTTAATACCTGTCATAGCGGTGCTTGCGGTGGCCACCTCTCCGGTCTGGCCACTACCCAGAAAATTATGTGCGCTGGGTTCTTTTGGCCTTCCCTCTTTGGTGTTTGCATTGAGGCAGTCAACCACTGTCCCAATTGCCAACATTTTTCCCCCAAGGCACGAGCCCCTCCAGCTCCCCTCCATCTTGTCATCTCTACTGGCCCCTTTTGCAAGTGGGCCATAGAATTTATGGAGTGTCGAATGTCATCAACTGGTAACCATATGTATATCATCATGGTGGTTGACTATTTCACTAAATGGGTTGAGGCCATGCCAACGTTTAACAACACGACAACTACCGCAACCCTCTTTTTCTTTAACCATGTGATTGCTCAATTTAGAGTTCCAAAACAATTGGTATTTGACCATGGCCAACATTTTGAAGATGAGATATGGCGTGAACTATCCTCACTGTTGGGCTTTGAGCACCAATATTCCTCATGTTATTACCCCCAAGGTAATGGCCAAGTTTAATCAGTCAATAAAATTGTTAAAACCATACTTCAACGGATGGTGGATAAGCACAAAACCAATTGGCACCTTATTCTCTTCCCTGTTTTGTGGGCATATAGAACTTCTGTTAAAACCGCCACCGGGTTCACTCCTTGCCACCTTGTTTTTGGAGAGGAGGCAGTATTACCGATCGAGTGTGAAATCCCTTCTCTTCATCTAGCCGTCAAGCTTCTCCCTGACACCCAACCTTTAGAACAGATACTTGTCATGCTTGAACACGCTTCTGAAGGCCACCATGTTGCATTGCAAACCATTGAGGCGGCTAAGAAACACACCAAAGCTCAATATGACCGAAAAGTCCAACCTCGTACTTTTCACGAAGGTGATCTTGTTCTAGTGTATGACCAGGCCCATCATGTCCTTGGTCATGGGAAGTTTGACTCATTATGGCTATGACCTTACATCATCAGTAAGGATTTAGGCAAGGGGGCATATTTATTAGAGGACTTCAAAGGCCATCCCCTTCCCAATCCTCACAATGCACTCTATCTGAAGAAATATTACCTTTAGCATTTCCTTCCAGAAACGTATGTTTTATTTTCTTTGGGTAGCCAGCTCATGTTTTTTTAGTAATTTGATATTTCACCAGGATACATTTTGGCCACGAAGTGTCACCTCACCCCCCCTTCTCAAAATCAAATTTCTTCACTTGCAACACTCGTATTGGGAGCACCACTTTTCCTCCATACCTGTCCACGCTCGTGTCGACTTTCGTCATGAGTTACCATCTTGTACTTACATTTTTATGGTCCCCATTGGACCTTTTCTGTGTGAGAGCACCATCGAGTCACCCTTGTTTAGATCATCCAAGTTGAGTCATCATTGCATTCATGGAATCTATCCCGAGTCCCTTTGCATCCCGCTATAGTATTCCATCCTTCATAGCTTGGTCCCTCTCACGTGTCGTACATTATGGTCTTCAGTCCCACTGTCCCCTATCCCTCATGATTTAGTGTCAGTCACTGCCAGGTCATCCATGCCATTTATGCTCTAGCAAGGGATGTCGTCCGTTCGCTACTCAGTCCCCCCCATTTCATCATCATCATTGGTTTCAGTCTGTCAGTCACTCTACTATTTTCTCTCATGCCTTAGTTGAGGATCCCATATTACCTCACCTATGGTAGATCTCCTTCTGTCGACATCATCTCCTTCATTCCAGAAGATAGGTCTAGAGGGCGGTGTACCTTGGTTCCAGCTTCCACTTTTGTTTGGTGCCTCAGATCAAGTAAAGGGACTCCTTATTGCCATTTGAATTGATTTTTTCTCAGCTCCAGCTCCTTTCAGCATGATCGAGATCCATATACTCGATGGTTCAGTGATGCAGCAGCTAACATCGGTGATTCTCGGGTGTGTGTGAGATGTCTCAGCCCTCATGAGGGGGTGGCCCTACAGGTAGCCCCCCACACACTCAGATGAATTCTTCGTCACAACCTTCGATGCAGCTCCATAAATTTGATGATGTCAGCCTCAGCCATTTGCAGTGCCTTTTTGTTTGCATGTATCAATCAGATTTTCAGAGCCCTTTCCTGTGTTTAGGGGCATCTAGGTTTCATTTATATCTCATGTCTCAGATATTATTGTATAAGTCCTAGCTATTATCCCAGGCACAATATGTATGTAGGATTCATTGTCATGTTATTTATCTGGCTCATGTTTATGCTAGCATTTCCTATATTACTACGTCCCGCGGTTTTCCGGACGCCTTATTGTTTGTACTATTGACTCGGCGGGCATAGATATGCCTCCCCCCCGCTTATAGCAGGTACTCACTCATCAAAGAGACTTGTCGTACCTGCAAGTCTCGCCTCCTCAGGGTCTAGTTCTTTCAGAGCTTTGGTCTACCTTACACTCCTCTCTCTTTGACTTCCCCTTTGATGTCTAGTGGTTGAGTTCTTACAATGTACTTCGGTCATACGATTAGCTCCTAACACTCGCACGCTGGGGGGCAATCTGTTACACCATTTTTTGGTCATCTAATCCATTATTATTAGATGGACCCAAGTATACCAAGTAAGACCAATTTTACCCCAAGTAAAATTGCATTCACTATGAAAAATAACTTAGTAAACCACCTTTATTAAATTGTTTATGGTCTAAATAGGAAACCCCATAAGGAAATATTAAATAAATATATATTTGTTTGATTTTCCTCAAAGAATAATTAATTAAATAGCAGTTTGATTAATATTCCTGGTTATATTTAACCCAAAACAAGAAAATTAATTAGATAAATCATTATTTGTCTTATTATTTCCTAAATATTAGTTATTTAAACCTTATTTAAATAATATTATTTGTTAAATATAACTAAATCACCCATAAATAATTAAATAAATCATTTTTTATTTGATTATTACTCAACCATGTCCTTAAAATAATAAATAAATCATTTATTTATTTATTATTTACAAATAAAGGGATTTGACCCAAGTCAAGTTCCTTTTCCCTCCAACAAATATAATAAAATATTCCATAAAAGTTGGATCTTGATTTGGTTAATAATATTTTAATTATGCACCAATATCTAGACTAGCTCAATATTTTGTTATAAATATAAGGGTTTTCCCATTCATTTTTCACCTTTTGTTGCCTAAAGATCCCATTAGATCTAAAATTTTGGTCTGGCTATTGATCCACCATCATAGTCATAATTTTCTACCATTTTTGTCTGGGTTTTCTACACCATCAAGAGAGAGGAATTCTAGGTCTGAAGTGCTGAGGATTTACAAGAACCCATCCCATTGAGGAGAACCGAGAACACCCTCTTGTGTTTTCCTCCCAGGTGCCATTAATACAAAATTCATTTGATATATTCTTGTCTTGTCTATTGGATGTATGGAGTAAATCTTTTTTTTTTACTGTTTAATGTCTTCTAATGCATAGATCTAGATTTTTGCAACATTTATCTTGATCACCTAACTGCATATATGAAGATATTAGCAGTCATTTATACTATTAGGGCTATTTGTTATGTGCAGCTAAAGTGATCTTTTTTCGTACGCTTGGAATTAAGATTCATACTAACAGATGGTGGGACTAAAGAGGACTCTTGAGCCTAAATAGTTCTTCCAACATGGGAAACATATGCTAGTGAGGATCTAACTGGGAAGCCCATGGAAGAAGTGGCTCTACCATTATGATATGATTTTATAAGATGTCGAGTAAAATTGATTTGAAAATTGCAACACAATGTGGTAGACCCTATGGAAAAATATCCTAGTATGAGGTTAAGATGCATAATGCAACGAAAAAGTGATATGTCTTAACCTATATGCCACTGATGAAAATGATACCTACCATGATAGGTCTGCGATTGTGAAGTCGAAGTGTTCAAAATGTCACAAAGTCTTTGTTTACCCTAGAAAACAACCTCCCTAAACACTTGAATCCAAAAATTCAAAAATTTCATAAAATAATAAAATTAAAAATATGAGCTTTAAAAAGATGGTTTTAAAATTTAACATAAAAAGACATTTTGACTGACCAAAATTTCATTTTAACTTGCAAGTGTTGAGAATTGAGAACTTGGGAGAAAATTTGGGAAAGCTGATTCCACCAATTTCTCCAATCGAATCGTCAATCAACTTTCCAGGTAACTCTAGATCCATAATATCATTGATTTAATTCATTTTCAAGAAAATTTGATCAATTTTTATTGTTGGATTTTTAATTTGAAAATTTAGGTTGGCATGTATGCGGGTTGGCCTTTTGGAAACCACGTATATAAATCGCTAGATGTGGGTTTCTAAAGGAAAATCCACATATGTACGTGACTGTTTATTGAAAAGTTGTGTACGTGTAGAGAAAAATGAAAATTTCTAATTCTAATGGATGAATTCTCTTAAATTTGCAGGATATCATTCATTTGGAGAGAAAGGGAACACAATGATGTTTACAATGAGTTTCTAAATGATCCATTAGCACTAGAAGCACTGAGAGGATGTGGATTACTCAAATTTTTCATGATGCCAAATATGAAAACCCAAACTCAATTTCTAGATATGCTTGTTCATTACTGGAATCCACAACAAGAGGTTTTTATGATTTATTAGATGCCCTTGCAGATTGAGGTGGAAGATATATACTTCACCACTGGACTTTCCCGAAGAGGGGAGCCTGTTTCTATGAAATGGAGGGCCCATGGAGGCCTCAATGTTTTTGATTATATAGTGTTGAAATGGAACCAAGAAATGGCACCCTAAAGTGGGGCTTCTCATTTAATTTTCCCTTAAATAAATTGGAAGAGAAATTGTAATTTCATCTCATGACAACTTGTATTAGTTAACTAAGTTTGAATCACTGAGTCAGCTTAGGAAATTTTTAGTTGAGGGTCTAAGAGGATGCATCTATAGTTATCCCATGATTTAAGGGGGTCCAGTTAAATTTATTTGTGAGTTGTAATTAGTTAACTCAAGAAATTGAGTTAAAATCAGTTTAACTAGTTCTAACTAAGTGATGAGATGGTGAGAGGTCAAGTGAATTAAATATGATTTAATTCACAAGTAGTGATCAATAAGTTAACTTATAATTTTCTATAAATAATTGTTGCATGTCATTTCTAAGGAAGACCCAGTGGAGGCTGAGGTTAAAGGTATGATAACTATCAATTATGTAATTAGAAAATTTTACATGTCAGTTATAGAGTCAATTTGATGCTTAGGAAGTATTGCAAAATAAAGGTAAGGGATTTTCTTATTTAATAGGGATTTAATTCCTCAAGGAATGTGTGAGTAAGGTAGACTGAGCAAAGATAGAGAATTGGCTAAGTATTTGTATGATTTTTCCTAGATTAGAGTGAGACAGTGGGCAGAGTGCAGGAATTTCTCTTGAGAGAGAAAGCATTGTATTGTTTCATGATCCCTGACTTTATACAATATACAAATAGTGGGGTTTTAGGCAGTATGCTTTCCCCAGATACATCATGTGTTATACGATTGATTGTCTCTTTCTCTTACTTGTTATGTGATTATGCAATCGTGTTTCGCTTCTGCAAATTGTAGAAGGATTCAATGTCTTGTTTTAGTACATTATAAGATCAGATTGAATCCCATTTTTAGATTTTCTACATGGTATCATAGCGCCAGGAATAAAAATAAGAAGAGAATAACATAGTTTTTTTTTTATTAGGTTCGAATTTTCAGATTTATTCTTCAGGATCCAGTGGCAGATTGAGATGTATTTCAATGGATTAAGACTCAAATATTCACTTGAGGGAAATTCGAATTATATTGAATGGAAGGATAGGATGCACGTGGTTCTTGAGGTAAAAATAAAGAATTATTTCATAGATACTGATTTCCCGAAGCCCGCAACAAAAGATACTCAACTTCTTGATGCAAACAATGTAGCAATGACGAGAATGATCTTGCTAGAGGGAGTTCGAGATCATATTGTCTCGAGCCTCCATGGGAAGGTGACTGCATATGAAATGTGGAAATCCTTAACAGATCTATATCAGAATAACAATGACCACATGAAGTTGACACTGAAAGAAAATCTCAGGAAGATCAAAATGGAGAAGGGTGACACAATCCAAAAATACTTGACAAAGTTCACTCAGTGTCAAGATGAGCTTGGAAGCATTTGGATCACTGTTTCCTTGGATTATCTAGTGAGCCTAGCTCTTCTAGGCCTTTCCAAGAGCTAACATAGCTACCAAGAATTTTTTAATGGGAGGGAGAAGCTGCCAGATTGGAAGCGATTATGGTCTGATTTGGCACAAGAAGGAATTCGGTGGAGCAGTAGTGATGGATCCTCCTCAAAGACTGATGATGACGAGAATTGTGCCTTAGATGGAAAAGTGGGGAAAGGAAAAGGGAAGTTGTCCCATTCCAAATCTAAGACTAGCAAGGCAGGAAAGAAGTGAGAATTTTCAAAGGTGAAATGTTTCAATTGTCATGAGCATGGAAACTATGCCACATTTTGTCCACAAAAGAACAACAACAAGAAGGGCTCAGGAGGAGAAGCAGGTGAAGAATTGGCTTCAAAATTCAAGTTGGACTTCACCCTCATGACATGCATGGTGTCATTGGTGATGGGATCTATGTGGTACTTGGATAGTGGAGCTTCATTCCACATGAATGATAATAAATAATTCTTCAGTAGCTTGTAGGAGAAGGATCTCTAGATTCACATCGAGATGGGTGATGACAAGAGGTATAGCGCTACCAGTATTGGTACATTTACCTTTCAAAGAGAGTCAAGTAAACCCCTCATACTAAAATATGTCATGCATGTACCTGGTTTAAAGAATAATTTTGTTTTTGTTGCTATGTTAGAAGATATGAGATATGATGTGATTTTCAGTGAAGGAAAGGTGTTCCTTCGTCACAAAGATATGGGACAGGTGAAAAATATTTGGGTTCAAGTGAAAAACCTCTATAAACTTGAAGTAGATGATTGTGCAACATTGAGTAGTAAAGAAGAGAAGGTGGAGAGCCCAGACATCGGTGAGTTATGGCACAGGAGGTTGGGCCATCTACACCACAACGATTTAAGGATCATGCAACATATTTCTACAGGGATTCCAAAGGGTACACTTGCGTAGAAAGACACATGCAAAGGGTTTACTATGGGGAAGTATTCAAAGGCCACCATTCATGGTAAGGAAATCCGAGTGGCAGAAATATTTGAGATAATTCACTCAGAGGTGTGTGGACTATTCTCAACAACATCCACAATAAAGCACAGGTATTGTGTGATTTTTGTTGATGATGTTCCAAGGAAGTGTTTGATTTTATTCATGAAAAATAAATATGAGACATTCTTCATGTTTTGTGAGTTCAATACACTTTTTGAGAAAGATATAGGGAATAAGGTGTTGGGAAAAATACTGAGAGGGGGGGGGGGTGAATCAGTATTTTGAGCTGACTGAATTGTTTTTACTTTTTCTATCTCTTAAAACCATATGCTACTTTACTGAACCCAACTCGCGTATACACGTGGATATCCTTAAGAAAACTTGCGTATGTCCACAGATCTTATTATGCATTTAATTCTTTACTTAGATCATTGCATCATTCATTCATCAAATGTTTAGTAAGCAGTAAGCATGTGCAGTAATAACAGAATAAACCATCACACATAAGCAACACACATGAACACCAGTATTTAAGGTGGAAACCCAATTCGGGAGAAAACCACCGCTGCTGTCGTCTCTGTCTTCAATATTTATTATAAAGAAAACTTCTTACAATTTGTAAAAAGGCATACTCTCATACGCCTTGGTTCATAAGAGCACCTGACTCATTAAGGTCGCACCTTTCGTTTCTCCTAAACACCACCAGAAGGCTCCAACCCCGATCTTGCTTACGCCTTCTAAGGGAGCTAATAATCTCGCCTCGCTTAATAAATGCCTCTCCCCAAGGATGCTAATACCCTCAAGCTCGTTTACCAGCTACCACTGGAAGGGAGCTACAACCCCCTCACTGAAGGCTTCGACCCTCAGCACCACTGCGGACCACGTTTCATCAATTTTCATACTGGATCCAATAGCTTCCACACAACACATCTTGTAGGCCTCTTTTCATCAGATTTTCAGACTGGACCCACTCCACACATTTAAGCTCAACATTCATCAAACTGAAACTTATAACCCCATCAATTCATTCATTGAATCATCAACCAATCAACCAACAACTTGATCTTTAATCAACATAATCAACAACATAATCAACATTCAAACAACCCAGATCTGTATGAATACATCATTGACAGATAGCAGTAAAATATGTAAACAGATCAGACATTTCATTCCACATATAATAAGCCCCTAGATTCCATAAAGCACTAATTCTTTGAACACACGTATGCTCCGTGCTTCTCATACTGGCTCAGCTAACGTATGCATCTGCCTGTGATCAGACCTTACCCTCATATTGGTCATATTCATGTCTTTTGCTGAAGGCCAGCACGTGTATACGTCGCTCTGCCACTATTATATACATAGTATGGAATCACCAAACATTAGGGTTACAACTCTTAGCTCAGTTCATCTACTCAGATCTACCTTCTAGCCCGATAAAATGTGTTACATACTCATCTGGGATCCTAAGCTTGTTCATAAACTAGGATCTGAATGCATGAATCACTTCAGATCTGAAAGTCCTCTTCATCATTTTCTTCTTGGAAGTGTCTTATTAATTCATATCAATCAATAAATTGTTACCCATTCCATGCAGAT
This sequence comes from Pinus albicaulis, assembly GCA_034641835.2. NCBI lineage: Eukaryota > Viridiplantae > Streptophyta > Pinopsida > Pinales > Pinaceae > Pinus > Pinus albicaulis. The sequence goes on along the minus strand of CM076569.1, from coordinate 3,938,872 downwards.
ATACTTCAGAGTGAAGTATTCATTAAAACCCAGACCTATGCACACCCTTGCACTATGATCTTCTTCTCCTTATATAGATTTAGCCTTTTTCAATACCATAAGTCAAAACCACTCAACCGCTGATGGTATTCCTGGACAGGATCAAATAGATAATCCAACGCTCAATACTGCGGGCCAATACCATGGTCATGTCCCTTGGTTTTATAAAATTAGAGCGCAAATAGGCATACGCTACTTGGTACGTACTTTTCCACGTACATACGCTACTTTGCCTTTACAAACCCGCGTATGCTTTGTGACATATCTTATTTATCATTTCTCTGGCACTTACTGGAATTCTTTTCTCTGTCACATCTGAACTAATCTGTAGCTACATCATCCTTACATATTTAACACATAGGTTGCTTATCATAGGCAACTCATCAAGTAGGTTTCCATCAAGGACAACTTCATCAAGTAGGTTGCCATCAAGGACAACAGATTGCATCATATTGCCAACATAAGGTGAAGGATCTAAGGTACGACAATGGTGGAAAATACATCTATAACAAATTAAATAACCTTTGTGCCTCAAAAGGAATTCGAAGAGAACTGATTGCACCTCATAACCCACAGCAGAATGGGGTTGCACAAATAAATAACATAACTATTGTGGGACCAACATGATCTATGTTGCATGATTAGGGGCTACCATTGCCTCTCTATTTTTGCATAACAGAAGTCCTCATCGGATACTTGGAATTAGTGCACCAGAGGAGGATATTTTAGGTAAGATATCGACTATGTCATATTTTGAAATTTTTGGTTCATCTCTTTATTTTCATGTAACCAAATATTATAGGAAGAAGATATAGCCAACAACAGAGTTGGGGATATTTTTGGGGTACGTTGATACACCTCACAACTATCGGGTGTACTTTCTAGCACATAAGATGACAGTGGTTAGAAGAGATGCAAAGTTTGATGAAGACAAATCCATGCGATTGTCCCATGAGAGGGAGCATTAGTTGAATGTAGTTGAGGATATATTAGCTCCAAGGGATGAACCTTAGGATGTGGAGTAGCCACAATCAGAGGAATAGAGAGTGGTAGAAACCACTCATGTAGAGCCATCCACCAGATATCGAAGGAAGTGCACTTGAGAGGCTGAAATATTATTTCTTGATGCGAGAGAGAATGAGGGACCACACACATCACAGAGCAGGTAGAGAAGGTCCCCAGAGTGGTACACTAGATACATGGCTCTTATGAGCAAAGGTATTGATATAGAACCATCCTCTTTTGAGGAACCAGTGCAACAAGCAATGTTGTTTGATGCCATGGTTGAGGAGTATGAATCCATTACCGTAAAAAATGCATCAGAAGTTGTCCCAAGACCACTGGGGAAGTCATTGGTAGGATCCATGCGGCTCTACAAGGTGAAGCATGCAGCAGATGGGAGTGTGGAGAAACACAAGGCTATATTTGTGGACAAAGGGTTCTGTCAGGTGGAGGGGATTGAATATGATGATACTTTTGCACCAGTAGCAAGGTACTCATCTAGTAGATCCATCCTTGCACTCTCAGCACAGATGGGTTGGTAGATAAATCAGATGGGTGTAAAGACAACCTTTCTCAATGGAATTTTTGAGGAAGAAGTGTAAATTGAATAGCTAAAAGGTTTTGAGACCTTAGACAAGGAGTCACATGTGTGTGTACTCAAGAGATCATTGTATGGGATGAAGCAAGCACCTCGTGCTTGGTACACCAAGATTGACAGCTATTTCACCAGGTTAGGCTTCACCAAGAGTGAAGTCGGTGCGAACCTATATCATATTGTTGTTGATGGTAAGCTTTTGATTATTGTACTTTATGTCGATGATCTGATACTGACAATTTATGACTAGCTCAAAAATTCTTGCAAAGATGATCTTGCAAGAGAATTTGAGATGAAGGACATGGGGCTCTTGCACTATTCCCTTCGCTTAGAAATATGGGAAAGAGATGAGGATCTATTTGTATCTTAGGGAAATTATTCCAAGGAAATTCTAAGGAAGTTCCACATGGAGGACAGGAAACCCATGGAGACTCATTTTGCAGGAAAATAGAGGAAGGAGGATTCTACTTTGGGTGAAGTACTGGATGCTATTTGTTATCACTTGGATTGAACCTTAAGCTGAAGAAGGCAATCCCGAGGTAACCTCAAACCAACCTTTAGACTTGGTATCTAGCCCTACCAAATCAGAGAGGGATCTATCGATAGAATCATAGCCAAGAGTTCTAGATGAAAAATATTTTAGGGTAGCTAAGGAATACAAGGGGTTTTGATTTTGATTTTAGGGTTGGGCTCACTGAACATGAATTAGGTCAAGGGAACAGATCAGGGCAAAGAGGATGAAATTGAAGTCTACTTTATGGGGCAAGGTAGGTAAAAGGTTTAACATTCAAAAGAGGATTAAATGAGATGAAAATACTGGTGAGGAGCTAGGGAAAGCATCTGGAATGTATTTTCCCTAAACTGAGCAGAATGAACACATTATACTAAATTTCCCAAAACAGAGCATAAATAAATATGGATTATGCCTTTCAACTTGAAATATAGTATATTAAAGACATGAAAAGGTTTATGAATTAACAATACATTCAAAAAAAATGATAACAAAGAGGAAACTATGTCTAAAACTGATACCACGTGGATCCCAAGAAAATAGCTGCAATTTTCCACTAATGTCCAAGCCAGAATGATACTTGATCAATACAATCTTTAAAACTAATGCCAACCATTACAATTACTGAAAAAATACACCTTATAGACCTCAAAACCACTTCCTCTCATCCTCAAGAGTCGAATCCATGAGGTGAGGGAGTTGTTGCATCAAAATCTGAACTGAAAGCTAGAGTCTAGGATGAGGAAAGTGACTCATTCCTATCTTTAAGAACTGATACATTTGACTTCAAATAATGACTTACCTAATGTATCTACCTTAGATAAAAGTAAAAACATGATATTTACATTTACCATGCCTATTTACATCAACAATTTTCTCATTTTCCCAAGTAAAAAGTTAAAAATTCAAAATTCTGCTGAGATGAAGAAAACTGCATTTTCTTGTTAAATGCGGAGCACCATGACAGAAAAAATAGCCTCTTTTGCAAGCAACTTTTGGAGGCCTTCCCGGTGTCCAAATCAGCACCATGATAGCTCATTTGAAAGTTCTATGTGTTTAGTGTCCAAATATGCCTCTAGTTTCCAGAATTGTGTCCATCTTCCCTGTCAAAAACCTGTTCTCCCATGTCTAGTAAACGACCAGAGCCATCTTCCAAACGCGGAGCGCCATCTTCCTAACGCGCAATGCCATGAAAACACCTTTTTTAAAACCACATTTGGAGGTCTTTCCAGTGTCCAAATTGGGCCCAAGATAGCTCATTGGAAATATTATCCTGTTTACATTCCAAATATACCTTTGGTTTTCTATTTGGAGTTCATTTGCCTTGCCAAAAGTTGATTTTCCCAAGACTGGTCAAAAAGTGTTAAGTGAGGGTGCAGAAATGCAGAGTTCTGGTGCAGGAAACTTTTGAAGGCCTTCCTCAGCTCAAAATTGAGCTCATAATATCTCATTGGAAATATCTCTGTCTAGTTATCATTTGACTCATCAAGCAAGTCATTTGGACACTCCAGCTAGGAGAAAACTTTATTTTCCCAAGGTCACTCTAGAAATGCAGCAAACCTCGTGTAGCACTTGTATTTTTAACATTTCTCAAAAACCATGATACCTGTGTAAAACCTGAAGGATTTTTTACTTCATTTCCATATTATGGACAAAAACCTCTCTTACGTTTGTCGAATTCATCTTTGTTTGGTCGGAAACATAGTTTTAAGCGAAATTGGCCCTGTGTGTGGCAAATGATTTGTCCCTTAGAATGATTTCTTGAAAAATGATGGAGGCATGATGTTTATGAGCTGGGATGGATCCATACTTGCTAAAATGGCCTCCCTTATTCCTCCTCTACTTATATGTCTCTGATTCCATAGAAAACCCTAGCTCAGTAGGAAAGGAAATTAGGGTTTGGTGTAAGAAAAACATGGGATTTTAGGATTGCCTTGTAGAGGGAGGGGAATGAAGGGGTTAGGGGATGTATAAATTCTTGGGGAAATTTTGGGGGATATGGATAGATGTTATAGAGTATGGGAAAGTGGAATTTCAATGATTGACTGAGGGGAAGGGGTCCAAAATGGAAAAACACATGCGTAGTCTTGAAAAGTGTCAAATTGTAGCAATAGGCTAGGGTTTGTGGAAAATTGATGATTTTGAGGGATAGAAGTGATGGGAGGTGTTTAGGAAGGTATAGTAATGATTTGGGAAATTTTACGAGCTTTGGGATACAAGTCCTGATGATTATTTAACCATGGAAGTCATGAGACCAAGAAAAATGCCCTCAAAACCCTAGGAGAGGGAAATGAGCCTTCCAAGCACAACTAAGAGACAAATATGGTAAAAAAAATCCACTTAATTGGAAATGATAGTTTAGAACCTGAAATTTTTGAATACATTTGACTATTACTACTCCTTCAAAAGATGAATTTGATGGTTAAATGACCAATTTTCATGATTTTGACCCTATGACCTAATGGGACTGCTTTTTGACCTGACTTTAGAATGAAATTTTGGCTTTAAAGACTTTCAAGTGAACATAGCATTTTCATAGGTGTTATTATGCTCAAGGAGACATGAAAATGATTCAACCAATATGATATTTTGAGGGAGAAGTAAGCTTATTTGACCAGGACAACCACCAGTGGAACAATTTTATATCATGACCTTATGGAATGATGAAAAATTTATTCAAAATGGGACACCTAAGATGCACATGCAAATGTGTTTTGATCCCTGGTGGAAGTATGCAATTACTGACACTAACATTAGCTCCACCTGGGGATGGTAGCTCCTTGGAGGTTCCAAGAACACCGTAGACCAAGTGCCTATTTCATTGGGCAATGGAGTCAATAGCTAAAAACCAAATTGAATACTGAAAGAAACTTGACAGAATAAGCTCACTCAAAACTGAATCAAGACTAACTGAAACAAAACTTAAAAATTGAACTTACCCTACTTATTGATGGCAGCACATCACCAAGACTTGAGGGCTTCAAATCCTGATGACAACCACCGCCCTGCTGAAGACATATATAAAATCATGTGAAGTGATCCTTCCAGTGTAACCAATCCAACAGATGGTTATTTGCTTGAATTCTGCTCTCACTTTCCTAGAGCAGGAAGAATGATGTATATATAGGAAAGTCACAATAAAAACTAAAACCAACACTTATGCTGACAAACGAGACAAAATTCGTCTTCTCCAGTGCTTGCAAAATACTGTCGAAGGGATCTTCAAAATCAAGAAAATTTACCTCTCGCTGATCTGGAATAAACAAGGTAGCTTTTTCTCTTGAATCTGATCTCTTTTCATAATGTACCTCAACAAGAGATTGTCCCTGTTCTTCAAAAAATTCTCAACAAGTAGGTGAGCAGATTTCTTCTTGAAAAAACAATTCAAAGCATCAGACATGGGAAGAAAAATCTGAATGACAGTCCTCAATTCTCTTGTCCTCTGCAATTTGAATATATTGTTGATCATCTTCATATGACATGGCAACTAGATTTTCATGTTTGTTATCACACTCATCAGTCATAAGAGAGAAAACTTCAGATTGTGCTTGAAACCCAAAACTGACATATCTATCATCTACCATAGATTCATCCAAAGAACATTTTTCACTTACTTGAACAAAGATCTCATCTTGTTTTTCATAAAGGGAATGGATTACCTCCTCGTGAAGACTTTGTTCTGATGGGTTGAGAACACTTAGTTCTATAACTCTGTTTTCTTCACTCGAGGTGACCTCAACAATAGAGCTCTCCTTCATGGGATCTGGAACAAAATACTCTTCATCATCACAATTTGAATCTAGATCTGGATCAGCTAGCTTGACTTTACCACAATCTGAGACTGGAACCTCATTTTCCTGCATACCATCTTTTGCTGCAATCGGATCTGAAATAAGACCTTGTCTTCCATCAGTTTCAACTATACAAAGATCTTCAGCCTACTGCAAAATTTCCTGAGCATCTTGATAAGTATCCTCTAAGCTTTCTTTATGATGCCGAAATGGTTTTTCATATAGGACTTCTATGATCTCATCATCGATGAATTCATCATCTTCATAAACTTTCTCAATATTTTCAATAAAACTATCAACATGTTTACAACAGTTCTAAATTAACATTAACGATGGAAAAGATTCTTTATACCTTTCAAAAAACATCGTATGAAAATCCTTTAAAAAATAAATATAAGCAGGTGGCAAACTTTCATACCAAGATTGAGCTTCATCTTCCATAGTGACCATGAATATCTTCATCAAGTAGTCTTCAGGAAAATCAATCTTTAATCTATGCACATGCATGTGAAATCTTACCAAATGAAGAGCAACATCATTACCTTTCACTTTTTTGAACATAGGCAAATTCCTTTCCCAATCTACCTTAGGAATTTTATTTGCGAAACCTAGAATATGATCTCGGCTCAGGGGAGAATACCTTCTTACAACAGTTTCCATCTTGAATAATCTTGAAGCTACTGATCTTTATGCATTGGATTCACCATGAAGTGTTGGTTTTGGATTCTTTTGCCGGTGGAGTCGTTGATCAACCTTAAATGTGTGGAGTCACCAAGTGGATGATTTCAACCTTCATAGGCATCTGACCACTGTCCAAAATCAACAATCAGATATGAACTTTGATGAGCTTTCCTAGGGAAGATTTGATCTTACTCTTTCTTCCCTAGTATGGTCGCCAAAATGTTATCACTACGATTGAACCTCAGGTTGAAGAAGGCAATCCAGAGGTAACCTCAAACCAACCTTTAGACTTGGTATCAAGCCCTACCAAATCAGAGAGGGATCTCTCGATAGAATCACAGCCAAGAGAACAAGATGAAAAATATTTTAGGCTAGCTAAGGAATACAGGGGGTTTTTATTTTGATTTTAGGGTTGGGTTCACTGAACAAGAATTAGGTCAAGGGGATAGATCAGGGCCAAGAGAATGAAATTGTAGTTTGTTTGATGGGCCAAGTTAGGGAAAAGGTTTAACATTCAAAAGAGGATTAAATTAGATGAAAATACCAGTGAGGAGCTAGGGAAAGCATCTGGAATGTATTTTCCCTAAACTGAGGAGAATGAACACATTATACTAAATTTCCCAAAACAGAGCATAAATAAATATGGATTTTCCCTTTCAACTTGAAATATAGTATATTATAGACATGAAATGGTTTATTAATTAACAATACATTTGAAAAAATTGACAACACAGAGGAAAATATGTCTAAAACTCATACCACATGGATCCCAAGAAAATAGTTGCAATTTTCCATTAATGTCCAAGCCAGAATGATACTTGATCAATACTATCTCTCAAACTGATGCCAACCATTACAATGACTGAAAAAATACACCTTATAGACCTCAAAACCACTTCCTCTCATCCTCAGGGGTCGAATCCATGAGGTGAGGGAGTTGTTACATCATAAAGCTGAACTGAAAGCTAGAGTCTGGGATGAGGAAAGTGACTCATTCCTATCTTTAAGAACCGATACATTTGACTTCAACTAATGACTTACCTAATGTATCTACCTTAGATAAAAGTCAAAACATGATATTTACATTTACCATGACTATTTACATCAGCAATTTTCTCATTTTCCCAAGTAAAAAATCAAAAAGTCAAATTTCTACTGAGATGAGGAAAACTGCATTTTCTTGTTAAACGCGCAGCACCATGACAAAAAAAATAGCCTCGTTTGAAAGAAACTTTTGGGGGCCTTCCCAGTGTCCAAATCAGCTCCATTATATCTCATTGGAATGATATTTGAGTCTAGTTTCCAAATATGCCTCTAGGTTCTAGAATGGTGTCCTTCTGTCTTGTCAAAAACCTGTTCTCCCAAGACTGGTAAACGCGCAGCGCCATCTTCCAAACGCGTAACACCATGACAACACCTTTTTGCAGACCACATTTGGAGGCCTTCCTGGTGTCCAAATTGGACCCAAGATAGCTCATTGGAAATTGTATCCTATTTAATTTCCAAATCTACCTTTTTTTTTATATTTGGAGTTCATTTTCCTTGTCAAAATTTTATTTTCCCAAGACTGGTCAAAAAATGTTGAATGAGGGTGCAAAAATGCAAAGTGCTAGTGCAGGCAACTTTGGAAGCCCTTCGTCAACTCCAAATTGAGCTCATGACATCTCATTAGAAATATCTCTCTGTCTAGTTATCATTTGACTCATCAAGAAAGTCATTTGGACACTCCAGCTAAGAGATGGATCTGATGGTGACACATTGTGATAACTAGAGTTGCATCAAACTCTCGTTTAATCCAGTATTTCATGATAGGTCCAAGCATATTGATATATGGTATCACCATCTCAGAGATTATGTTCAGAGGAGGATTATGTCATTAGAGTACATTCCCACGTAAGATCAGAATGCAGACATCTTGACAAAGGCTCTGGAAAGAAGCAAATTCGAATTCCACAAAGGCAGGATCGGGGTAGCATATGTGTTGAAATGGCACCCCAAAGTGGGGCTTCTTATTTAATTTTCCCTTAGTTAAATTGGAAGAGAAATTGTAATTTCATCTCATGACAACTTGCATTATTTAACTAAATCATAATGACTGAGTTATCTTAGGAAATTTGAGTTGAGGGTCTAAGAGGATTCGTGTAGAGTTCTCCCATGATTTAAGGTGGTCGAGTTACAATTATTTGTGAGTTGTAATTAGTTAACTCAATAAATTGGGTTAAAATCAGTTTAATTAGTTCTAACTGAGTGATGATATAATGGGAGGTCAAGTGAATTAAATCTGATTTAATTCACAAGTAGTAATCAATCAGTTAACTAAAAATTCACTATAAATAGTTGTTTCATGTCAGTTCTAAGGAAGGCCCAGTTGAGACTGAGGTTAAAGGGATGATAACTATCAGTTGTATAGTTAGAAAATTGTACAGGTCAGTTATAGAGCCTGTTGGAGGCGTAGTAATGATTGTGCAATCAAGGCAAGGGATTTTCCTATTTAATAGGGATTTAATTACTTAAGGGATGCGTGAGCAAGGCAAGCTGAGCAGAGGTAGAGAAATGGCTAAGTATTTTTCTGTTTTTCTTAGATTAGAGTGATACAGTTGGAAAAGTGCATGAGTTTCTCTTGAGAGAGAAAGCATTGTATTCTTTCATTATTTTTTACTTTATACAATATACAAATAGCGGGGTTTTAGGCAGTGTGCTTTCCCCAGATACATCTTGTGTTGTGAGATTGATTGTATATTTCTCTTACTTATGTGATTGTGTGATCAAGTTTTGTTCCTGCAAACTGTAGAAGGATTCGGTATCTTTTTTTATTACATTATAGGGTCATATTGAATCTCGTTGTTAGATTTTATACATATAGGACTCTACTACACACCAGATACTGACAAGGTCAGATAAAAAACCCCGATTAAAAATGTGATGAGCCTACCAATTAAAATCGTTATTTTTACCATTATTAGGGTATTTGGTTTAACATCATTACATCAGGCCTCTCATAATTCCATGTTCTTGGTAGTAGAGTGCCTTACCTCAAAAGTCTTTTATTGGTGCACAACACTTCAGGACAGCATGAAGAAGCAATTTTCTCTAGTGAGACAAGGGGAAAAAAAATGGATATGGTACTTGGTTCATTCCTCTTTGAGAGGGTTCTAGGACTTCAACCTAGAGTATCTACAACCGTTAGCAGTCCCAGGGATCCGAGGATGGTGATATGGACATACTTGATCAAGCGACTTGGCGGAGGTGAAGTCACTTGAGCATAATTTGATGATGATTTCTTCCTTTGGTGGAAAGAACAAGTCATATCAATAGATGACTACCCTTATGTAGGCATATAATACAGAGAGGACTCAGATCTGGCACTTCCTACAGGTGCTTCATGCGGTGATATCGCTAAATTATTTTTTTATTTTTTTATATTATTTTAATTTTTTGTATTTTATATGATCTTAAGAAGTTAAAATTACTTTTTAAGTGAAACAAAAATATTACAATATTATTTTATCATGATGTAGATTTTGGACCAGTGATACCTGAGGGCTTTCCTAGGTACATGTGTCATGACAGAGACATGGAGAGAGCAGCAGCTGGGTCCAAGAGAGTCCTTCATGCAGTTCAAAGGAACTTGGAGAGTCTACTCACCATGTTGCCATGGAAACCGTAGAGGATCACCCTAAGGCTATTCAAATGTGAGTGGTAGGAGTACCACGGTAGTGGGTTCGACTCTTATGATGGGTGGTGAATTCCATCGTCTTTTTCCATGATGCTCATCTCGGGTAGGGCCCATAGACTTAGACTTAGATGTCTGATCTTTTTATGGACACGGTCGAGCTTAAGCCCCAATTTTGTAGGACATTTGTCCACATTTTGTATTATTTTGGACATATTATTCCTATCTATATACAGACGGTTTCATGATGCTTTGATCATATACACAGATGATTTTATGATATTTTTTATTTTAATGAAATGAGTGATTAGTGTGCCAATCTAATGCTTTATTAGCTATAGAATCAACAAATGAACTTTCTAATCGTAGAATATGAATAAAAGTAATGAAATTAAATGATCTTTGTAATAGTCTCACTCTAAAAAATTGGTGATGTAATAAAGGATATCTCACACAATAAATGTTATTTAATTAGGACACCACCATATATGAATCCAAATAAACCATTAATGATTCAATACCAAATGATATTGCCACAGATAGTAAAGCACTGTATTTATCCATATTGTTGGAGGCAGGACTGACACATATCCCTCTTGAGACTAGAAACTGACCAGATGGATAATATATAACCCAAATGACAAAATTTAAGTTCTGAGTATGTCTACTAGCACCATCAGCGAATTCTAGATACACCAAATAATATGTCAAAACCTTCCAAAGCATACCAAAGATACCAATATCACCATGAGACCCATAGATAGAAACAAAAACTATGTTCAATATCTACGAAACAAAGAAGATGCTAGGAAACATACTAGGAATAATACTTCTTAAGATAGAGCCCATTTTTGGGCTTTGACAACACATTTCCATCGAAGTAAACCAACTCATAAGCACAATTCTTCAAGACCTTTTTGATGATAAAGGGACTCTACCACATGGGTTTAAACTGTCCTACCCCCAAGGTGTCCTTATCTTGTTTATAGACCAGGACAAGGCCACCTTCAGAGAAAACCCTAGGATGCACAACCTTGTCATATTGGGATTTTACTTGCTTTTTATGAGCTTCATTTATTGTGGCAACATCTCCACGCTTCTCGTCAAGATGTTCCAAATGAATTAGGCATTCGTTAATACTAGAAGTGTGTGGAAGAAGTTGGACTGATATTTTAAGGTATGGAATCTCACATTCCAAAGGTAAGATTGATTCTAAACTGTAAACTAGTTGAAAAGGAGTAAATCCGGTAGCAGTCTTGACAAACATTCGGTATGCCCAAAGCGCAGGATATAGAATGATGTTCTAATTGAATTTAGCTTTATTGATTTTCCTTTGTAGGAAATTTTTGAGGGATTTATTCATGGCTTCAACCTGCTCATTGGCTTGAGGATAATACAGAGATGAATTCTCTTGCTGAAATCCCAATCTTAAAGCCAATTCAGACATCATTTTATTCTAAAAATGACTGCCATGATCAGTGATAATATCTCTTGGAATACCAAAACGTTAGATGATTTGGTTGAATGGGAAAAGAGTTGTCATATCACCGTCATCCTTGAAAGTATGCATAGCTTTGACCCACTTTGTGAAGTATTCTACTACTACAATGATATACTTATGACCCTTAACCGAAGCTGGCTTACAAGTAGTAAACTCAATACCCCACTTAGTGAAATGTCCGACAGTGATGACAAGAAAATGTGGAGCTGGATGAGCGCGCATTTTCCGAGTATATACTTGACAAGGATGACATTTCTTGACCACTTCAGTGCAATATTTGAATATCGAAGGCCAAAAATAGCCTACACACAATATTTTTTGGGTTGTAGCAAGCCCAGATAGATGACCTCCACAAGCTCCATTGTGGTTTTCATTCATAATAGACTCAACTTCTTCAAATTTTAAAAAACACCTAAGGATTGAGTCAATCCCACGACAATATAAAGTATCACGTCCATCCTTTGAAAAAGTCTGAGGGAAGTTTGAAGTATAAAGATATGTTTGGATATCTCCATACCAAGGATCTTGTGACGAGATTAGGAAGATATTTTCATCAGGAAATGACTCTTCATAAGCAATATCTTCTTTAGAAGGCAAATTTTAAATCAATTCCGCGAAGACTAAAGATTTTTTGAACATCGCTCACATAAATTCAAGGTCAAATTCCTGTAAGATGACAATCCATTTATTATATTTTCCCCCAATCACTCGCCTAATAAGGAAAAATTGAAATGGGTTGACGTAATCCAACACAAAAGTTTTTCTAAGAAAAATATAATGACGAAGTCGTTGGACAACATGAACTGCTACTATAGCCAATTTATCTACATGAGAATACCTAAGCTTAGGATTGACTAAGCCTTGGATTAGATAGTAAATCATGTGCTCTTGAATAGCATTGTCTTCCTGAACCAGAACCATACAAATGGTTGATTCTGCCATAATGAGATACAAGAGAAAATACCTGCTATAATTTGGTGGACTCAATAAAGGAGAAGAGGTCAATGATTTTTTCAAAGCATCAAAAGATAACTGAATGAAATATTCCCATATAAATAGAAATTCTTTCTTCAGTAATCACATAAATCCTTTTGTAATCTCAGCGTAATTTATGATAAATATCCTTAAGAAATTTTCCTTTCCTTGGAGACTTTGAAGTTCGCGAATAGTTGATGGGGGAGGAAACTGAAGTATTGTTTCAACCTTGAAGGGAACAACATGAATTCCTTCATTTGCACTATGAATCCCAATAACTAACCAGATGTGACAATGAAAATGCAATTGTTAGGGTTCAACTGGATCTTATAATAATGAAATCTTTCAAACACCAAACGAAGGTGCTTTGGATGATCCATTTTTTTCTAGAACGAGTAGCTAGGTCATCCAAATATGCCTCTATTATGTTCTTGATGTCATGTAAAGCATAAGACATGGACCGCTAAAAGGTAGTTCCATAATTTTTTAGTAAAAAATGAATCTTATTGTACGCAAAGGTACCCTAGGGGAAAATAAATGTTGTCTTGTGTTGATGTTCAGGAAGAATATTTATTTGATTATATCCTAAGAAACCATCCATGAAAGGGAATATCTCATTCATCGCACATTCATCAATGATCTGATTTATAAAAGGAGTGGGGAAATTACCTTTTGGACAAGCCTTATTTAAATGCCTAAAGTCAATGCATACATGGATTATTCCTTGATTTTTATCAACCAGGACTAGATTAGAGATCCACTCAGTCAAGGGAATGTGGTATATGAAAATCGCCTTAAGTAGCTTTTCATCCTCAGATTTAATAGTTGTAGCTTTCCTAGGATTTACCAGTCGAATCTTTTTCCGTACAGGCTTAACATTTTTGTATGTCTTCATATCACGCTAAACTATCGATGGATCGATTCCATGAATTTCTTCATAAGACCAAGAAAACACATCTTCGAATTCATTAAAAAGGTTAGTATAAATCTCAATTTCTTCAAGGAAACATTCAACTCTGATGAATATGTTCTCGATGACATTGGGATTCCTAGAAATGTTCACCGGAAATGTTTCCCATATATTAGAAATATTACCTTCAACAAAAATCTGTGTTGTGGCCAAAGGATATAGAATTTTATGAACACTTCCAGTTGAATAAGGACCAAACAAACTTGAATCAACCTCATGCAAATTAAGGAAAAAATATGACCAATGATGTAAATCATGCCATAGTGTTTCTGCACCAGTCATTGCTTCTAAGATTGCTTCTTCAAATGGTAAGACAATATCGATGCAATCCATAGCTGAGGTAGAGTCAGCAGTCTAGACTGGAGCCACATCACCATCCAAATCCTCTAATGGAGGAGGAATGGGGTCAGAATATGCATAATTCATGATATATTGATATGTTATTTTCACTGCAAATATAGGATATGACATGCCTCCTACCTGCCCCTCATCTAATGTGGCAGTAGAGGGGTGCAAGGGCCAAGGATCATAAAAATAATAAGTTCTAAATGAACCTTATCAAGGAATGATCATGGAGGTCGAAATAGCATTAATATGAGCAATAGGAGGAGGAAGATCAAAATTTCCCATTAACGAGGAATACATTCCAACTCCTAAATTCTCGATAGGCTGCTTAGTGTTTTTCACCAAGGGAGTGATAGAGTCGGAAGATGCATTGGGATCATTGGGAGAATAATCCATTTGGTCAACTATAACAATTATCCCTTCATGATGGACTCATAGGATGTGAAAGAATGATGAACAAATGGAATCCATTGCGTAAATCTAATTCCGACCCAATAAGATATTATAATCAAGGTTGGCATCAACTATATCTAGATCAATATTGACAACCTTGCCCCCAAAATAGACGGGAAAGGTTGTAATAATTCCATGAGGCCTATCAGAATGACCATCGAATACAGGAAGGAGAGTAGGGAAAGGAACGACTTCTAGAGACCCAATAGCATTCCAACATGATAACGACATGATGCATGTGGAAACCCCTTCATCAACTACAGTTTGAAAGATAGTCTTCTTCCGACATGTAGATTTAATATGGAAAACCATGTGATGAGGGAGTCTGTTCTTAAGACTTCACATATCAAATGTAATAACGAGAGATTTCTTCAGATCTACTACTCCTATCGTAGTGAGAAATGCACTCATTTGTGTAGGACACGATTGGATTACCTCTAATGCTGACATCGCACAGGGGCTTTGAGACAAATATTTGACAATTTAATAGTTTTGAGCACCCCTAGCATTGGGATTATAAGTCAAACATTTTTTAGAGACTTTCGGAATCCAAGGTATGGGCTCAGCTGTAGGCCTCTCCATATGGAGTGGCTTTGGAGTATCGGAATCAACCTAGGCCTTTGAAGGTTTCGTCTCACCATAATCATGTGATCTTGATGTTGATTCCCCATCCCGATTTACCCCAGAGGTGGTTCCAGTACTAGCATTCATGCCAGCAAGCATTTTCTTCCCTTGGGGCAAAGGGATAGTAAGGATAGCATGGGAACTACAAGAACCCTGCTGAACTAACAAGCACTCAACATCTTGAATCTTAGCGAAAAGATGAGTTAAATGATTCCCATTACATAACTTGCATGGGAATTTTACTTTCTTTTTTGATTATTTTTTTCCCTCTCCAGTATCATTACTAGCTTGTTTTCATTACCCTTCTCAGCCTTATATTTATTCTTACCACGTTCCTTCTTCTTCCCATGGTATTTTTGGTTTCCATTGGGATTTGAATATTGGACAACATTAATTGTTGAAGGTTGGGAAGGATTAGACACTAACGAGGCCAAAGAAGCAGATTGTAAAGACAATTTCTACAATTGATTCAACATGTTAGCATTATTACTATCGATTGACCGTAAAATATCGTTGGTGTGGGGTCCTGGTTTAGGTTTGGATAGGTTGATCTTCGACCAAGGAGCATCAGGCATAATCTTTTAAAGGAATCTAGGTTGAGAAAAAATAAGTTCTAACTGCTGGGCTCTGAAGATATCTTGTTCTTCAGTGAAAACTCTGGAGACTGACACATCCTTAAAAATATCCAGCTACAAATATTTCAAAAACCATTCCAAAAGGAATTCATTAGGGATATATGCCTTGATAAGACTCTTTCTTTTGCACCACCCTTGGATGTTGTCAGAAATATGAGTTTCCTTGTTCTCCTTGAAATTGTCTAGAAGTTAAGTTCCATCATCATATCGGACAGGTAATTGAGAATGGCATAGAACCATAGTATCCAAATTGAAAAATGTAGAAAAGGTAACCCCTCTTAGATCAATATATCATTTTGTAGTGTTTACAATTAGGGTGCATTGGAATAGTCTCAACTTGATAGAATCATAGATCAGGGAGTTAGATGAGCACCAAAAATGGAACATGGTTATATGATCAGCTGGATCCTCTCCATACTTCCCTTCAAAGTTCAGAATATATGATGGAAGTTTGGTGGGGACTAGAGGCCAAACTGGACTGTAAAGCATCAGATCATTTTTCAACTTAGAAATATTTGGCAAGTTCAAAGTTACTAGGAACGGTAATGTTGGAAATATTGAGAGGGGGGTGAATCAATATGTCTTTTCAATTATTAATTTTACCAGTTAGATCACTTATCTTTAGAACACAAAATGAACAATGATGGAATAAATAATTTTATTAATTTCTTCTTTACAATAATGATATAGGGCTCCAAACCTAGATGAAGACTCCAATCTTTCAGGCTCCAACATGTATTGTGCAAAGCACCGACTTGGTATTTCCAAGGCTCCAACCTTGTCCATTTGAGCAACCAAACTCTAGGGCTACAACCCTATCTCTGGTACAGGCTCCAACCTGGTTTCTTGAGGACTCCAATCCTCTAGGGCTCCAACCCTATCTTCTAAGGCACCAACCTTGTCTCTATGAGGCTCCAACCTCTAACTTCAATTCGTCAAGATAGATTTGATGATTCTTCACGGCTCCCAATACCTTCTGCAACGAGCCCTGACAATGTCACCTTCAACACTACCCTCAAACAATCTCCAAAGCACGTAGCTCATAAATGACAACTTGGTCTTCTCATGAAGGTGTCACCATTGCTCTTAATGTTACCCAAATACTTCTTTTCAAGGTCACCTCATGATGACATCAGCAATGCATCATAGTCTCCAATAGGCTTCTAGATGACTCTCCAAGGTCAGCTAAAAACTTCTCAACAAGATGTCTGCATAAAATGTCCTTCAAAAGCATCTTCAATAATGTTTTGTCATCTGTTCAAGGGTCTTCTTCAAGGGATTACTTGGTTACTCTTCAAGGTCAACAAGAATTCTCTAAAACTCCTCTACAATCTACTCCAATAGTTCTTTGGACAAGTCTTCAAGGGAGATAACATTATCTTTCAAAGCTGCCCGAAAACTGCTCCAAACATGAGGCCCAAATATGCTCTAAAGAGCCCTCAAATTTTTTCCAAGATAGTATCAAAATCCAGCTCTAAAAGTTATGCTGCTCCACCAAGTCTATTTCTTAAGACTGAGGTAAGTCACCACAACACCATAGGTGACTTGTATATACTATATACAAAAAATCAAGGTTTGTTCTCCTTCTAGTTTGATGCAAATTAGTCCTCTTCACTAGAGGCTGTCCTTCACAGGGTATTCAAACCTCCAAACTGCCTCCTAGCCACTGCAACTGCCTTCCACTTGAGTGCTGCTACAATGTGCTCAAGTTTTGGGTTTTTTTTAGTCCTCCAAATAAATCTGCAACTCTTCACAAGCGAAGGCTACAGGTGAAGGTGTAATCGGAGAATTTGCAACCTGCAGGACTATCCACACTTCTTGTTTCCAGAAATCTGAGCTATAAAATATGACTGTCCTTGTCTGAGATATATAGGTCTACACCTTGATATATCTGAGCATAAGTCACCTCCACAGGACTTATAACATTCCAAGCTTCAACTCAACCTTTTACAAGACTACACCTAAACAATTCTGAGATATGAAGTGTATTTTTTCTCCACAGTTTGTTGTTGCATAGATAATAAACAATGTTGAGATTGCTACTCCTTCTAGGGCTGTGGCTCAGAATAGGTTTTATACGTAGACTTTAATCCTTCGTTGTCCCTTAACTTGACTTTGCAGAATTATCCTCCAAGTTGTTCACCCAATCCGCAACCTTTATCCTTCTTGTTCATGAGATATGAACTCGAACCTATAATGAATGCTTTTCTGATGGTTGGTCCAAATGAAGGAGAGTAATCACATATAAATACATCTAATTTTCAACCCTTCACCGAACAGATGCGTCCTTAAGTAGGCCGACTTGTCCTAGAAAGTGATGTCGGCTCATTGGACCAGAAATTATGTATTAACTTAAAAATTCAATAACTCTCAAACGGCTTGGAGTTTCGGGCTAAGTAATAGCTCTTTGGAAAGTTAAAATTATGCTCTTCAAGATGGTGTAGGTCCCATGTTGAAATATTGCCTCTAAGGTTGGAAAAAATATTTTTCTTTGTGAATATCCTTAAATTATTTAGTGCAGAAAATGATCAGGACAGTATGGCTTCTTTGTTTGACTTCTCCATTGTTTGTCTTCTCCATTATTTGGCTTCTTCATCATCATAGGAACATGTAAGACATCCTTTTCATCATGGTAGTGTCCAGAAATGTGTATCATCCATGTCATCACATAATTGTGCAATGATATGTTATATTGTAGCATCATTAGGAGAACTTCAAAATAGTCTTCCAACCTTCAAATGATATCTTCGACGTTATCATCTATTCTTTCAACCTTCATCAAGTGCCATCATCGATTGTGGTCATCCATTTAGTGTATGACATCATCAAGTGTATGACTCCATATGCCATCAAAGGTTAAGGTCTAGATCATCAAGGCATATGCAACATTATAGCTAGTTCAAGGACTTCTTAGGACTTCTTCATTAGTGGTTTGACATCTTCATGGGTTGACCTCTTCATTGATGGCATCCTTAGCACCTAGGGATTGCATGAGGTTCATTGACATCACAAGAATATTCTTCATCTCAACTATTGAAATAAATGACAACCTTGATTAAAAATCTCCCCCTTTGTCATTGATGGCAATATTCTTTCCCTTCAACATTCTCTCCCCCTTTGACATCAATGGCGAAATGGGTGCTCAAGTACTCCCCCTATCAAGTTGCTTCCCTTATCATATTTTCTTTGTCAATAATAGTTCTTCATAGGTATGATGCTCCCCCTATCATGGTGCTCTTCTTTCTAGCA
Source organism: Pinus albicaulis (assembly GCA_034641835.2). NCBI lineage: Eukaryota > Viridiplantae > Streptophyta > Pinopsida > Pinales > Pinaceae > Pinus > Pinus albicaulis. The sequence goes on along the minus strand of CM076569.1, from coordinate 3,919,828 downwards.
ATGTGTTCCATGATAGATGTTTTTACATTTCTCCATGGATGAACCAACCCCCCCTACATGCATAAGCTCTTCTAGCTTCTTTAGACAAGAAATATTGTTACCTTGTGATCAAGTGAAAGAATTCTTCACAATTTCATTATTTTCTAAATTGGAGTTACTCTCGAGAGATGATTTGTGAAGATTGTCCAAGTGTGACTCATCATGGATTCCTTAACACCTTTTCATGGAAGACTTCTGCAAGAATAGTCATGACTCACCAGCTCCCCCTAACAATATGCATGGTCTCCTTTTTAGCAGAGTCTCATCATCAAACACTTGAAATATCACATTTTCCAAGGATGTCTTCATCAAATCAACAATATGTATTGTTGGCTGGAGTGTTCAAGAGACTTTCAGATCCAATTTTCTTCCTTCTCCATACTTGTGTAACTTTCTTCTCTGGCTTGGTTTTCATGGTTTTAGGGATGCATATCAAGTTACAATCACGAGCCATATGTCCAATGTCATTGCAATTGAAGCACTTCATCTTGTTCATGAATGAGGAATCATTACTTCTATTTGCAAAGTTGCTTCTAGAATATTGATGGGGACCATTATATTTGTCTTTGTGATATGCCCTACAATCTTTTGCCATGTGCCCAAAGTTTGTACAAGAATAGCAATAACCAAGAAATATATTTTGGCACCTGGGAGACGGTGTTTTCCTTGATTTACTTCTAAAGTCTTTTCGCCTTGGGATTCTTTGATGATATTCATTGCCTTTTGTATTATTGACACCATCTGCAATTCTCCTTGGAGTAGAATTTCTTCCATTGTTGTCTTGATTCTTCTCCTTGCCTTTGCTTGAACTAGGAGCATCGACATTTATTTCTAGGTTCTTCGCATCTTCGATGTTTGAAGCATTATCATTCTTGCTTGAGGATTCACCTGCATAGCCAAGACCTGATTTATCGAGGGGAGACCTTTGATGACTTAGGATGTCATCTAGGGTTTGAGAGCTTTTCAAGTTCTTATTCAGCAATTCAACTTCCTTTTTAAGAAAGGAAATTTCTCCTTTCAACTTTTCACAATCTTCATCTTTCACAACTAGTTGCTTCTTCATTTATTCCATCATCCTTGTTGCTTCATGTGCTTCGATTTCAAGGGAGATGATATTTGATTTCATTATAAATACTTTTTCATTCTCCTTTGCTAGACTGCTCTCCAGATCTTCTTTTATTCTTGTAGCGTCACATGTTTCGGCCTTGAGAAGATTGATGTCTGATTTTAGTTTCAAGATTTCATCATCCTTTTCTTCTAGTTGGCATATCATGGTGTTTCTCTTTTTTTCTGCTTCATCAACTTTTCCTTCTATGAATGCCAAAGTTTCCATCACCTTCTCAGCTCCTTGCACTTGTTTCCTTGCTTCTTCTAGTTGAGATTTAAGAGAGGAGGCCTCTTCCTTGTATTGACAAATCTCTACTTCAAGATTGTTTAAGCTCTTAAGTCTTTGTTCAAGGTGGCTTGAAAAATTTTCTCCCCTTTTCTTTGCCTTATTCAATTGATTTTTCATAGATATGACTTCTTCATGATGCTTTCTTTCGTTTTGATGAAATTCCTCTTTAATTTTGGTGAGCTCCTCATCTCTTTATTGTGCTTGAAGCTTGACAAAGTCAACTTCCTTCCTTGTCTTGTCTTGATTACCATTTTTTGCTTTCTTCTTAAGTTCCTCATTTTCCTTTTTTAAACTGTTAATCTCTTCCATGGAAGCCATAAATTTATTCAAGAGATCTTATTCAAAGTCTTCTTTGTTCTCTTCATCTTCTAGGTCTTCTTTAGCCTTTTTTTCATCTCTCTTATCTTCAGCTTCCTTGATGGATTCTGGACTTCTTTCTTGTTTTCCATCATCTTCTTGACTAGAGATCATTGTCAACGCTCCTTTTGAGTGAGGATCATGAATTTTTTCCCATATGACTTTTGCTGACGAACATTTTTAAAAATTGGCCTTCAAAAAATTTGGTAACCCATTCAAAATTGCCTTTATTGCTCTTGTATTGTACTCCTTGGATTCTTCGTCCATTGTGTCATTAGTAATCACTGATTTCTAGACTTCAATTCCTCGAGTCTTCAAGAAATTCCTCATTCTTGCCTCCCATATATCAAAATTTTCATTGAACAATGGAGCCTTCGCAAATTGATTGACTTCAATTTCAATGGTTGAGGAAGACACATCTTTAGGAGGATTGGAGACTTTCTTCCTTGGCTTTTCCATTTGTGTTCTAATGATCAACCTTCAAGCTGTTAGGCTTTGAGTGAAGGTACTGGCTCTGAAACCAATTGTTGGAAATATTGAGAGGGGGGTGAATCAACATTTCTTTTCAATTATTAATTTTACCAGTTAGATAACTTATATTTAGAACAAAAAATGAACAATGATGGAATAAATAATTTTATTAATTTCTTCTTTACAATAAGTAAACTACAATAATGATATAGGGCTCCAACCCTAGATGAAGACTCCAATCTTCCAGCCTCCAACTTGTATTGTGCCAAGCACCAACTTGGTCTTTCCAAGGCTCCAACCTTGTCAATTTGAGGCACCAACCTCTAGGGCTCCAACCCTATCTCTAGTACAGGTTCCAACCTGGTTTCTTGAGGACTCCAATCCTCTAGGGCTCCAACCCTATCTTCCAAGGCACCAACCTTTTCTCTATGAGGCTCCAACCTCTAACTTCAATTCATCAAGATAGATTTGATGATTCTTCATGGCTCCCAATACCTTCTGCAACGCGCCCTGATAATGTCACCTTCAGCAATTCCCTCAAACAATCTCCAAAGCACTTAGCTCATCAATGACAACTTGGTCTTCTCATGAAGGTGTCACTATTTCTCTTCATGTTACCCAAATACTTCTTTTCAAGGTCACCTCATGATGACATCATCAATACATCATAGTCTCCAATAGGCTTCTAGATGACTCTCCAAGGCCAGCTAAAAACTTCTCAACAAGATGTCTGCATAAAATGTCCTTCAAAGGCATCTTCAACAATGTTTTGTCATCTGTTCAAGGGTCTTCTTCAAGGGATTACTCGGTTACTCTTCAAGGTCAACAAGACTTCTCTAAAACTCCTCTACAATCTACTCCAATAGTGCTTTGGACAAGTCTTCAAGGGAGATAACATTATATTTCAAAGTTTCCCGAAAACTACTCCAAACATGAGGCCCAAATCTGCTCTAAAGAGCCCTCAAATTTTGTCCAAGATAGTATCAAAATCTAGCTCTAAAAATGCTGCTGCTCCACCAAGTCTATTTCTCAAGACTGAGGTAAGTCACCACAGCACCATAGGTGACTTGTATATACTATATACAGCAAATCAAGGTTTGTTCTCCCTCTAGTTTGATGCAAATTAGTCCTCTTCACTAGAGGTTGTCCTTCACAAGGTATTCCAACCTCCAAACTACCTCCTAGCCACTGCAATTGCCTTCCACTTGAGTGCTGCTACAATGTGCTCAAGTTCTGGGTTGTTTTTATTCCTCCAAATAAATCTGCAACTCTTCACAAGCGAAGGCTACAGGTGAAGGTGTAATCGAAGAATCTGCAACCTACAGGACTATCCACACTTCTTGTTTCCAGAAATCTGAGCTATCAAATATGACTGTCCTTTTCCGAGATATATAGGTCTGCACCTTGATATATCTGAGCATAAGTCACCCCCACAGGACTTATAACATTCCGAGCTTCAACTCAACTTTTTACAGGACTACACCTAAACAATTCTGAGATCTGAAGTGTATTTTTTCTCCACAGTTTTTTGTTGCATAGATAATCAACGATGTTGAGATTGCTACTCCTTCTAGGGCTGCGGCTCAAAATAGGTCTTATACGCAAACTTTAATCCTTCGTTTTCCCTTAACTTGACTTTGCAGAATTATCCTCGAAGCTGTTTACCCAATCCGCAACCTTTATCCTTCTTGTTCATGAGATATGAACTCGAACCTGTAATGAATGCTTTTCTGATGGTTGGTCTGAAACAAGGAGAGTAATCACATATAAATACACCTAATTTTCAACCCTTCACTGAATAGATGCGTCCTTAAGTAGGCCGACTTGTCCTAGAAAGTGATGTCGGCTCATTGGACCAGAAATTATGTATTAACTTAAAAATTCAATAACTCTCAAACCGCTTGGAGTTTCAGGCTAAGTAATAGCTCGTTGGAAAGCTAAAATTATGCTCTTCAAGATGGCGTAGGTCCCATGTTGAAATATTGACTCTAAGGTTGGAAAAAATATTTTTCTTTGTGACTGTCCTTAAATTATTTAGTGCAGAAAATGATCAGGATAGTATGGCTTCTTTGTTTGGCTTCTCCATTGTTTGTCTTATTCATTATTTGGCTTCTTCATCATCATAGGAACATGTAATAAATCCTTGTCATCATGGTAGTGTCCAGCAATGTGTATCATCCATGTCATCACATAATTGTGCAATGATATGTTATAGTGCAACATCATTAGGAGAACTTCAAAATAGTCTTCCAACCTTCAAATGATATCTTCCACGTTATCATCTATTCTTTCAACCTTCATCAAGTGCCGTCATAAATTGTGGTCATGTATTTAGTGTATGACATCATCAAGTGTATGAATCCATATGTCATCGAAGGTTAAGGTCTAGATCATCAAGGCATATGCAACATTATAGCTAGTTCAAGGACTTCTTAGGACTTCTTCATTAGTGGTTTGACATCTTCATTGGTTTACCTCTTCATTGATGTCATCCTTAGCACCTATGGATTGCATGAGGTTCATTGACATCACAAGAATATTTGTTATCTCAACTATTGACATCAATGACAACCTTGATTAACAGGTAAGTGTGGAGGAACCATATAATTCCACTTACCAAGAGTCAAATTTCTGACATTAGAAAAAGAGTATCCCAGATTGTGATAGGCACCAAGTTTCCATGGGTTACTCAGAGAAGAACCTAGACAATAAGGAAACATTTTGGCCCAGAAGTAATTTGAGGGAATCCACCCCCCCTACCGCATGTTGACCATACATAGGGTTATTTCCTCCTAACGAAACATTAAAAGAAGGAGAAAGCCCATGATAAGGGTTCCATGCAGTGGCTAAAGGAGGAAATAACTGTGATGTCCTGATAGAAGGGAAGGGCATACTGCCATGTTGAGAAAATGGATGGGATAATTTCTTAGCCCCTAAACCACTAACAAAAGTATTTTCCCATCCTTGACTCCCTTGGAAAGGATTAGAATTTTGATCCTGTCTAGAGAAAGGAGCTGACCCTATGTTCAAAGATCGATTGGAAGGAGGGATATGAGTGCTTCCAAAAGAAAAAACCTGAAAAGATGTTGAACCACTTGCCATAGAAGTCATTGAAGTGGAAACAACAGATTGACAGGTTGAAGGAAACAAAGGAATCCCACTAGATGGCATCTCCAAAGGATATGCACCAATGAAAGCGGTGGAAGGTTTGGTTCCCCCAATCAAAACTGGAATTGAGGTAGAGCCAACTGCTACAGTACTAGATATAGCAGTAGAGATAGGAATATTAACCCCTCCTAAAACTGAAGGAGGGTTCTTCACACTAGAATTATTAGTAGCAATACTTACACCACTAAAATTGGCCATCAGACAGAAAGGAGGAGATTGAACAGGGTGTGTCGGCATGTGAGTGGAGTTATCCATGTATTCTACAATGTAATAAAGATTGGAAGGAAGAGGTCTTGTAGGAGTCACGGGGGACTTAGTGACGTCTTCAATCTCAACTTTGTCTTTTGATTGGAAGAGAACCCTAGCAAGGACAAGAGTGTTTCCATCCAAATTATGAACTGCACTAGGTTCACCCTATGAAATGAGCCCTTGGAGAAGGATAATTCTCCGATGTGTTCGCTGCTACTGGTTTAAAAACACCAATAAAATTTCTCCTACGACCTCTAGGTGAAGGATCGACACTTGTAGGTGAAAGGACACAAAGCCTCCTATACTAATGAACTGGTCGATCAATCACTTTTAAATATTAAGAGAAATTTTAAAAGACTCAAAAAATCAAAACTTATGGAAATTTAGGAGCAACGAGTAGTCACTAAAAAGTCCCTAAAGGTACAACCAAACAAGAAGCTTCCAAGTATTTCCACTTTGGGTTATTAGGACTGGACACCAAAATACAAGAAAGCGAAAATAAGGATCTTCCAAATATAGTTTGGGATAATTACTACCCAACCCGAACAACAAAGGTATCAAAAATAGTTACGTTGACCTCTAAAAAATAGCCTTTTCCAGTGCAATTACCTGAGCTTCGCAAGGGAACCCTCCAAAATTACTATGAAAGTGATGCACCATCTGTCTCAGGTACCACGGGAATTCCCCCCCACATTCACTTGTGTGATCCCGAGGATAGGAAAATATGGTCACTAGCTCATGATCAGAGGTCGAGCGGAATAGTCGTGAGCGCAAGATCTAACATGTAGGATAGGGGGTATCTCTCTTTCCCTGTCCTCACTCATCCTTGTGCTTACCACACATGTTAGAGGAGCTTTCCAGGACAACTTAACGATACTGAATTTTCACTCTTTAATCAACTTATAAGTTTTAGTTTCGAGTGGCCTTGGAGAGTTTACTCTCCACACACCTATTCGAAGGCCCTAAATTCCCTAGACTAATTGATGTATCTATGAAAAAAAACTAAATCTAATTCATTTTAGATTAAGCGCTTGATTTTATTGGTTGTTACTTAAGTCACGGGTAGTAGAAGTGTAACTTGTGACATTTTTGACGCAAAAAGAAACCAATATAAAACTAGGCTACATGTAATGTAGCTTCTTTTTCTTCGATGAATAGTAATCTCTACAAGGTTCAACGAGAAATCTATGAAAGAAAAATATATTTTTCTATTTTTAAACACACTCACACATTTAACACCTATCGAAAAAGACTAAAATTTCTAAAATGAAAGCTACCTTAATGCATACTAAAATGCTTAAATGCAAGATCTTGTGGATTGCGCTTAAACAAAGAAATGAGTTCTCTCAAAGATTAAAATCGAAATTTTGATAAACAAGGAGAAAAAAAATACCAAGAAAAAGTCTCCCAAACGAAACAAATTTCAACTTCAAACAAATATTTTCACACTTATTGGAAAGCCAAAAGACTAAAAAACAAATCCAAAGAAAAGAAAGGAAAAAAACAAATACTTTTCTCTTTTTCTTTTTAATGACTCATAATAAAAGATTCAAGAAGGAAAAATCAATAAATCACTTCAAGATCAAAATCAAGAAAAAAGACCCCAAACTTCACAAATTATCAACAATCATCAAGATGATAAAGATAAAGTGAAAAATATACCAATGAATTTAACAACCTGATTTGAAGAGATAAATAAAAGATTCAGAAAAATAGAAATATTTCAGGGAACCCAAAACCCTTCACTGAACCAAGATTGCAAATTCTCTTCTCAAATGATAAAAAAGAAACCAAATAGATCAACTTCAAGAATGTGAAGCAAAGAAATGGAAATATTGGATTATAAGAAAGTTGAAAATAAACTCATTGTCCAAAAATAATAAAATAGTCAAGCACTTCAGAAAGAAGGCTTGAAACCCAAACCTTAAGCATAGAACTTTACAAAAATGAAAACCCTAGGTTGACAAAATATTTTTGAAAGAGGAGCTCAAAAAAGCGACAAAATCAAGAAGCAAGACTCTTATATACAATAAATGATCACAAGGAAGCAGAAAAAATCAGTCCAGATCCTTGACTGAAGGAAATGTTTTTGAAATTTTCCAATTTTCCCAGATATATGGGACTATTCCTAAAGAAAGTAGTGTATACGCTAGTTTTTTTGACATAAAACGTGTATGTACACATTTTTATAAAAAAAAGTGCATATATATAGTAAAATAGGTAAAAATAAAAAATACACTCCGGATCCCAAAGATCATACTAATTGACTAGTGTAATGTTCCAAATTTTTATGGAACATTAATTTTTGATAAGAGATGAATAAAATGGGTAGGAGACCCATTCCTTGCATGAATAGAGAATAAAAATCCTCTAAGTATGAAAGAGGATCTTATTTGGAGCTAGATTTCACACTTCCATGTGTGAAAAGAGGTTTTGGCAAACATGCTTGGCCAAGGTTGACCAAGTCAAACTGTGTTAGCATGAGTTGGAAAGCACTAGGTGGGACAACGTAGGAGGGAAGATTTTAGATGGAGGAAACCCTAATTCTAAGTAGGGCCCATGGAGGGAAGGCTCACTTGTATAAAATAGGATCAAGGCAGCCATTGTTCACATCTTTGATCGTTTTACATTTGAGTCTTGAAGACTTGTTGCTGCCTCTTGTTGTTCAGCAAAGTTGCAGTGCCTTCAGGCACGTGGGAGTCCTGTTTAGGAATTCCTCTCCTTCTTGAGTAGCTCATGAAGGATTGCACTCCATTCCCCATATTCCAGCATTCAGGCCATAGCTTCATCCATCTACATCAGTGCAGTTTCTGCAGCAGATATTGTGCAGTGTTGCTAGGTGTTGCCGGGGAGGTTTCCACACACCATCCGGAGCTTGTTTTTCAGTGGAGAGTGATTCTATTCATTGGGATATCAGAAAAGGTGGTTCTTGAGCATATCCCACCATCTTTGGCATCAGGCCAACCACATTCCATCATTAGCAGCGCATTCCCTTAAGTAGACAACATTTTCAGAGAGGAGATTTGCTGTGAGGGATTGACAGTCACTTGGAGGAGAAGTCTTGGGTGAAAGGATTAGCCTTTCACTTCAGATTTCTATTGGAGAAGGGTTCTTCATTTGTTTCAGCCATTTCAGCCTTCTCCATGTATTTCCAGTTCTTAAGTAGCTTCTACCCAGTGTAATGTTCCAAATTTTGCAATAAAGTATTTGGAGCATTAATTTTTCTTTTATTTTAATAAAAGTAATAACATGGGTGAGGGAGCCCATGTAGAAAATTAATAATCACTCCTATGGTACAAAAAGTCACTTAAGTGGCTTAAGTTAGCAGCCCAAGTGTGAAAAAGGGCCAAATGCAAGTGAGCTAGACCATGGTTGACCAAAGTCAACAACGTACCCTAATAGGGGAAGCTTGCACAAGAAGATTGCGTAGTTGGAGTGGAGGGAAATTTGAAATGAGAGAAACCCTAATGTGAGTGGGGTCCATGCATACATTGCATAAAAGATGATGGAGAGCCATTGTGAAGACAGTTTTGGAGATAGAATTTGAAGTTGAAGCTCTCTTCAACTTGTTGATGTTTAGAACAAGAGGGATTCCTGTTTAGGAATGCCCTTCTCTTCCATGGGAGGCCATGGAGAGATTTTTCTTCATCTTCCTCACATCATGGCTTGAGGCCAAAGCAGTCATTTGTAGCTACTGCGTTATTCTTGCAGCAAGAGAACGCTGGAGTTGCTAGTCTTGCAGTGAGGGACCATCACCATCTCACTTCCGGAATTGTTCTATAGAGGAGAAGCCATCTCTTCCTCCAGGAGATCAGCAAAGGATATTTCGGAGCCTTTTATTTCAAATCTTGGCATTGGGCCATTGTTTCTTCTCATGCCCAGCGTAGTCCCTTTCTCCTACAACGTTATTTTCTGAGAGGGTTTGCAGGAGGAGTTCATTTGGTGCACTATTGAGTGCAGTTTTCAGTAAGGGGATCAGCCCCTTCCCATTTGAGTACATTGGAGGAGGTATGCACATTCATTTCAGCATTTCCCATCCTCTCCAATGTTGTATTATATTTGAGCTGCAGTAGTTGCCCAGCTACTCCGGCATTTTCCAGTTTTATGTATTTTAGCCAATCCCTTGGAGGATTGTTATAATAATGTTTTATGGGGTTGAGATCTTGCTCCCCCATCTTTATTTGAGCTCTCAATGTTATATCATCATATGTATATTAGTTTGCAGTCATTTTCCCCTATGGATTGCGCAGTTACAGAGTAACTGGATCATGTAGCAGTGTATTCTCTTGTTTCATGTACATTTCCTATTGAGGCAGACTTGAGCTCACCTTGAGAGGAATTTTCCTCAAGGAATTTGTATTACATTTGCTGCTGCATAATATATATCAGATTTTTTCTCTTCTGGCATTATATGTTGCATTCTTTCACTGTTTTTCATATTGAAGTTTCCATGCTGCTGAAGATCCCCTTATTGAGCATTGTTTCAGTATACATGTTGGTGAAAGATCTGAATAACTTGATTAAGGTTATTTCTTTGAGCTTATATTCTGTAGGGATTTTATATTAGATATATTCTAAGGCATCTCAACACTGGATTTCCTTATTTTCACATAGGCTTCCTTATACAGTGTCCTCATGGGCAGCTGTTGCAAAAATTTCTTGAAGGGAAATATTAGCTCTTGACAAGTTCTATTGGCAGAGTCTGCTAGTGGGCCAGGTAGCCTCTGGATCTAATTCTTCCTTGTGAAGATGACATATCTAGTAAATGCCCCTGCAGTAAATCTCTGAAATAGTTCAATGTTGATTGTTAATACTCCCGGAGTGGGAAAATATGAATATCTTAAGATATTTCTGATGGAACAAAAATTTCCCCATTTGGGACATTACAGTGGTATCAGAGCTTTGAACTTGGCCCAGCCTCTGAAGTTTGAATTTCAGAGAAGAAGAGGTCAGAGATGATGAAGAAGATGAGATCAATCTCATCAGTTTTGGGTCCAGCAACAACCTCTCCAAGGAGGTTGAGGAGATAGAAGAAGGAGAAGAGGAAGGACCATGCACTTCCTATTCTCACAGAGGAGCAGAGCAGAAGCATGGAGAACACTTGGAATTCGAATTCTAAGTGAGTATCTGCTGAATATGGAACAAACCCTAGAGTCTTCCAAGAGGTTCTATCTTTTTCACACTTTTTCAGCAGAAAGAGGAAAGAACTTGGTGGTTCAGCTATGGGAGGAATGCAAGGGTTTCTACTCTTGCTGATCTTTCTCAAATCTTGATCAGAAGATTTGGCCAAAGGAGGGAGGAGCCCTCACCACCATAGGCACATGTTAGCGCTGTTACATTCATGGAGGAGCAGCCTCCACCTTCAGTTATTGAGACAGCCAGCACACTAGAGGAAGAGATTCTTGCAGCAAGATCTTTCCAAAATCTCTCCAAGGTATGCATGAGTTTGCATCTATCATGGAGGATAGTATTTTATTGCATGTTGATTGTCTTGAGGAGGGTAATTTTACTGTGCTATGCCATTTTGGAGGAAATAAACCCTCATCATCCTCATGCACTATTGATGAGCCATGTATCACATGTGAGGATGGGGTTTTGAAATTTTTTCATGAAGGAGATTTCATTTCAATGTCCCATGAAATGCAAAAGAGAAATTTGTTTTGGGACAATGGTAGCTCTCATGGAAGAGATACCAAGTGGTAGGATACTTACACCAAAGAGCAGAGTTTTGTGGATCATATGTGCCCAGTGGAAATGTGGAGGATCCATAACCCATAGGTCCCAGGATCATTTCACACTCATTGCACTTGATGGACAAAGGGGAGAGTATGGGTGCATCATGATGGGGTGGCATTTCTCTTACCACTCATTATGTTCCCATTTCAGATTGAGAATGGTGGAAGTATAGGGGATTAGCAAACATTCTTGTTGCTCAGATTTTGTTTGATGTTGCGGGAGCAAGAGGAAGAACTAACATGGTGCAAGAGGATTGCTCTTTGATCTTGGATGCCCAAGCAGCACCATTTTCATGAGAGGAGCTCTACATTTGCAGCAACATGATGGGAGGAGTCTTTGGCAAGATTCATGTCAAAGAGGGGAGCTTTGAGATGACAGTGGCCCTACTCCAAAGGCCACCAGCGATGTCACTTGAGAGCTTGAGTTACTTGTTGGAGTGTCTTCCAAGCCACATCACAAGTGATGCGTTTTGTAGGTATGTAGGTGATGAGCATGATGGAGTAAAGGAGGAAATCACTCCTACTACATTTTGACTCTCTTGGCTTGGTGGCACAAGCACAAGGAGAGGAATCTACATGCAGAAATTTTGGGTTCTCTTTTCATGCATGCTACTGCATATTATTCAGTGATGGAGGAATCCACTTGTTATAGAATCATTTTTCACCCTCATGTGATTCATGATTGTCTCTTTGGCCTTGGGCACCCATTCCCACAGACTTGAATAAAAGTTCATAAAAAACAGTGTTTAAAATCCCATACGCGGATATGCCCAGAATTTTCCACGTGTATACGCGAGTCCAGAGATACTTTTCGAGGTTGGGTTGATCGTTATTCCCGTAATTCAACCACCCCAGCCCGTGGCCAACTGTTTCAAACAGATTGAAACTACTTTGAGGGAGTATAAAATCCTCTCATATGCATGGCCTAAGGGAGAGAGAGAAAATTATAGACATTATACTCTGTTGGAGCCCCATTCAAGTCTGATTTCCTGTGCCTCCTGCACTTCCCAGATTTTTACAGGAAACCCTTTTTTCCTGGAGATGTTCATCAGCTTATATGTCATCTCGTGTGCACAAGTCTTGAAAGAATCCTAGTGAGGCAAGGGCGGGACGGATCCGGACGACGGTCTGTTTGAAGATTGTGGAAGGATTCAGGTGATCTCTCCATGTTTCTATTATTGTACATGCTGTTCGTAATGAAGAAGAACCATCTTGTTCCCAAATTCACGTGTTAATATCTTCTTGCATATGTGAAAAGATTGTTAATTAAGCATTTATTATTGTTTATATGATGTTTCACATGGATTACACTGACATTTAGGAAAGATATATGTTGTACAACTAGATTTCCGTGCATGTCTCTTCTTGATTTCCAGGTTGAAGAGGAAGAAGGGTTGCTGGGGGTTTGGACCCTGCGAGATCTACATCAAACGTAGGATCTACGGGTGAGTTCTACAATCTATAATATCTAGTTTTTAGCGTACAAGTGTGGTTGTGTGAGTCCTTCTTGAATAGCATGCCCTGATCTATGGAGGTTTTTGACCCAACGACCTCTAGGGAGTTATTTCCCGAAACAGAACTGGCGACTCCACTGGGGATTGCATTCTTGTGATTCCCCTGTTGGGTGGTTTCAGTTGTTTTAAAGATTTCCAACAGTTTTAATCTTTATTTCAAGTCCAGTTAGTTTTTTCTCAATCAGACTAAAGACCTGGTTCTTTATCCAGGCTTGATCATTTTTATTTTTCATTATTTCCTTTTCCATACGCTAGTTTGCCTCTACACAGACGCGTATACACGCAGCTTTTGTCAAAGGAAGTCGCGTATACGTGTTTTTCCTTTGCCACAGTCGCGTATGCACGCTTGTTTCAAAACTGCTAAGTAGCATATGCCTGGGCAAATTTTGAAATTTTTGATTTTTTGACTTTTTGGTCTTGTCTGCCTGTGGAGACCTGTTCCTGCAGTGTCCTTTTAGTCTCTGGATTGTGTTGAAAGTGGTTATTGGTCTTTTTCTCTCTTGTTTAGTTGAAGACTGGCTCATTTGGAAAATCTTGTTTTTTTAGTGCTTGCATTTCTGGTCCGAGTACCAAGATCTCTTTCTGGGGATTCTTGGTTGTTCTGCTTAATCAGGACAAAGAGTTTCTGCTCATATGCTCTTTCCTAACTTTATGTCTTGCTTTGCACTTTAATTTTTGCCTGCTTTTCGGTTGGTTTTCTTGATTTCATTTGACTAGGTCTTGTTGCAATTTTTTGAAGAGTCATTTTTGGGTCTTTGAAGTTTTGTTTTCTGCAAGATTATGCTATTCTTCTAGGCTGAGTTACTGAGTTTCTTGTCTTCCTTTTGCTCGTATAAATCTTGCTACTAAGTGGCACTATAAGATTTAGAGCATTTTTGTTGAAGTTTTGCTTGAAATTCAGAGATTGTTTGGCTTGGGAATTGCATAGTTCTTCTTGGTCTCTTTGAAATCTTCTTTTTATAAAATTCAAAAAGCTCAAAAACATTTTGTTTTGCCATTGCTTTTGTTTTGCATTTTTTGGTTTCTTTTCATCTTTTGAAGCCTTGTTGAGATTTCTTACCTTCGGTTTCTGACTTGATTTGGGAAGGGAATTTTTATTGTTTTCTTTCTCTTATTTCAAGCATATTTTGGTGTCTTTATACTGAGAGTTTCTGATTTGGGAACTAGCTTTGTGGACAACCGGAAAAGTGATAGAATTGGGGGATTCTTGGAAATTTCTCTTTGCTTTGTTAGATTTTGCATCTTAGAATTGGCATGCTCTTAGTAATTTTCATTAGGTGCACTTGAACATTTGTAGTCTTTTTCATAAATTTTGCGAGTATGAGGTTTGATATCTGAAAAGAAAAAATAGTCTCGTAGAACCCGTGTAGAAATTTCTTTTCATCGAAAGGCAATTACTGCATCTGCATGTAGTTTGGTTTTCATTAATTTCTTTTCTGCGTCATAAAACATCACGAGTTTCATTTCCATATTCCCCTGACTTAACATAACAACCAACTAAAATAAGCGCATTAATTTAAAAACAACTAGCAAGTTTTTTATTAAGTGTCATACATCAACTAGCTAGGTTGTAGGGCCTTGGATTAGGTGAGTGGAGAGTTAACTCTCCAAGGCCGCTCAAACTAAAACATAGAAGTTTATTAAATGAGCGAAATCCAACACCGTTAGGTGGACCGGGAAAGCTCTCCTCCAGAGAGTCAAGTGCGAGGGGAAGTGAAGGTTGAGAAGAGAGATACCCCCTCTCAGATTTACTGGATCTTGCCTTAAGACTGTTTCGCCTGGCTGCTGACACGAATTGGTGCCCTTAGTTGCCATTCCTAGGTACCACACAGGTGACTGCGGGGGGGAATACCCGTGGTACCTGAGGCAGACATCGTATCACTTCTAGCAGTACTTCTGGAGGGTGCCCTGGTGAAGCTTGGGTACTTGCACCGGCAAAGTCTATTGTTAGGAGGTCGGCATAACTATTTCTATTACCTTCGATAGTAGGCCTGGGCCGTAATTATCCCAGACTACTTTCTGTTGGCAATATGATGCTGAGTGTTGTCCTTGATGGCAACCCACTTGATGAAGATGATGGCAACCTAATTGATGAAGTTGTCCCTGATGAAATATGTCTTGATGAACTTGTTAAATGATGTAAATATGATGTATATACAATTAGTACAGAAGGTAATGATGGAAGGAATGTCAGTATGTGCTAGAACATGATGAAAAGAGTATGTCTCAAGGCATACGCGGATTTTTCTAGACAAAGTAGCGTATGCACGCGGGAAATAACGTGCCAAGTCGCGTATGGGCAAAAGCGCTCTAAATATGTAAAACCAGGGGTAACCACCATGGTATTGACCCATTGTATTAAGTAATGATTCGTCTATGTGACCCCGTCCAGGAATACCATCGAAAGTAATGTGGTTTTGGCTCATGGTATTGATAAAGGGTAAACCTATATAAGGAGAAGAAATTCATTATGAAAATGTGTGCAAGAAGTCTGAGCTTGAATGAATACTTCTCTCTGAAGCATATCTGAATGGAAAGGGTTATAGTTGAATGAAAGATCTGAATGTATGATGCACCAATGAAGAAATGATGAAGAAGGGAATCTAGAACTAGAATGTATTTGTATCTGCTAGATCTGTTTATGGAATGATTAGATCTGAGATGAGGCGAACATCTGTCTGAAGTAAAGGGTAAAATCTGAGTGATGTATCTGTTCTGAAGAATTGCAATGACCTAAATGTCTGAAGAACTATACGCTAGTTTGTCGCAGAGTAAGCACGTATATACTCGGGTTTGCTGAAAAGAAAGTGCATATGGGCAGTAAAATTAGCTCTGTAATATGTACAGAAGTATACGCGGGTTTGTATGGTTGAAGGCGCATATATACGCGGTATCAGTGAAAGGAAAGCGCGTATGAAAAACTAGGGTTTGTTGAAGTCTGTGGTAAGAAATGTCTGATCTGTTCTGCTGTGTTACTGCTATCTGTATTCTACAGTTCTGGGTTGTCTGAATTGATAAGTATCAGTTTTGATGTATGATTGAGCTTAAATGTGTGGAGTGGGTCCAGTCTGAAAATATGATGAAACGTGGCTTGCAAGTTGTGTTCTAAAGGAAGCTTTGGATCCAGTGTGAAAATTGATGAAACGTGGTCCATGGTGGTGCTGAGGGTTGTAGCCTTCAGTCAGGGGGTTGTAGCTCCCTTCCAGGTGAGGCTGGTAAACGAGATCAAGGGGTCGTAGCTCCCTTCCAGGAGAGGCTGGTAAACGAGAGCAGGGGGTCGTAGCTCCCTTCCAGGAGAGGCTGGTAAACGAGCGCAGGTGGGTGCCTACGTGCTGGTAGGAGGCTGCGCCAACACATATGTTGTAAGATGTTTTCTCTATAATAAAATATTGAAGGCTGAGCAACGGCAGCGGTGGTTTTCTCCCGACTTGGATTTCCACCTAAAATCCTGGTGTTCATGTGTGATGCTTATGTGTGATGATTTATTCTGTTATTACTGCACATTTCTGTTGCTATATAAACATCTGATGAATGAATAAATGCAAGGATCTAAGTAAATAACTAATTGCATATTAAGATCTCTGTATATACACGAGTTTAGTAAAGGGTATCCGCGTATATACGCGAGTCTGATGAAGTAAAGTAGCGTATGAGTTTTAGAGCATGAAAAAGTAAAAATATTTGAGTATGCCCTAAATACTGATTCACCCCCCCTCTCAGTATTTTTCCCAACAATTGGTATCAGAGCAGGTCCTTCTGCAGAAGCTTGATCGCTTGAAGGAGATCCGTCGCAATGGGAAGTCGTGAAGGATTATAATCTATAAGGCCACCTCTATTCAATGGAAGTAATCTATTATTCTGGAAAATGAGGATGAGATCTTATCTTCAGTCTATGGGAGCAAATGTATGGGCCATGTTTGAACAAGGATATCAATATCCTGCTGCTACACCAACAGATCCAACTGAAAGGAAGAATTATGAATCAAATGCAAAAGCAGTCAACGCTATAACAGGTAGCTTAACTGAATCAGAATTTGTCAAAGTCATGCAGCTGAATACAGCAAAGGAAATATGGGACAAAATCATTCTAAGTTATGAAGGTGATGCAAAGGTAAAAAGTGCAAAGCTCCAAACCCTTAGAATTGAATATGAAAATTTGAAGATGCATAGTGATGAGAGTATTGCCAGTTTCTTCTTACGTTTAGATGATATTGTAAATCGAATGAGAAATTTGGGTGAAACCATAACCGATACTACTTTGGTAGAAAAGGTCTTAAGATCTTTGACTTCAAAATTTGAATCTAAAGTGTCTGCTCTTGAAGAAAAGCAAGATCTGCAAACTCTGACTATTGTTCAACTACATGGTATCCTGACTTCTTTTGAAATGAGAAAAGGAGGTCCCTCTCAAAATAAAGAAGCTGCTTTTAAGGCATAAGAAAAGGAAAAGGAATTTGTCAAAGAATCAAATTATATATCAGAAGAAGAAGAAGCAATTTTTGTGAGAAAACTTCAACTAGGAACCGGAAGATTCAAAGGTAAGCTTCCCTTCAAATGTTTTAATTGTGGAAGAGTTGGTCATTATGCTACTAAATGTCCTTATGAAGAAAATCATGGTAAAGGGAAACAATTTCAAAAGGGAAAGAGTTACTATACAAATGAAGATAGTGATGACGTGTCAAGTGAGGATGAAGAAGGCTTTGACCATAATCTACGAATACTCATGGCATCTAACATGGATGATGATAGTTTCACAAAAGAAATGGATCTGATTGGTAAATAATTGCATAGAAAGAAAGGCTGCTTTCAGGGATGCTGCTTCTATTGTAACTCATTTGGTCATAAGGCTACTAATTGCAAGATAAGTATGATGAACAGATCTGATAATTTCCAGCACCCTATAAAAAGTCACAAGCAAAGCTGGAAAAAGAAGAGGAACTGGTCAAAAACGTAGGGAATACTGACCCTACTGCATTCATCCGCTTCTAAAGCTTACTTCTCTTAATGACTGCAAAAGTGATGTGAGATACATTATAGGGACTAGTAATGTATCGTCACAGGGGGAGCGATGTATGGTGATTTCCATGATTGTTTTGGTAATTCTAGGTATGTGTATTTCTGACTGTGCATCTGGTGTGAAGAAAAGACAAGAACAGAAGGTACAAATTCAGGGGGAGATGAAGGTGTGAAATTTTATATATTTCACTTTCCATACGCGGGTTCGATGAAACAAAGTCGCGTATACACACGAGTTCCAGCAGACACAGTCACGTATGCATTTACGATAAGAAAATTTGTATAATAGCTGAAGATTAGGAGCTCAGATTCAGGGGGAGCATCAGTCTGACTACTAATGACTGTATTATTGGCACTGTATCAGTTTATTTCTCAGTTCTAAATGATGATGACATGTTACATGGTTTCTTATGATTGTGGATGAGCCTTGTTTACTTTTTGCTGAAGAATTTTCGTTGCTTTCACACATGGATGAATTGGAAGTCTTATGATTCGGAGATCCGGATAGATCATGTAGAGATTGTTGCTGATGACTTGCTGTTAAAAGTATTCAGATTGCACAAGCTAAGGAGGAGCCTTGGACATATGGAAAGGATGTTTGGATGCACATTTTCAGGGGGAGCACTAGTCTTGCTGAGTATAATGCATTGTTGGCATTATGATGATTCTGAAATATGATCTCTCTCTTGAAGTCTTTCTGGTATTGGTCATAAAAAGTCATACTTGTAATTTGATAAAAAGGTCTTGTTGAGACCCATGATGTAAAATTATAATATTCAGTCATGTAAGGACTTGTCAAAATATGTAAACCCACTTGGTTGGGTACTTGAGTCAAAATGTGTAAACCCTCTTGATTGGGTACTTGAGTCAAATTGTGTAAACCCACTTGGTTGGGTATTTGAGTCTCATATGTAAATCCACTTGGTTGGATCTTTGATGTAAGTATGAGTCCTTGGTGATAGGAAGGTCATAGAGTCATGTACTTCATTGAAAAACATGTTTGAAGATCCGGCATGAACTCAGGGGGAGCATGGTAACTTCAGTACACATCAGATCTCCAGCGCTCTTCTTTCGACATGAGGAGAAAAACCTTGTGTTGGTGTTGATCCGCCCTTTTCCCTTGATGTCAAAGGGGGAGAGTGACATGGTGTTTGAATAAGGGTAGAGTAACATGGTTATAATATAATGGTTATATCTGTTGTAGTGATCAAACACCATCGTGGTTGCCATCAAGTCCAAAGGGGGAGATTGTTGGCAATATGATGCTGAGTGTTGTCCTTGATGGCAACCCACTTGATGAAGATGATGGCCACCTAATTGATGAAGTTGTACCTGATGAAATATGTCTTGATGAACTTGTTAAATGATGTAAATCTGATGTATATACAATGAGTACAGAAGGTAATGATGGAAGGAATGTCAGTATGTGCTATAACATGATGAAAAGAGTATGTCTCAAGGCATACGCGGATTTGTCTAGACAAAGTAGCGTATGCACGCGGGAAATAACGTGCCAAGTCGCGTATGGGCAAAAGCGCCCTAAATATTTAAAACCAGGGGTAACCACCATGGTATTGACCCATTGTATTGAGTAATGATTCGTCTATGTGACCCCGTCTAGGAATACCATCGAAAGTAATGTGGTTTTGGCTCATGGTATTGATAAAGGGTAAAACTATATAAGGAGAAGAAATTCATTGTGCAAATGTGTGCAATAAGTCTAAGCTTGAATGAATACTTCTCTCTGAATCATATCTGAATGGAAAGGGTTACAGTTGAATGAAAGATCTGAATGTATGATGCACCAATGAAGAAATGATGAAGAAGGGAATCTAGATCTGGAATGTATTTATATCTGCTAGATCTGTTTATGGAATGATTAGATGTGAGATGAGGCGAACATCTGTCTGAAGTAAAGGGTAAAATCTGAGTGATGTATCTATTCTGAAGAATTGCAATGACCTAAATGTCTGAAGAACTATACGCTAGTTCGCCGCAGAGTAAGCGCGTATATACGCGGGTTTGCTGAAAAGAAAGCGCGTATGGGCAGTAAAATTAGCTCTGTAATATGTACAAAAGTATACGCGGGTTTGTATGGTTGAAGGCGCGTATATACGCGGTATCAGTGAAAGGAAAGCGCGTATGAAAAACTAGGGTTTGCTGAAGTCTGTGGTAAGAAATGTTTGATATGTTATGCTGTGTTACTGCTATCTGTATTCTACAGTTCTGGGTTGTCTGAATTGATAAGTATCAGTTTTGATGTATGATTGAGCTTAAATGTGTGGAGTGGGACCAGTCTGAAAATATGATGAAACGTGGCTTGCAAGTTGTGTTCTAAAGGAAGCTTTGGATCTAGTATGAAAATTGATGAAACGTGGTCGATAGTGGTGCTGAGGGTTGTAACCTTCAGTCAGGGGGTTGTAGCTCCCTTCCAGGTGAGGGTGGTAAACGAGATAAAGGGGTCGTAGCTCCCTTCCAGGAGAGGCTGGTAAATGAGAGCAGGGGGTCGTAGCTCCCTTCCATGAGAGGCTGGTAAACGAGCGCAGGTGGGTGCCTGCGTGCTGGTAGGAGGCTACGCCAGCACATATGTTGTAAGATGTTTTCTCTATAATAAAATATTGAAGGCTGAGCAACGGCAGCGGTGGTTTTCTCCCGACTTGGGTTTCCACCTAAAATCCTGGAGTTCATGTGTGATGCTTATGTGTGATGATTTATTCTGTTATTACTGCACATGTCTGTTGCTATATAAACATATGATGAATGAATAAATGCAAGGATCTAAGTAAAGAACTAATTACATATTAAGATCTCTGTACATACGCGAGTCTGATGAAGTAAAGTAGCGTATGGGTTTTAGAGCATGAAAAAGTAAAAAGATTTGAGTATGCCCTAAATACTGATTCACCCCCCCTCTCAGTATTTTTCCCAACAATTTCGGGAGGTCCTATTTTTCGCTTTCTCGTATTTTGGTGTCTGGTCCTATTCACTCGGAGCGGAAATACCTGAAGGCTGCTTGCTTGGTTGCATCTTAGGGATTTTTGTAGTGAGTGCTCTTTGCTCCTAGATTGCTTAGCTTTATACTTTTTTGAGTCTAATTAATCTGTTAAAGTGGTTGATCAAGTGCCTCGTCGATCGAGGAGAGTTCAGGGGTTATCTCCCGAAAGTGTTGAGCCTTCTTCAAGAAGGCGTAGGAGTAATATAGCAGGTGAATATCACCCAGTGGTATCTGACGCAGCGGAGAGAGATCCTCCGCTAGGGCTTGAAGGTGTTGTAGTTGGTTCTGGTGTTGGTTCCAAGAGGAGCACTCCGCTCACCTCGATAGTCTTATTTCCAAGAGAAGCAGAAGAAGAAGTAGAAGTAGAGGAAGCACCTCAGTCTCCTGAGTCACTTCCATCTCCTCTTCCTTCTGATTCTCCGTTTGTCGTTGAGTACATTGGACCTGAGTCAGAAAGACCAGAAAGTCCTTATCCATCTCATTCATACCTTTCGATGGCCACGACTGGGAACGCGGCTTCGGCTGTGAGTGCTGCAAGCATTCAGAATCCTGCTTCAGTAGAAGGAGGAGGCACAATTGCTATATCTTCAATTGCTTCTAGTACTGTTGTGTTTGGCTCTGGCTTCACCCAAGCACAAGCTTCTCAATCTGGTCCCTTTTGTTTTGGAATGCCCAATAGTGGGATTCCTTCGTTTTCCTTTTCCGCTGCTACAACTGCGTCTGCACCCATATCTTCCATGGCTAGTGGGTCAGCTTCTTTTCAAGGGTTCCCCTTCGGAAGTGGGCATATTCCTAGTTCGAATCCTTCCTTAGGGTCTTTTCCTTTTACTTCTCAGACTCAAAGTTTTAACCCTTGGTCTAGAGGTCAGAGTTCGACTACCTTTATAGGTTGGAACACTGTATTTACAACAGTGGGGGCAGGGAATCAGTTTCTCGCTGGTCAACAAGGGAATGCTTCTTTCCCTTTGTCAAGTGCTTATCAGGCTTTTTCCCCTCTTTCTAACACTTGGAACCCCTATCAGGGAGTTTCCTCTTTATTCACTACTTCCGGGGGGGGAACTGGTCTGGTCTATGGTAACTCTACGTTGGGAGGGGGTCCTTCTCCAAATGCTGGGTCCTATGGCCCAAAATTTTCTACGAGTTCTTTCTGGAAACCTGGTGCCTCATCAAATCCAGGTTATTCTTTTCAGAATGTTGGGAATTCATCCCACCAAGGATGGAATCCTCAAGCTCCTCCTCGTTTACCTTTTCTGGCAACGTTGAACTTGCTAGATTTGTCGAAATTGACGAATGATCCGATCCGATATAGTCTGGGGTGGCCTCTGATTCCTACCAAACTACCTTTAGACATTCCAAAGTTTGAAGGCAAGAATGGAGAGGACTCAGCTGATCATATCACCACTTTCCATTTATGGTGTTCATCTAACTCCCTGATTGAGGATTCGATTAGGTTGAGGTTGTTTCAACGCACCTTGACTGGAAACGCTGCCAAGTGGTATATTGAGTTAACTGGGGGCAGTTTTGTTACTTTTAGAGATTTGGCTACTATATTTTTAAATCATTTACAGCTGCCTGTCCGTTATGATGTCGGGACTAAACTCCTAGCTAATTTTAAGCAGGATGACGCAACCCACATTTCTGATCATATTCAGGAATGGCGGAGAAGGAAGAGGCTCATTAAAGCTTATATTCCAGGAGAATTTCTTTTGGAATGGTTTTTTAAATCTCTGTAGGCAGATATTTCTAAGGATGTATCCCTCTCAGGGGTATTTTCTGAGGAGCGGGCTATTTTTAGGGCCCAACTTCTTGAATTGATATATTCTCAGTCTGGTGTCCTTCATAAATATTTGCCTAATGCTCCTCACTCCAAATTAGACATATCCAAGACTAAACCCGGTCCTCATGGTGACGGACTTATTGGGTCAATCAATAGTGGTGCAGCTAACCTGCTTAGTCAATTGCAGCAGTTGTATATACAATCTGCTTCTTCTGGTTAGGCCATGCCTGCTGAGTCATCACCTTCTCAATCTTTGTCGATAAATGTCGTTCAGACTTCCAACCCTAAATAAAATCAACAATCCGAAGGGAAGAAGAAGGGACGAAATAGTAATAAGAAAAAGGGCAAGAATGGGAAGGGTAATGCAAATAAATCCAAAGACCATGTTAGTGAGGGTCCAAAGGATAAAAAGAAAGTGAAGTTTCCATGAAAGTTATGTGCTGGAGACCATCTTACTCACCTTTGCCCTAAAATTCAGGATGCGCAGCGCTTGTTAGCTCAGCAGGGTTCTTCTAGTTCCCAGGCTATGTTGACAAACCCTTTTCCCTAAGGGCAACAACTAGTTGTTGGCGCGAATCAAAATACTGGGGCTTCCTCTGGGGGCACCCAGGAAGGGGAAAATCCGTCAAACATATACATGATGAGTGCTCATATGGATATCGCCACGAGATCCCGTGATTATGGCGAAGATGAGTCTTCGAAAGCCAAGGGTGCTCCCGATGGTACTGAACCGCTTCATATTACGAGGCCTACTATTGAGCCTATACCTCAGATGCCAAAAGCATCTACCAAACGTACGAAGATTAATCCAAATGCCAGGGCTACCCAGAACTACTCTATTTTGGAAGATCTGGCACAGAGTCCTTGTGCCATGTCGGCTCTTGAGGTGCTCCAGTCTTGTCCAGCTCAGTGCAGTGCTCTGCTCACTACGATTGGGGTTGTTGATCCAAATAACTCTCTTGTGATTACATTTTATATGTCTAATTTTAAAAAGAGACTCCCGCATCATATGGCTTTTCATATTAAATCGTCGTTTCGGAAATTCAATATCTTTCGAACAGTCGTTGATGAGGGCACTTCCACATGTGTGATGTCTCTCCCATGCTGGAAGGGAATTGGATCTCCCGCAGCTGTTCCATCTGCTACTCTTCTGACTGCGTTTGATGGTCATTCTCACAGACCGCATGGTATTGTCCCAGCTTTTCCCATCTGTGTTGGGGGAAAAACTGTAAATATAAGGGTCGAGATAGTTGATGCAATCTTGGACTACAACATTCTGTTGGGGCGAAACTGGATTTATGAGATGGATGCCATTGCATCCTCATTATTTCGGGTTATTTGTTTTCCTCACGAAGGGAGAATTGTTACAGTGGATCACCTGGACTGTTCTCCTGTAGACCCGAATGCATCTACTGACTCAACTATTCCAAAGGTGGATAATGCCAAGCCACCTGTTGAGAATTTAGGGGTTGGAATGTATTCTTCTTTGATGGGTACTTTTGATATTCCACCTCCTACCGTTCATATAAATGCAATTTCATCCTTCAGGGCTCCTATTCGAAGAGAGTTCTTCAGAACTCATTATTTTTCGGATCCTTGGACCTTGCCTTCCCCTACCTCCACATTAGCGGAAGGTCAAGTGGGTGGAATGGAATTTCGATGTCTGCAGCTGATATTTCTTATCAATCTATTGTTGACTCTGCAGAGTCCATTCTAGCTTCTCTTTCTCCAGAGGAGTTGGATGGCGATGTGGCTCCAGCTTGGACACTTAATTCTTCTTCCGCCCAGGATTGCCTTGATACCACACTTCCATCTGAAGAGGCCATCCTGGAAGCTATGACTGGTATAGATAGACCGTGGGATGATTTGCATCATCCGTCTTATTTTTTACCTGATTTGAGCGAAGCTTAATCAAGTTTTCCAAGTCCTTTGTCTCCTGGTCCCGTTCACCCAGTCCTGAACCCTTTAGCACCAGCACAGGTATATGCTGAAGGGAACATGGCTGTGATTTCTCCAACTATCCCGGTGAACATTTCCAGGGATCCCAATATTATAGAGAATGTCTTCATCGGAGCTAAAAATTCCCCTGAAGAGATTCAGATTTACACCGATCTCTTTAAAGAGTTTAGGGATGTGTTCACTTCGTCTTATGAGGAAATTCTTGGTATAGATCCATCTATTGTCCAGCATGAGATCAAGACTTACGAAAATGCTAAGCCTGTGAGGCAAAAACTTCGTCTGGTCAATCCTAGGAAGGCTGCAGCTATCAAAGCCGAGGTGGAGAAGCTGCTCAAAGCGGGATTTATTTTCCCAATTCCTTTGACAGAGTGGGTTTCGAATCCTGTTCCCGTGGATAAAAAACAAGGAACAATTCGAGTTTGCATTGATTTCATAGACCTTAATAAAGCATGTTTGAAAGATAATTACCCCACACCATTTATAGATCAGATTATCGATGAGTGTGTCGGTAATGAGATTTTCTCCTTCATGGACAGTTTCTCTGGATACAATCAGATTACTATCCGTCCTGAAGATCAGCATAAGAATACCTTTATTTGTCCCTAGGGTACTTTTCTTACAAGAATATGCCTTTTTGTCTTAAACATGCTGGGGCTACTTTTCAGCGGGCCATGTCATATGCCTTCCATGACATCAAACATATTATCGAGGCGTATTTGGATGATTTAGTTTCTCATTCTCGAAAGAGAATTGATCATCCTACTCACCTCCGTCAAGTATTTGAACGATGTCGTGTCTACAAGATTAGGTTGAATCCGAACAAGTGTGTTTTCGTGGTTACATCCGGTCGGTTATTGGGATTCATTGTGTCTTCGGAAGGGATTAGGGTAGATCCCTT
The DNA here is from genome assembly GCA_034641835.2 of Pinus albicaulis. Taxonomy (NCBI): domain Eukaryota; kingdom Viridiplantae; phylum Streptophyta; class Pinopsida; order Pinales; family Pinaceae; genus Pinus; species Pinus albicaulis. Next base: position 3,894,257 of record CM076569.1, on the reverse strand, counting down.
CAAGGTTGAGGCAATACTTCGGTTGCCTCCCCCGTCATCTATTCGTCAACTTAAAAGTCTACAAGGAAAATCTAATTTTCTTCGGATATTTATCGTAAATTATTTTGAAGTTACCAAAGGATTTATGAGATTGTTGAAGAAGGGAGTTCCATTCTTTTGAGATGACTTCGCTCAGCGCTCATTCGATGCTTTGAAAAAAGCATTGACCTCTGCTCCTATATTGAGTCCACCGGATTATAGCAGGGATTTCCTTTTGTATCTTGCAGCAACAGAATCTACCATTGGTATAGTTCTGGTTCAGGAGGACGATGCTTCGGCAAAGCATGTTATATACTATCTTAGTCGAGGCTTGGTAGGACCTGAACTTTGGTATACTCAGATAGAGAAGTTAGCTTTAGCAGCTATTCATGTTGTACAGCGACTCAGACATTATATTCTTCTGCGAAAAACTTATGTTTTGGCAGCAGCCAATCCATTTCAGTTTGTTCTCAGTAGACGAGTGATTGGGGGCAAATACAATAGATGGATTGTGATTTTACAGGAATTTGATCTTGAGTCTATGTCTGCCAAGTCCAAGAAATCTTTATTTTTCGCGGAATTAATCTCTGAGTTGCCCTGTGGAGAAGAGTCTATGATGAATCCTTCCCGAATGAACATTTGTTTCTCATCTCTCCACAGGATCCTTGGTATGGAGATATCATTGTGTATCTTTAGACTGCAAAGTTTCCCTCTACTTTTTCGAAAGATGAGCGTCGTAAGTTGCGTCACTTGGCTAAAAATTACTTGATTATTGGTGATGCTTTATACCGTCGAGGGGTTGATTCAATCCTGAGACGTTGCTTAACTCTCGAAGAAGCTGAGGTTGTGCTGAATGATTGCCACAATGGAACTTGTGGTGGTCATTTATCTGGACTTGCTACAGCCCAAAAAATCTTGTGTGCTGGATACTTTTGGCCTTAAATTTTCAAAGATTGTATGGAGTTGGTCAAAAAGTGTCATCCGTGTCAAGTCTATACTCGAAAAATGCGCGCTTACCCAGCTCTGCTTTTTCCAATCATTACTGTCGGTCCCTTTACAAAGTGGGGTATTGATTATACTACTTGTAACCCGCCTTCAACTAAAGGTCACAAGTACATTATTGTAGTAGTAGATTACTTTACAAAGTGGGTCGAGGCTATGCCTACTTTTGGGAATGATGGTGAGACAACAGCTCTTTTTCTTTTCAACTAGGTTATTGCTCGTTTTGGTATTCCTAGAGAGATTTTCACTGATCATGGCAGTCATTTTCAGAATAGCATGATGGCTGAGTTGGCTCTAAAATTAGGTTTCCGGCAGGAGCATTCATATCCATATTATCCTCAGGCCAATGGGAAAGTGGAAGCCGTGAACAAATCCTTGAAGACCATTCTTCAAAGGACAATTAATAAAGCTCGATCCAACTGGAATATCATGTTGTATCCTGCACTTTGGGCATACAGGATGTCAATGAAAACTGCAATTGGCTTTACTCCCTTTCAACTAGTTTACGGGCTGGAATCCATATTTCCCATTGAATGTGAGATTCCTTCTCTTAAGTTAGTTGTTGAGCTTCTTCCTGACACTTCTAGTCTTGAAGAATGTCTCCTTCATTTGGAACATCTTAACGAGCAGCGTCGTGATGCCGCCACGATGAATGAGGGACTTAAGAAACGAGTCAAAGTTCAGTACGATAAGGCGGTCAAACCTAGGGTTTTCTTGGAAGGCAACCTCATTTTGGTCTATGCCCAAGAGAAGGATGCCCTGGGCGCAGGAAAGTTTAAGTCTATGTGGTATGGCCCCTTCATCGTTAAAAAAGTCCTTAAAAAATGAGCATATGCCTTGGTTGATTTTGAAGGAAATGAATTGGCAGAGCCCAGAAATGGGCTCTATTTGAAAAGGTATTATGCCTAGGCTTCGACCTGGCATTTTGCTTTTGTATATAGTAGTTTTTATTTTGTACGTGTCTGGTTTTTAGGTCTTTGATGTGATGGTGATGTTTTTGACCTTCTTTGGCAGGTTGTGTCGAATGTCATGAGTCATTATGGTTTCGCCGATGGTGCTAGTAGACACACCCGGAACTTGGCTTCCGCGGCTTGGGTGCTTCATCATCCATCCGATCAGTTGTTAGTATCAAGAGGAGTCTACATTGGTCCTGCTTCCAATAATATAGCAGAGTACACTGCAGTTATTTATCTACTCTCGGAGGCAATATCTTTGGGTGTTGATTCGTTGGTAGTTTTCTTGGACTCCCAGCTGGTGGTGTCGCAGTTGAACAATACGTATCGAGTTCGAGATCCATTTTTACTCCGGTTTTTTTTTAGGGTACGTTTGTTACAAAGATCATTTCAATTTTTAACATTCATTCATATTCCTCAAGCAGACAATTGGATGGAAGACTCATTAGCTAATAAAGCAATTGATTGGCATATTAATCATTCCATACAGTAAAATTTAATCATAAAAAACATCATGCATTTTTATACATTTGTCACATCACATCATAAATCGTTGTATATATATCATCAGAGTGTTCAAAAAACTATACAAAATTTGGATCCATAAGTCATACAAAATTAGGGCTTATGCCCGATCATGTTCAATATCAAAAATATACAGTCATCCAGTGATCATATCTATCTACTCCTGTGGTCCCTGCCCAAAATTCGTGTTCCTATAGAACACGATCGCAGTGGCAACACGGCGAAATAATCGCACCCAGTCACGTGGTACTCCAACTACCTGTCTCTGGATGGCCTCGGGTAGACCTTCCACTACAGCCATAGGCACTTGGCAAGTTAAACCCTCCAAGTTCCTCTGTACAGCATGGAGGGTCTTGCCTGGGTCTTCAGTATCTGCCTCGCCTCTGCGACGCTTATGCCATGGGTAGCCCTCAAGACGGACTGGTCCAATATCTGTATCATGGTCATCATAATATTGTAAGTCATTTTGAATCCAATCAAAAACATGTTTTGTTTTCACATTTTTTAATATATATTGAAAAAATCATAAAAATCATATAATTTAAAAATTGCAATCTTACCGATTACGCCCCATGCCGCGCTAGGTGGAAGGACGAGGTCTGGATCACCGCGAAAATCCATCCCGGCATAGGGGTAATCCTCCATGGCGATGACTTGTTCTCCCCACCATTGGAAGAACTCACTGTCCCAGGTGGTTCGGGGAACTTCACTTCCCCCCAATCTCTTCATCAGATCTGCCCATCGGGCAATTCTTGGGTCTCTTGGGCTGTTGATGGAAGATCACTTTGGGTCGAAGCCCAGGAATCTTCTCAAAGAATAATGTCATCAAAATGGTTCCATACCAGAAATTTTTTGTTTTTGCTTTCCGGATGGAGGTCAGTTGTTGCTTCATATTCATTAATAGAGTTGTGCACCAATCATATAGGTGAGCTAGGCATTCCATAACTATGCTCATCTAGGTCCTGGATGCCTGATGCAAGGAAGCAGATCCTGCTACCCTGCCGATGGTAAACAGGAGAATATTCATGTGTAGATCTCTCAAATCTTTTATAGCAATCTGAGTCCCTACTTTTTTGGACCCCTCTACACAGTAGACGTGGACATAGTCATCCACAGTAAGCCCTCCCAAAGGCTTGCTATGCAAATCTACTGGGTCTCCCCTCCGTGAGAGTCCAGTAATGAAGTAGATGTCTTCTACCTCTATGTGTATGGGCATTTGATCTATCACGAAGCAATCTTCCTCTGGTTCCCAGTAATTTACCAGCATTTCGAGCAACCGGACATTACTCTTCATATTTGGCATTTTGAAAAATTTGAGCAATCCGCAATTTCGGAGGATATTGAGCCATTGTTGATCTTGCATTACTTCATTATCGATTGCACTATGCTCACGTTCCCTCCAAGTGATGTTCATCCTGAAAAAATTCATTTATTTGTTCATTAGATGCATTTTTTTACATCGCGGGTTGCGCATACGCGACTTACCTTGTAGACAGTCGCGTATCATACGCGGCTTGGTCCATACAAACCCGCGTATGCGCAAAGCCCTAAATTAAAAAAAATGTTTTTAACGGTTAAAATTCCAAATTTTAACTCTATTAATGGACAAAATTGATAATAATGATGGATTAAGAGCTTACCTGACTGATTCGGCGAAGTTTGACCACTGATTGCTCCTGTTTTGACGAAAGAAGGTTTTTTCTCTAGAGCTCTTGTTCCCAAATCAGCAAGTAACAATGAACCAAATATGAGGTAACATGTGTATTTATGCCCAGAAATTGAAATTTTTTGCAAAAATTTGTTATGCTTATTTTTTCAATCTATCTTAAGCTGCATAACCCGGATGCTTGTAAGTGCCCAGATTGGTATATTTTTAGGTACATTTTGATGTAGTTGAGATTTTTCCGGTTTTTGATCCATGACTGCTGACCTGTCATGGCAGGTATATGATCTTCACTGGCATATAGGTTAGGAAATCCATTTTCCGTTGCATTTTTCATACTAGCCTCCATTTTGATCACTTTCCATAGGGTCGATCCCATCAGGTCATGAGTATTTCACCCATTTCACTCGCCGATTATTTAATCATGACTTGGTGGTACAGCCTTCCTTTACATGGGCTTCCTAGTTAGTTCCTCGCTAGCACTTGCTGCCCATGCTGTGTTTTATGTAGGCTCGAGAGTCCTCTTTAGTCCCGCCATGACTTACGTGTTGAAGCTTCATTCTTCTTCTTCTTCACTATCATTTTTTCTGGCTATTACCCTAGAGGCTCCCTGGTGTCGTTGAGTTGTATTATTGCATTGCATATTGGCTACTTGTTTATCCTGGCCTTTAGCCGGCTTCATTTGGACTCGATGTTTAAGCCATCTTTTGACCTTGACTGTCTGTACAAGTTAACCTTTGCATGCACTTAGCTATCACGACTTGACACCCTTTTTTCCCATGGATGGAACATTCCTTTGAGTATCGCTTACCAGTTTCCGCCACCTTGCATTGAGCATAGGATCATTCCTATCCTAGGAACTAGTGCATCTGTTTCTTGATACTCGTTCTATCCATTGTACCATAGCATTCTTTTATTCTTTTTCAGGCTTATTATATGAAAAAGACAAAAAAATCAAATATAACAAAAAGAGCGGGAACGAGATGTTACTTCATAATTTGATGGCAATACAGTATCAGTTTGTCGCCCTTGAACAAAGCACATACAGTTATATATTTCCTTCATTTGGGATGGTTTTAGTTTTGACCTAGGTTCAGCTTTTTCCTTGTTTCACTGGTCACTCCTCCCCCGGTTGGTTATCTCTTCCAATCATATGGAGAGTTTGTTTTTGCCTCCTGCATAACAGACTTATACAGTGTCACTTTTTACTGCCATGGTCATCACGAGTCATGCTTTTGTTCAAGGGAAGTTTAACTAGAGTCGGCCATTCTGCGGTGTCTCTTGACTCATTATTCAGTCGACCTTTCCGATCTTGTCAGTATCTTGTTCTATCACATCAGATGTTTTGGTCTTCTACTCGTGCTGGTTTGAGAAGGTCTCCATTGACTTCTTGCTGGCAGGTTTGTCTCTCATCGACTACGACATATTGCTCTGAGAGTAAACCTAGAGCCGCACCCTGGCCCTATTTCCATCATTGATAGGTGACCTTGTGCTCAACATTTGATCATCATTATGGGTCTTTGACTGAGTGGTTTTCCTTGTGTTCGATGTCAGCATACATTATCACACTTGGGATTCGTGCAGTACCTTGATTTCCATTTGACCCTATCAGTGGATATCTTGCCTCTGTTTCAGCTTTCATTATTGGTTGGTTCAAAGGGTTTCTTCCATGCGCTAGCTTCATCTTGTGCATGTCAGAAACGTACTTCGGTTTGGTTCCGTCACTCTGCTTCGTCCGATTCCTTCCAAATCTTGGCTTGCGGGTTACACACGCACTGGACTGATGTGGGATGCCTTAATGTCTTCCTTCCAGTAGATCTTTTCCCATCTACTTCGACTCATTGCTCTGGGAATAAGGTCTAGAGTCTTTTGTCAGTACCTTAGGGTTTGCAGTAATCAGTGGCAGACTCTTCGCTATCGACAGTGGGGATTCATCATTGCCTCCTGATTGGTAGATTCTTCCAAGTGTTCAACTTCAACTCATTCATTCGCACTTGTTAGATTGTACTGGGGCACCTTGACACTCATTTTCATTATCGGTGGGTTGTATCGCGTTTGTTAATGGTATAAATTACTGACCGGTAATCAAACGAGTTCTCACATGGTTGACTTCAGCTCATTTATTCCCATTGTGTAGAATTGTTCCATCGAGATCGGTGAAGACCTTGGGTTGCATCAGCATTTTTCGGTTCACTTTCGATAGTCCATTCAGTTTATGCCAGTGATGTCGTCCACCTTTATATGTTGCAGTGTCAGTACAACAACATCTTATATGTTGGCTCCTGAGTTGTGTGATTGTACCATGTGTTCCAACCCTTATGATTTGGTACCTGGAGATTCAGTTACTTTTGTGATCAGACATCCATTTTCAGTATTATTGATCAGTTTGATATATGTGATACTTGGACATTGATTCCGACTTGTACTTCCGGGCCATGCTCAGATGATTCATTGTGTACTTTCAGTTCAGCTATACTTGTATACATTCTGGATCTATTCTGTACTTTCTATATGGATATATTTTTGACTGAGCATGGGTATGCCCGCCTCAGACATGAGCTGACTCTCTGTTTTCTTTCATTGGTTTTTGGCAGGCTGAAATCTGGTGAAGTCCTCTCTTGTCTTCGCGAAGTTCTTTCTATGCACATAATACATTTCGGCCATCATGTACCCCTTCTGACCTCATATATTAGGGGGCATTTTGTTATAGCATAATTTTTCACCCTCATGTGATTCATGATTTTCTCTTTGGCCTTGGGCACCCTTTCCCACATAATTGAATAAAAGTTCATAAAAAACAGTGTTTCAAAACCCATATGCAGATATGCCCAAACTTTTCCACGTGTATACGCGAGTCCAGAGATACTTTTCCACGTATGCCATTAAAATCATTAAAAAATATATAAAAACCCTATTTTCAAGGTTGGGTTGATGGTTATTCATGTAATTCAACCACCCCAGCTCGTGGCCAACTGTTTCCAAATGATTGAAACTACTTTGAGGGAGTATAAAAGCCCCTCATATGCATGGCCTAAGGGAGGGAGAAAAATTATAGACATTATACTCTGTTGGAGCCCAATTCAAGTATGATTTCCTCTGCCTCCTGCACTTCCCAGGTATTTATAGGAAATCCTTGTTTCCTGGAGATGTTCATCAGCTTATATGTCATCTCGTGTGCACAAGTCTTGGAAGAATCTTAGCGAGGCAAGGGCAGGACGGATCCAAGCGACGATCTGTTCGAAGATCGTGGAAGGATTCAGGTGATCTCTCCACCTTTCTATTATTGTACATGTTGTTCGTAATGAAGAAGAACCATCTTGTTTCCGAATTCACGTGTTAATATCTGCTTGCATATGTGAAAATATTGTTAATTAAACATTTATTATTGTTTATATGATGTTTCACATGGATTATACTGACATTTAGGAAAGATATATGCTGTACAACTAGATTTCCGTGCATGTCTCTTCTTGATTTCCAGGTTGAAGAGGAAGAAGGGTTGCTGGGGGTTTGGACCCTGCGGGATCTACATCAAACGTAGGATCTACGGGTGAGTTCTACAATCTATAATATCTAGTTTTTAGCATACAAGTGTGGTTGTGTGAGTCCTTCTTGAATAACATGCCCTGATCTGTGGAGGTTTTTGACCCAACGACCTATAGGGAGTTATTTCCCGAAACACCACTTGGGAGGGCATCCTAATGGAGGTATATCAGCTTATGAGTAGATTTATAGCCCAATATATGAAGAGAGGAATGGCACAACCACTTCCCTACTATGTTGCAGTAAGGGAGAACTTTCACTTGAGCCATTTTCAGCTCAAATACCAAAGTGCATTATGAGGGACGTAACCATTTGTCTTATGTCTTATGCTCTCTTATTCTTATGATCAGCATGTTATATCAAGGAGGATCCTTCCTTCTTGCAAATTATGTTCAGCTATACTTATGGTCTATTGCAGCAAGAAAGATGGCCATCTTATGAGTGGTTTTTGGGGGAAAGCCACATAGTTTTGGTGTGCACCTTTGGCACCAAATTTTTTTTTCATGATCACATCTTGCAGGATGAATGTGGCAGAAAACAAGTGGCTGTAAAGCACTTGTTATTTTTCATTTTGATGCAGGCCAAGAGTGCACTACGCAGGTTCCCTTGGTGGAACAATGATCCACTTTCCGGTTGTCATGAGACAACTTGCTTCTATTGATTATCGCTTCCATGCATTGCAGATTTTTATTGGTTCATGGGAAGCTTGTTTGGAAAGTGGAATATGAGTTGATGATGCCCATTGGGAGTATGATTCTCCCTAATTTGCATGTTGTATGTTTCAGGAGAAGCAATGGGTAGCCCATGATTTCCAAGCTTCGTCTCTTTCCTTCATGTGGGAGGAGTTATTTGGAGAGTTCGAAATTTTGGAGGATGCATTTCATGGTTTGTATGATTGATGGGGTGGCTTGGATCTCTCATGAAGACCATTTCATTTCAGCCATATATCAGCAGCAACCCCATATGTATCATGTGGAGGAGAGACTCATTGGGTGGATGTGCCCTTTGGGGAAGAAGACCTCCATTCTTTTTGCAACACATGCTCCAAGGGAGTATGGGAGATGATATGGTCACCATGTGCAGCCATGTGTTTTTCCCTTGAGGTGGACCATATGTTGTTTGGATGCCATATGTGGATGACTTCCAACTCATCACATATGAGATGATTTGGGCCAGCTTGATTTGCAGTGTTGGAGGAGAGATCTTTGAAGATCTAGACTTCATTTTTCCTCTTGAAGGAAACACTATTGCAGCCCAAGTTCATATTTCACTCCACATTCATCATAAGTGGAGAAGAGGACAGCGTGGGGTAGGCTATGAAGCTTACCAAGTTCAGAAATTCAGCCCACCTATTTCTCATGAGCACAAGGTGGAGGAGTACTTTCAGTAGTTGCCTAGTTGGAGGGTGACTCATTTTTCTTGATTGCATGAGGATGGAGGATCTACAGGAGGATATTTCATACTCCATGCCTTGAGTGGAGGACCTTTTTGCAGTTCATCCTTGCTCATGCTTGAGGACAAGCAAGTTTTGGGAGGGGAGGACTGTAATGTTCCAAATTTTGCAATAAAGTATTTGGAACATTAATTTTGCTTTTATTTTAATAAAAGGAATAAATGGGTGAGGGAACCCATTGTAGCAACCTAATAAACACTCCTAAGGTGAAAAAGTCACTTAAGTGGCTTAAGATAGCAGCCCAAGTGTGAAAAGGGGCCAAAGGCAAGTGAGCTATACCATGGTTGACCAAAGTCAACAACGTGCCCTAAGAGGGGAAGCTTGCTCAAGAATATTGTGTAGTTGGAGTGGAGGGAAAATTTCAAATGAGAGAAACCCTAATGTGAGTGGGGTCCATGCATGATTTTCATAAAAGATGAAGGAGAGCCATTGTGGAGATAGTTTTTGGAAAATAGAATTCGAAGTTGAAGCTCTCTTCAACTTCTTGTTGTTTAGCACAAGAGGGATTCCTACTTAGGAATGCCCTTCTCTTCCATGGGAGGCCATGGAGAGATTGTTCTTCATCTTCCTCACATCTTGGCTTGAGGAAAAATTAGTCATTTGCAGCTACTGCATTATTCTTGCAGCAAGAGAACGCTGGAGTTGCTGGTGTTGTAGTGAGGGACCATCACCATCTCACTTCCGGAGTTTTTCTATAGAGGAGAAGCCATATCTTCCTCTAAGATATTAGCAAAGGAGATTTCGGAGCCTTTTATTGCAGATCTTGGCATTGGGCCATTGTTTCTTCTCATTTCCAACACAGTCCCTTTCTCCTACAACATTATTTTCTGAGAGGGTTTGCAGGAGGAGTTCATTTGGTGCACTAGTGAGTGCAGTTTTCAGTCAGGGGATCAGCCCCTTCCCATTTGAGTACATTGGATGAGGTATGCACATTAATTGTAGCATTTCCCATCCTCTCCAATGTTGTATTATATTTTAGTTGCAGTAGCTGCCCAGCTACTCCATCATTTTCTAGTTTTATGTATTTTAGCCAATCCCTTGGAGGATTGTTATAATAATGTTTTCTGGGGTTGAGATCTTGCTCCCCCATCTTTATTTGAGCTCTCAATGTTATATAATCATATGTATATCAGTTTGCAGTCATTTTCCCCTATGGACTGCGCAGTTACAGAGTAGCTGGATCATGTAGCAGTGTATTCTCTTGTTTCATGTACATTTCCTATTGAGGCAGACTTGAGCTCACCTTGAGAGGCATTTTCCTCAAGGAATTTGTATTAAATTTGCTGCTACATATTATATATCATATTTTTTCTCTTCTGGCATTATATGTTGCATTCTTTCACTGTTGTTCATATTGAAGTTTCCATGCTGCTAAAGATCCCCTTATTGAGCATTGTTTCTGTATACATGTTGGTGGGAGATCTGAATAACCCGCTTAAGGTTATTTCTTTGAGCTTATATTCTACAGGGAGTTTATATCAAATATATTATAAGGAATCTCAGCACTAGATTGCCTTATTTTCACATATGCTTCCTTATACATCATCCTCATGGGTAGCTGTTGCAGAAATTCCTTGAAGGGAAATATTAGCTCTTGACAAGTTCTATTGGCAGAGTCTGCTAGTGGGCCAGGTAGCCTCTGGATCTCATTATTCCTTTTGAAGATGACATATATAGTAAATGCCCTTGCAGTCAATCTCTAAAATAGTTCAGTGTTGATTGTTAATACTCCCAGAGTGGGAAAATAGGAATATCTTAAGATATTCCCAATGGAACAAAAATTTCCCCATTTGGGACATTACAACTCGGCTCTGCTCACAAAATCTTTGTGGCGTGAAATAAATCACAATGGTATATGGTCTAAAATTATATCATGCAAATATATCTCGGGTGACCCCCTGCGCTTAATTTACTGCCATCAATTTAAATTTCCATGATCCATGTCAGCTATATGGCTAGGCTTCAAAAATATCATTCATATTTTAGCAGGGGGGTTGGCTTAGGATTTTTGGCAATGGGCATATGATTCTATTGAGCAGTGAAAAAATGTGCGGTATGACTGAAGTAACTCTCATCAGTAATTGGATGCTACACCGATTGACGCATAGAGGAATCATTTATTTATCACAGGTGATTCATCTCTGGGATCATAGCGCGCCTATAATAAAATCGGCTTCACAGATGGTTCTTTCAGGCCGGGATGCTATGGAATGGACAGAATTCAAAGGAAAAATATAGGTAGTCGACTTAAGCCTCTGTAATGACGGGGAAAAAATGGTATGGGCAGGGAAAATGAAGAATGATGCCCTGGTGGTGAAAAAAAATTATTTCAATATTAAACTATTTTCCATTCTTGATTTCACTTCTTCTAGGTTTGAGAAATTCTGGCATAGGAAAATTCCAACTAAAATTCTTCTTTTTGGATGGTCGGTATGGAAGAGGAAGATTATAACGTGGGATGGTCTCATTAGGAGGGGACTATACGATCCAGGTATGTGCGTTTTCTGCCTACACAATGATGAAACAACATAACATTTATTTTTTACATGTCCCAGGGTTTCTCATATCTGGAACCTGTTAGGTAAGTTTCATCTCAAGCCATCATGGTCCCCGGTGAACTTCATGGATGTGGCTCTTAGATGGGATCAAGTGAAGGGACAATTTCAATCATTGCCTTTATTTTTCATTTGGGAAATATGGCTTGCCAGGAACCTGTCCATATTTGAAGGAAAACCTATTATCATTCCTCACATCTATAATGTTATTATGAGATAGATCAATGTCAGGGAGCCTCCAAAGGATTTGGTATGTGATGGGTCTAGAAGGATTCGGCCCCACCCCATCTCCCTTCCGACAATTTTCTTTGATGGAGCATGTCTGAATGGGGTGATGGGATGTGGTGCTTGGATCAAGTTATCTCAATCAGAAAGAATCCATATTTGCTGGAATGGGGGTTTGGGCACAAACAACTTGGCGAAATTGATGGCTTTTTGGTGCGGATTACTAGTTGCGCGCAATTTGAGTTTGGGTTGGGCCTACATATATGGAGACTCCAAAATTATTATTGATTCCATCTTGGGACATTCATCCCTATCCTCTCTGAGATCTCATGGGTGGTTCAAGAGAACAAAATGTTTGTGGACAAAGATGAATTTCCCTCCTCTGCAACACATTTATAGGGAAAAAAATACCAAGGCTGATTGATTCCATCTTGGGACATTCATCCCTATCCTCTCTGAGATCTCATGGGTGGTTCAAGAGAACAAAATGTTTGTGGACAAAGATGAATTTCCCTCCTCTGCAACACATTTATAGGGAAAAAAATACCAAGGCTGATGGTTTATCCAAAAAAGGTATAGTTATGGTATATGGTATAATGCAGGTGACTCACTATAGAGACAGAAAGCTCATATGGGCCAATAACATTCCCATTCCATGAAATATCTGCATTTTCGGTCTAATGGAACATACTTCAAGCTAGCCTATTTTTTGTATTTTCTCTGCAGCAAGAAAGCATGTTTTATTTGGTGACAGATGTTGCAAAGGGGCCTCATCAACAAGAGAGACGGTTTTCAACCTTATGTTTCTGGTGGAACTTCCCTCTCTGTTGCTTTCGGTTTACTTTTTTATATGAATCCTTGTGCTCAGATGAACATCACTTTCAGCTGTAAAGTGATGTATAGACATTTTCTATTCTTGACCTTCATGTCTTTTATATCTCTTCATGTCTACATGATTGGGTTTATTTTCTTTAATTTTGATGAGAATATGTAGTTGGGCTTTATTTTGTCTAATTGTGATGGGAATATGTTGTCGGATATTATACATATCTTCTCATATTGCCCAATGATGAACTATATTTGGGGAATTGATTTTCACAGCACATCTCTATGCTGTATGATGCACTGTTTGTATATTTAAATATAAAAACAACATTTTTTTCTTTCTGAAAAAAAAAAAGAGCATATTTAGTTAGTTTTTTTTTTTAATTTAATTTGATGATCTATTTTGGAATTTTATAGTTTGTGGAATTTAATTAAAGACAGATTTTAGTTAGAGAGTTTACTTCGGTGGAGTTATTCTAAATGAGAAAGTTTGGTTGGAACGTAACTCCAGATCAGAAAGCGTTTAGTTCCTACCTCAGTGGATCTAGTGAAGAGCAAGGAATTTGGTTTGATTCAAATTTAACAAGCACCAGATTGAAGATCTGAGGGTCATGTGTTTGACTCACCTTCATAAATTTTAATACGAATTTAAAACAATTGGAGTTATCCTCAAGTAGGCAAGTTATTGAAATCTGGAATTCAGGGTTTTTACAATTATTTATTAATTACTGACTGCAATGTGGCAAAGGTTCTGTGCACTATATTCGCAGAGGATCTCATTTAAAAATTCACTGTCACTTCAGTGGAGTGGACAGGTTGGATCATTACTATGTCCATGCAAAATTTATTCGAAGGAATTATTTTTACCTATGCGAGGCAGAGTAGCGTTATTTTCTTCCAGCGCTTAAGCAATGGCAGAAAGACGGAGCAGCATTATTTTCTTTCAACACTTAAGCAATGGCAGGAAGAGGGAAATCAACTCATGTAAGAAATTTGTTTCCCGTAGCTCAAATATCGATCTTCAGTTCCCGTCGGACGTATTGTCAAGTTTCTTAGGACAGGAAGGTATGTCGAGTGTGTCAGAGGAAGAGCCCCCATTTACCTGGCTGCAGTTCTTGAATATCTCACCACTGAGGTGCTCAAGTTAGCTGGAAATGCTGCAAGGGATAACAAGAAGATGAGGATTGTTCATGGCCTTGGGAAAAACAATGCATACCTGCTTTTTCAGAGACTATTTTGGCAAGTCATCTTTATTTTGATTATTAGAAATATTTAGAAATACAAGAAATACGTTTACTCAGTCAGGCACATACTCACTCTTAATTCCTAAGAATAATAAAAAATATATAAGAGTGAAAACAAATTCTGTGAAAAGTAAAAATATATATAAGAGTGAAAAAAGTTCTATGAAAAATATATAAAATATAAATAAAAAAGCATAATTTTAATTCAGATTTTTCTTATCATTTTGAATATAGATACCTCAATTATTTACTTAGTGTTTTATTTTTTTATTTTTTAAGATAAACTTGTTAATTTATTATTTTTTCATTTATATTTATTATTTGAAAATAATATGATAAAATAGTGAACTAATCATTCATTGATTATAATATTTTCAAGGTCACAATTATGAACTTGATTCCATTATGTTAATGTAATGACTATATTAATAAATTATACATTTACAATCATGGGTTAGAAAAATTTTCATTACAATTTTTTTTTTCGTCACCAACTGAGGTGTCTCATGTGGAGAAGGATTTACATTCAGTTGGCAGTGAGAAATGATGAAGAGTTGAGCAAGGTGCTAGGCATGGTGACCATAGCCAATGGTGGTGTGTTGCCCGACCTTCACAATGTTCTGCTACCGAAGAAGACCGATAGTGGTAAGGTAGGGGCCAATGAGGCCGAGGCTTGAGTTTGGCAGTCACCTGTATTAGTTTTATCAATTTGATGGTGTTTCTGAACACCACCATAGTGATTTTATATTGTTATGGACTTCGAGTGATTCATACATATTACCTTGTAATCATCATGTATTATACTCTCTTTTTTAGTGTTACTTCTCTTTTGAAATAGTTAAATAAAATTAAAAAGGTTTGATTACTTGCTCATCAATTTTATGATAACACCAAAACTCAATCTCAATACTAATGGAGGTTTTAGGGATAGACTAAGATCACATTTGATATTTTAGCCATGTATATGCAAAAAAAAAATGGAGAGATGATAGCAGTGAGTTGATCCTTGGGAGAGCTATTTCTCGAAACCTTGAGTTGGGAGATAACAAGAGTCAAATTCGTTACTGAATACCTGATAATCATGTATGTGAATCTAAGTATTTATATATTTATATATAGAATCTGTCTGTGAATCATGTCACCTCTCTCTAATATATATATATAAATATTATTTTACAGAGGGTGCTAAGGTTTCATAGGCCCAGTGTGTGAACTTAAAGCTCTGATACCAAGTGTAGGGACCAACCCTATGCTTTACCTCTTCTTATTTTTAAATACAGTGAACTAGGAATAAAACCATAAGCATACAACATTGGAAACTCAGAAATATTAATCACTTATATCAATATCCATTAATTTAACTTCATTGCACATACATATATTTTACATGTTAATGATAGGCACAAGGTAGTCATATAAAGAAAACATTATAAATAACATATGTATTGTTCACCAAGAGACGAGATTCAATCTTGACTTTCCGCTACTTGCGCTCCCTTGTTGTCATCTACTTCAAAGCGTGAATGTTGTCGTGCTTAATCCGAATATAATGACCCATCGGTTGACCTCCCAGCCTACTCCTTGGGTACTCCCCTTCCCCGCGAACCCCCGAGCTGCGATGGAGTTGTACAATGAAGGAAATGTGCTAGATAATAGAGGTGAGCACTCCTTGGCTCAAGAGTCCCCTCTCTAAAGTCCTCTACCTCACCAAATTCAACTATATTTCGTAACCACTCACAACGACATAATCTCCTCCATCCAACAATAGGGGAAGAAAAAAGTCTCTTTTTCCCTTGGCTTGTCCCTTCTTTTACAGGAGGATTCATAGGTGACGCTTGACATTTCATGCATGATTAATTATTTTTATTAATCCAAAATTTGATTATTCACCCACCCATGTGTCACCCTCTCACCGAGACTGTCCAAAACAATTTACTTAAATATTAATTTACAAATAGTATTTTCCTCACCCCAACAAGGCTTCTTATTTCTTCTCCTATTTGTCTCTCCACCCTTTCCTACTCCTTAATTTGTGTTTATTGCTAAAGTTAACTAATAAGTCTCAGATTTGGTCCCCTAACTACCTCCTAATTTTACTCAATTTGTCTCTCAGATGGATATTCTTATGTTGGCTCTTGCCACATGGAGGTTCTCTAAATTTCTCCAATTTTAATTTATTAATATTATTTTAATTCACCACCCTCTTCTCTTAATGAAGTTTTTAACTAATTTATGATTAATATTTATACTCAACTCTATGTCCCTCTTTCCTCCTTTTGCCTAATTAAGTTACTTATATACATTATCCACTTAATATTTTGTTTTAACATGGAAAGGGTAGAGTTATCATGGTAAAAGATTTATTTCTTCCTATTCTTCCCTTATCCTAATTTTTATTCTTGATTTAATTTTTTTGGTTATACCATCATTTACCACTTGATATGAATTAGTAGGATTTTCATATCTTGATTATATTTATTTGTTTATTTTTACTAATGTCAAGGATGTCAAGTTGATCATGCCCTTCAAGAACTTCCATTCGAAGTTCCAAGGGTGCCATGCATAACAATTTATGTGTGATGTCAAGGGTGCCAAGTCGATCATGCCCTTCAAGAATTTCTCTTAAAGTTCCAAGGCTGCCACGCCACTTGCCCTTCAAGCATCCAGTGGCTATGAGGGGAAATTATAGGTGCAAAGATAGAGACCACTATCATCTTGTATGTTGTCTTCTATAGTGAGACTAATGGTGTTGGGGATCAATGAATCTGCCTTGATGCGCGCCCCCCATAAAATCCTCGTGAGAGACCCAGTTTGGGACCTACCCCCACGACATCATGATCTTCAAGGCTATTGTGGAGGTAAATCCCCTCTGTGGATAGAGGCGATCCCTACTAGCCCAGACCGGGTCTAGCAACAATCATTCACGCTATAGTGCAGGTTCCTAATTTCAAATAAACCAACTAGCGATGAAGGCTTACCTAGAATCCAACGTTGTTGCTTGTAGAGAAAGTAGTGCTCCCATTCCTTAGCTCTGGAAGATCACAATCCTCACGATATTCGTGATCGGACACCTGCACACGAGAGAAACAAAACAAACGCAAGCGTAAAATCCAGTGCATACAACTATATGTTAGTCAGAGAAGACATAACTCATGATCATCATCAAGAACAAGAGTGGAACCATAACCAATAGTCGCTTATCATTGATTAATCAAAAGAAGAATACAACCATAGCTCTGACGCTGAATTCTCCTTCGGAGGGTCGTCAGCAGAACGTGTCTCGATAAAGCCTATTAGGGATGGGACAAGCTTCTCTCTCCGGATGTCTCGACAATAATCTCCTCACTTGGACTTGGCCTTAAGGGAATGAATCAAGGCTCTTGCAGCGTTAAGCTCTTGGGAACTTGGAGACTAGCTTGCAAAGGAGATGAGCAAGATTTTATAGATGGAGGAAGGGGAGTTGGGATCCCTATAATCATGGGATTGGCCCTATTCTCAAGGAAGCTTCCATGAGAGGTGGCAAACCACTTCCTCTACATGGAGATCCGTAGCCAAACCTCCCAACTCAAGATAGATACCAGTTTCTGGATCAGTTAGGACGAAACTTCCGCCATTTATTTTTAAAAAACACTCCTTAAAATGGTTGGTGCGGGTGCGACTCTAAGACAGAGCGCCAATTGGTGCACCCTCTTTGGAGGATTTGCCCCATTGGCGCAAGGGTTGAACTGTGTACCCGCGCCAATGCAAAAAGAGCTGTTTTTAGGGTTTTTCACAAGGAGTTGTCTTCAGGGCAATGAAAGCTCATGTTCAGAGGAATGTCATGAAAGTGTTTTCAAGTCATGTTGCTGCTCACAGGTCACGGAACGAGTCCTCCAATTGTCCGGGATGGGGAATTGCAGGGACGGTGACAAATTGCTGTGTAACAGATGCCCCCTAAAGCATGAGGCCCGAGAGAGAGAGAGGGGTGAAATGCTTTACGAGAACGTGTCCAACTGAAAACACCGCTGTCGGAAAACCTGCGTAGAGAAGTACAACTGATATCTCAAATACATGATATATATGTGGTATGGGCGCAGCCATCCATAACAGAGTATGTAATAATCCAAATCCGAGGCATGGATGCAGCCATCCAATGAGGATCGGTAAATAGACTCAGGTATGGTCGCAGCCATCCAATCAGTGAGTCATGTAACTAATCATAATAATCCACAAAATCGCAGCCTGGATCATAACAGACATGAATCTAGGGTCTTGCGCTCCATCTCGACTCGAACAAAGTACAAGTTCAAGCATGCGAATATGTGAGCTTAAGTCGAACATGCAAGAACATCGCCTGATTACCAACCAATGATGAAAGTTGTTAACAGACGCGAGAGGTACCACCAATAATGCCAATGGTCCTCAATTTACTACAGGTACAATCTACGGCATGTGAACAATGAGTTGAAGTCGAACACCCGCAGAATAACTCGATCAGAGGCCAATGATGAAAACCTCAAGTCGAATGCAAAGAACCTGCCATTGAGGCATGCAGGCTCCAAGGTACCAGAAGGGAGTCTCTAGATCAGCTTCCTGGATAATGAACTGAAGTCGACAGGAAGTGACCTTGATCGAAGGTGGGCCATAGTGTTTCCCACATCATTGACGCAAGACAGAGGAACATAATTTTTTTGTGAATCAAGATCAGATGAGAATCAGAGGAAGGTTGATATTTTGCAGAGGTAAACTTCTCTTGAACATATGGCGGCACGACAGTGAATTTGGCAGTATTTTACATCAACATATCAGAGGTCATGGTGACGAGGCAAAGAGCAGATGAGAGGTCAAAAGGGATTACCCAAATCCACGGAGGCAAGTGAAAAAACGAGATGAGATATCTCCAACCCGACACGAATGCAGACAAGTGCCATGTTCAAGAGCGACATACTGCCGACACGACAATGATGTTGGTTCCATTTTTCCCCACCATTTCTGGCGAGTACCCCAATTATTTTTGATAACAAGCTTGAAGGGGATAGCATATGCTTGTAATATAAGTTTGTCCTTCGGACAAATCCATCCTAGTACATTTAACAAGCCCTAGGAAGGAGCGACTCAAATACCGTCATTACGACTGAATCCAATGTCATCAGGGTTTAATGAGTCTGACAAAGGAAGAATTCGACGTCTTTTCATATTTAGAGAGTTTGAAAAGACAACAGAAAAGCAAACTCCAACGGTCCCTTTTCGTAAATAGTTCCTCAGATCCGAAAAGGTAGAAAACAATATCTGAGAAAACCTCCTAGTCGCGATAGGCTAGGGTATTCCTTTTTTGTAAATAATCTATCCCAGCCCGAAAAAGGGGTAAACGTATACTAGGTAGATTTCATTTCGCAACCACTTTAACGAGATCGAAACGACAAGGGACTCAGCAATATTTTCATGTTTAGAGAGTCAGAAAAGAGCTAAAAGTTGACTCCTCCTGGAGGAACGAGTGGTATAAAGGGGAGCAACTGGTTCCGTTAATGGTGGAACTACTCAGAACAAGTAAAGGTTAAGAGGCTGGCTAACAATACCACTCATCGCGGCGGTTCCTCAGGAATGGGTAAAACCACCAAGTGAAGGCATATGATCGGCCAAGCAGATAGTGACGATGGAGTGAGAAAACCAAGGCTCATTTGGCAAAAACAGGCTGATAAAATGGCAATCACAAGAGGTAAAATGGGAATGGTTTCATTTTTACACAAGCTTGAAATCAAGAAACTCTACTTGAAGTTGGTTTCATTTTTACACAAGCTTGAAACAAAGATAAACTATGCTTGAAACCGGTTTCATTTTTACACAAGCTTGAAATGGAAACAAACTATGCTTGAAAAAGTAAGCATGCCCCCAGCATGGTGACTCAATTCGAGGTACATGCCCCCCAAGCTTCAGTCCATATGAAAGGCAGATGGAGTGAAGGTTCAATTTAAGATATCAAGAGAAAGACTCAACTGGGATTTTACGAGATCTTACAAAGACTCG
Source organism: Pinus albicaulis (assembly GCA_034641835.2). Taxonomy (NCBI): domain Eukaryota; kingdom Viridiplantae; phylum Streptophyta; class Pinopsida; order Pinales; family Pinaceae; genus Pinus; species Pinus albicaulis. The sequence continues at coordinate 3,874,248 of CM076569.1, read as the reverse complement.
AATTGAACAGGAACGTGTTTCATTGTTTTAATGAGGTTGACACATTAAAATAACTATCCTCAGGACACCTTGTTTCATGGTTTAATGAGCTTGGCACAAGACAAGGAACTCTGCTCCGACAACCTTGTTTCATTTTTTAAGGAGCTTGACACAAGACAAGGAACTCTGCTCCAACAACCTTGTTTCATTTTTTAAGGAGCTTGACACAAGACAAGGAACTCTGCTCCGACGGACCTTGTTTCATTTTTTAAGGAGCTTGACACAAGGAAAAAAACTGTGCTCCGATGACCTGGTTTCATTTTTTAAAGAGCTTGACACAGGAAAGGAACCATGCTCCGACCAGCTTGTTTCATTTTTTAAGGAGCTTGACACAAGGAAAAGAACCCTGCTTCGACTGACCTCATCATAATGAACAAGAAGTCATCGCTTCCAAGAGTTCCACTCCCGATGGAAGGAAAACATCCTGGAAGTCAGGACCCAATGCCCCCAGCACACTATGCACGACAGCATCGTCACTGAGTACAGGCACGAGGTAGGTAGCCACATAGTTGACCTGCGGTGGGGAAGATACAACGGATGGATAAAAACCAGGAAGGGATGATGGCGGGCCAGCTGCCATATCAGAACCAAAGAATGAAAGCTAATCAATGGTCACGATCCGTCCTTCATGCGGAAAATAGAGCACACGAAAAAGGGAGGAGACAAGCGCTCCCATGGCATAGGTGTAATCGTGCCCCAAAAGTAGATTGAAATCCAAGGGACCTGGAACAACCATCACGTCCATATGGACGGTTTTACCTCCCAAAGTAACAGGTAACCTTGGAAGGATCCCTAACGGTTGACTCGTTCTTCTGTTAAAAGCCAACAGATTTTATAGAACAAAGCGCAAAGCAGCGGTGAACCTAAGCTGCCAAGCAGTTGAGAGAACACTCAACAGACGTGCCTTTTCTATATAATGTGCCGGGTGTCACTGCATCAAAAGCCTGTACTGTGATCTCGAAAGGCACATAAGACGGAAGGCGGTATCCTGAAAATCGATTCCAATCAAAGGAAGCGACCAAACTACTCGGAGGGGCTACCATCGAACTGAGATGGTCTTCCCCTGGTGTTACAAAAGAAGAAGGAGCATCCTCCACGACCTCCATCTCGAAGGCGGGAGGGATATCCTCCGGGACCTCCATCATGGGAGGCGAAGGAGCAGCTTCTTGAGATATAGGGATAGGAGAATATTTCTCCAAGTTCGAGGAATCTGAAGAAACAAGAAGAACCTGAGGGGTGTGAGATCCACTCTCAATGGAAAAGACCTGGTGCACCGCAGATGGGGACAGTTCAACCGATCCCACAACTAATGGTTGGTCAGGGATGGATTCATGAATTTGAATTTCTGGAGGAGTGGGATCGACCAAGGATGACTCTTGATCAATCGTAGAATCAACTCACGAAGGACTCAAAGAAAGCCGTTTATAACCAGCCGGGAGGCATGGTGTAGAAACGGTTGCGTTGTCCAAGACTCTTTTGGCTTCATCCATATACGGACAAAGGTGAATGGCATGGTGCCCTTCACACAACTTATAGGGATTGGTGAGCTTACCCTGCTTCTTAGGAGTTTTACCAGCACTAGATGAAGACGTGCCCCCAACCTGACTCCCAGTAGCTAAAGACAATGACGGACGATCGTTGGACCATACTTTGAGCACCTTGGGAATGCCAGGGCAGTCTCGAAGGAGATGGTCTCCCGTGCACAACATGCAAGGGAACTTGACTTTCCACGGAGGGTTGGGAGGTTTATCAATAGGAGACTTCTTAGGCGCAATAGCCGCAGAGCTAGCCTCTCCTTTATCGGACTTCTTATTCTTTGTCTTCTTCTTCTTCTTCTTAGCCACCTGGTTACTCGGATCCATACTTTCACCAGGCGAAGTAGAAAAGGAGGACGCAGAAACAGGCAAAGAAGGGGAGAGGTCCACCTTGGAATCAACATGATGTTGCTCAGGTGGAGGAACTGATTGAACAGTAGCTGAGACATTTTGAACCACAGAGGTTGAAAACAAACAAACAGGCAACCCAACAGTTAACCCAGGAAGGGACAACGTTGCCATATAAGGAGCACCAACATTTCCAAAAGGAGGAAAATGACCAGGATTCCCATCGGAGGGGATTCCTTGGTTGGTGAACTCTGGAAAATTTTCCATCAACAACTCAAAATCGCACATGGGCTAAAAACCAAGGCACACAATCAAACGGCCAACAAGCAAATTCTAACAGGGCATGTGATCGTGGGTGATTTATTTTACCACATTGAAACTTAGAAACTTCACTGTTTCATGTTTTAAGAGTCGAGAAATGGATTAAAGATGACTCTATCTCTTTCAGTTTTGAAGCAAGCGTGAAAGGATAAGCGCTTGGTGATCTTTTCAAATTTAAGGAGTCAAATAAGATCAAAATGACTGCTCAGGAATACTAGGCAAAGGGTGTACCAAATAACCGTGAACTGCAATATAAACCTTGGTTTCAAAATGAAAGAGAAATCAACCAAGGACTTAACATACGTGCAGGCAATCTCCCTGAATGTTGTGTTCGGTGTATCATGGGTATAGGGTGGCAGACTCAGCTTCCTATGGATAAAGGATAGAAACCTAGTGGGGTCTCCCTTTATATACGCAATGGTACGGGGAGCACAAGTCTGTACTAGTGCTATCTAAAGCCAAGAGGCGAACGACAGCTACTAGGTTTAAAGACACCGGAACACGTCTCTAGCCTAGACCTCTAAATATTCCGTTAATGTTTCAATGCTGCCTTAGTGTAAATTGAATGAATTTCAATGTTTATCTTCAATTATGTTTCAGTTTTCAGGCCCTAGCGAGTGTCATATGACAATATCCTATATGCAGCTATATGACGAAAGAAATATTTTCAATTCGATGAATGCTATCTAGTTAAGGGAAGAGCTTCAAACAATGATGCAACAAACAAAAACACTGTAAATGAAATTTTTCCAAACTAGGTGACTTTCACTATCCAAAAGTAATTTCAAACATTCAACAATGCGAACAATGCAATGTAATCTATGCAAAATCCTCTTTTTCGAAAACTATGCAACTGTAATCTATGCACAATCTCCTTTTCCTTTTCAAATTATACGAATGCACTCAATGCATTTTTCGATGAAGTGACAATCTACTTAATGCATGATTTTAATAAAAGAGAATGCAATCAAAGCGATTTCTAATTTTCAATCATTAAACAATGTAATCTAAGTTCAATGATGGATCTCAAAAAATACTTTTCAATGCAATGTGATCTAATGCATTTTAACGAAAAGCAAACTATGAGAAGAAAACTAAAAGAACGCAAATCTCCTTAATGAAGGATGAATGCAAAAGAGATGTAAACAAACACTAAGAATGCAATGGCTGTTTCAAACACTTTGTCATGAAATCTCTCAAAAGGCGACAAGACATATGAGGTCAAACACAAAGAGTACTTCCAAAGCAAGAGATCAAAACAAGGCATTCATTCCCTTTTACATCAAACAATCATGGAAAGAAGACATTTCAAACAATGAGCAATGTAATCTATGTTCATACAGGGAAAAGACTGGAAGGGAAAGACACACTAGTGAAGGATTTAGGGAAAAAATCTCAATTTTCATACACCTTGAAATTGGCACGACTTTGACATTGACAAGTAGCGCCAACTGGCGCGACTTGCTCACTGACAACTAGCGCCAATGGACAATTGGCGCGGGTTAATAACTAACAACAAGCGCCAACGCCTGAAAATGAAAAAAACAGAATTTCTCCCAACCAAGACCAGACTCACCACTTCAAGAAGAATCTCCAAGACTCAAATGAACCATGTAATCTAGGCTCAAAGCGAGACAACCACCAAATGAATGTAGAGAAGCAATCACAAATTTGACTGAACAGATAGAAACCAAAAACTCCCAAGGGAGGCTCAGCACACCATAGCACCTAGATGCCCTAGGGCTAGAATGTAAAATCGATAGAAATGGGCAAACAACCAAAGGATGAAGGTCACAGTCAGTCAAACAAGGCTCCAGAACACTCAAGCAGTCGAGAAAACAAGACCAAACACACCGATCAGGCTCAGGAAGCTCAGAATAGAGAAAACCCTAGTACCTCATAGGATTGGCGCGACTGTGAGGTTGAAACTAGCGCCATAAACGAATTGGCGTGGGTAATACACTAGCAACCTGCGCCAATGAGCGCGAATGTCAGGCTATAAAGTGCGCCAATCGAGTTTGCTATGGAAAAATAAAAATAGGCAATCCAACAAGCAGACCAGTGATGATCAAGCTAACCAAAAGCCAAAATCACAAAAAGAGCCAGCCAAAAGAGCCGATCAAGCAAGCAGAATTGAGAAACAACCGAAAATACAAGACAATACTCCAAGTGTTCAGTTCATAAACTAAACTGGAGATTGACTGAAGCAGCTTTGATCTACTTCGCTAATGCATAGCAATAGCGTTTCGAAGGCTATCTGGCTAACTTCAGGCTCCGTCTGTAGCTTACAAAGCAGAACAACAACAAGCTATACGATCCCCAGTGGAGTCGCCAAATTGTTGTGGAGGTAAATCCCCTCTGCGGACAGAGGTGATCCCTACTAGCCCAGACCGGGTCTAGCAACAATCGTTCACGCTATAGTGCAGGTTCCTAATTACAAATAAACCAACTAGCATTGAAGGCTTACCTGGAATCCAACGTTGTTGCTTGTAGAGAAAGTAGCTCTCCTGTTCCTTAGCTCTGGCAGATCACAATCCTCACAATCTCCATGAGCGGACACCTGCACACACGAGAAACAAAACAAACGCGAGCGTAAAATCTAGTGCATACAACTATATGTCAATCAAAGAAGACATAACTCATGATCATCATCAAGAACAAGAGTGGAACCATAACCAATAGTCGCTTATCATTGATTAATCAAAAGAAGAATACAACCATAGCTCTGACGCTGAATTCTCCTTCAGAGGGTTGTAAGTAGAACGTGTCTCGATAAAGCCTGTCAGGGATGGGACAAGCCTCTCTCTCTGGATGTCTCGATAATAATCTCCTCTCTTGGATTTGGCCTTAAGGGAATGAATCAAGGCTCTTGCAGCGTTAGGCTCTTGGGAACTTGGAGACTAGCTTGCAAAGGAGATGAGCAAGCTTTTATAGATGGAGGAAGGGGAGTTGGGATCCCTATAATCATGGGATTGGCCCTATCCTCAAGGAAGCTTCCATGAGAGGTGGCAAACCACTTCCTCTACATAGAGATCCGTAGCCAAACCTACCAACTCAAGATAGATACCAGTTTCTGGATTAGTTAGGATGAAACTTCTTCCATTTATTTTTAAAAACACTCCTTAAAATGGCTGGCGCGGGTGCGACTCTAAGACAGAGCGCCGATTGGCACGCCCTCTTTGCAGGATTTGCCCCATTGGCGCGAGGGCTGAACTGTGTACCCACGCCAATGCAAAAAGAGCTGTTTTTAGGGTTTTTCACAAGGAGTTGTCTTCAGGGCAATGAAAGCTCATGTTCAGAGGAATGTCATGAAAGTGTTTTCAAGTCATGTTGCTGCTCAAAGGTCACGAAACGAGTCCTCCAATTGCGCGGGATGGGGAATTGTAGGGACGGTGACAAATTGTTGTGTAACAAAGGCGAAGGTGTTTCGACTTTTCCAGCCTAAGTCACGGCAGAAGTGCTAGTAGGTGAGATCAGGGACACTGTCCCACCCCTCCCATGTAGTTCCATCCAACCCCATCGCCCATATGTGAGTCATTCGGCCAAGTGTTTAGTCAATTTAATGTCTTAAATTGCTTGCATAAATTATCAACCAAGGTTTGTGCACTGATGAAGTGTGGTGCACTGTATGTGCTTAGTTAACCTTCTTCTTACTTCGTTGTATATATTTTTTATGTTGTTTTGGGGGTTTTGTTCTTTGATGTCTAAAAGTGTTAATCTAAAAACTATGAAAAGAATCAAGTGAATCTAATGAATTTTAAGAAGGAAGAAAATGAAGTGTTCCTAAGTTAAACTAAATTGCATAAAAATAAATTAAATACTATTGGCTAGTTAGAATCTAATCTGAAACAAACAAAGTATCTATCTTAAATGACTTCTATCTTAACATTAGTTCTATTCCATGGATAAATCTTATATCTAATATTGAAACTGAAATGATATTCTAATTGAAAGCAGAAAAGGAAAACAACTAATGTATGTTTAGTTACTCCAACATTCAATATGAAGTGTTACATTCTTGAGATGATGTATAAGAAACTAACTATACATTAACTTATAATGTTCTAGAAAAACAAGTGAAGTGTGCAAAGGAAAACAACTATAGTATATTTAGTTACTCCAGCATTCAATATGAAGTGTCACCTTCTTCAGATGATGTTAAGTAACCAATTATACCTAATGATATAGAAAAACAAGTAAAGCATGCAAAAGAAAACTCATTAATTGCATGAAGTATACATTCAATCATTCAATCTAGAAATATAATAGAATCAATTTCTTGGAATGACCTTAGGAACATCAATGATACAATTAGATGAGGATCTGAAAGCAGATGTAAAAGCATGCAAAGTTAAAGCTTAAAAACAACTAATGTATGTTTCATTTACTCCAACATTCAATATGAAGTATTACCCTCTTAAGATGCTATGTAAGAAATCAAATATATCTTAGTTTCTAAATTCCTAGAAAGCAAGTAAAAGGTGCAGAGAAAGACTCAATAACTGTATGAATTAGACATTCAATCATTTAGTTTAGAATCATCTACTTGAAATGACCTTTAGGAACATCCATTGATACAATTAATTGATAATTCTAATCTAAGAAAGTAAATGACAGAACAGTGAGAGAAACTAGATAACTATGGATTCTTATTACTTCAAAATTAATTTAACTTGAAAATAAGAAGATCTATCTTCATGAAATGTTTTTAGAAGAACAAGGCTTAGACAGTTATGATTTAACATTATGCTAATGATCAAAACTGAAATGTAACATTAATATCCTCATAAAACAAAATTGACAAAAATAGAGTAAGGAAATTAAACTAAAAACAATAAATGAAAAACCTCCTTCAATGCGGGGGCCCTCTGCAACTGATTCGGTTGAAATCCTAGCTGGTTAAAGACGCACTTTAAGCAATCATTTGCATGAACACGATCCTTGTATTATGGCAGAGCGAAGTCTTAAAACAATACAATGTACAACAAAAGCTTCACTTAAAACTTAACTTAGTTTCTCGGTTCTGCACAACCTATATTTAAATAAAACAATCCTAACTATTTACGAGCTAATTCTGCTATAGGTGGCTAATATAAACCAACTTATAGAGTTGCAATTTGACTGTTTAACTCTTGATTTGTTTCCCACATGGTATAGAGTAGTTGGTGATGGGGTGCACTGTTAAGGCACTCCGTCTGCAAGATCACCGGTTCGAAACCCATGGATGATTAGGATTAGTCTAAACTACCAAAAAAAACTCTTGATTTGCTACGATAGATAAAATCAAGAGTCCTTTTGTTCTTGGCTAGCATCCTTTGACCACGATCTTAGGCCTCCTTTTCTATCGATCTCGACCAAGTAAATAGGAAAAAATCCATGTGGAGATTATTCTAGAAATGCCCATGTGGCTCAAATCTCCATTTGATACCTGGAACCTGTCAAACCATGAGAGTAGCTACGGAATCCACGATTAGCTATAGAATAGGCTTTGTTCTATAGCCAAATTACAAAAATCTATTTGAATATAAAAAACATTAGAATATAACATGGAAATCATTTAAATGCATTCCTTGGGACAAAACATGGCATTTATCATTGATTGGAGTATGTAATCTTATGAGAAAGTAGGGGGAAAAGGAGAGAAATAAAGTCAGAGAGAGGATAATTCTGAGATTCAACATACCCCCACTGCGAAGTCATTGCATGTCCTCATACAATTTACCAAAAATGTGAATTCCCCTCTTCTACTGCATTTCTTCAGACACTTCTGCCAACGTATCCAATTTCCTTCTTTTATTTTTCTTTGAAGTGATTGTTGTCCTGGGTTTTCTCATAAGAAGCTTGTATTTGAGATTAATGACTGCCTTGTTTACTGACTTGTTCTTTCTTTTCAACTTCCTGTTCTTCTTGTAACACAATCCTAAATTCAGAATGGTATTGTCATGAATTACCTTTTCCAACTTTTTTTGCTGCTTCAAGGCTCATTCTCCTATTTGATATGCCTATTCAATATCTCTAGTTCATAAATTTCCTGCTTGAGAGTTTCAACTAGACGTTCTTGTGGATTGATAGGATTCACTGTTGCACTTCTCTTCTCCAATGATTCTATGTAATCATATATTTCTTATTGTGTTGGGTCTATGCCTGGAGATTTTCTGCTGGGGCTACCTACAAAATTATGAATAGGAGAATTTTGAGGACTGTGTGGAGGAGAAATGTTGACAGGAGACGGTATTGGAGTTTCTTCATCTAAACTTACAAACTCTGTCTCTTTTGGTAGTGTTTTCTTCATCGAACCCCTAAGTCTAGAGCTCCTTCTCAGCTGTAGAGGATTTACATTTTCCTCATTTGTATCCTTGCTTCTCTTTCTTATCTTACCTTTTGTCTTGACTTTATTTTGCTTTATGTTCTTTGTTAGCTCTTTAGAGATAATCTTTTCATCATTTTTCTGCAATGACGATGCAGGTTTGTCTTCAATGTTTGTATCGGTCTTCTTCCTTCTACTATTTCTAGAATTGTCTTATTTAGGTTGTTCTGGTGCCTCTTGAAAATGATTTATGCTAAGAAAATTCTCCTAGGTATCTCCTATGATTTTTAAATGAAACTCAACAATTATCTTTACCAACCCATGGTGATTCATAGTGTTATCTATAAATTTTATTCTCTTCTTCACATTTGTGGACATCCTTTTTAAACTATTTAGCAGAAAGAAGGGAAGATTTATTTCACCATTTTCTAAGAAATTCATCAGCAAACGAATATGATATACATACATGCAGCTAAACTTTCCTTCACAGGTGACAAATTTGTAAAACCAAGAGCATATTCCTCCATTTACTTTTAAGGGATGAGCTGGGAATACCTTTTCTGAAAACAGAGACATCCATATCTGGGTTTTTGAGAATAACCTTCATAGTGGAATTCCTTGTTCTTGAACCACCTTTCACCAATCCTTTGAAGTTCTATGGCTTCAGCCATGAATGTCTCAGTAACTGTGAACTTGATGTCTCCAATTTCCACTTCTGTGCCATCAAAATACTGAGCAAAATATTTTGTAATATCTTCATGAAAACTATCAAATTTCTCTATGAATTTGAGCCATCCAGCTTTCTGCAACATTTCCTTGGTCTAAGCGTATCCTTCCATATATTTTGTTCCCACCAATTCTGATCTGACTATTAGTCCCATGCCTGCAAAGTTCTCAACCTCCATAATTACCCTTCTCTATTTATGAAATTAATTGGATTATGGTTATGATGAAAGGCATCGAGAGTTTGTAGGAATAAATAGGTGGTAGGGGTTTTGAAGAAACGTAGACGGTTATGTCACGTCAACAAGTCATGACCATTAATCATCAATGATGGAGTCAATTATGGACCGTTTTGAAACATAATGCGGAGGATGTGGCTGATCTATGGTATGATGGAAATCGCAATCAAATCAAATGATGATCTCTCAAGGGAGCATATGACCATCCATATTATACATGCTAATGTTTTAATATTTCTATCAAAATAAATTTTTGCAACTTTGCCTTTTAGAACTAACCTTTTTGTTGTTGATTCTTTAATGTTGATCCTTTAGGTACCCTTTAGCATGTTGGTATTCAAAATATAGTCCTTCAATTTCCTGTAATCATCATTTGTTTGTAGGTTGTACAATTGTGTCAGAGCTTCTGAATGAAATGTAATGTGGCTGCAGAATAAAATCAACTGCATAATGTAGTCAGCTGCAGAATGTGATCAGTTGCAGAATGTGATCAACTGCAGAATGTAGTCTATAGAAAGAAATGAAGTATGGCTTGTGGAATGAAATGAAAGTGGAATATGACTGTGGAATGGAATGAAAGTGGAATATGACTTGTGGAATGGAATGAAACTGTAAAATAAATTTGTAGATTATGGGCTACAAAGATGGAATATAAATGTATTTTTGTGTTACTACTGATTGCAGAAAATAAATGGAAAATATAGGATGTCAGAAATCTCTGATTTTCACCCTATATTTTATGTATAAGTATGTCAATCATTGATTGGTTTTCATACTTATAAACTTTATTGTATATATATATATATATATATATATATATATATATATATATATATATATAATAGAAAAAATAAAAGCTAAGTTAGTGAAGAAGAATAATTTTTCTTCACTAACTTCATATCAGTATTATCTTGGAAAATCTTGATAAACTCTTCTCTTGAAATTGGCTTATGATATACTTTCAACCAGTGACCATTCACAAGAAAAGGTACCTTTCCTTCATCAATTTTCCTTATCTTCACTACTCCATTATCAAAGAATTTTTCAATCTCATATGGCCCAAGCCAATGAGTCTGAAATTTTCCTTGAAAATATTTGAATTTTGAATCGAACAAAAGTGTCCAATCCCCTGCTTGAAATTTCTTCTCCTTGATATACTTATCATGCCATTTATCCCTTTGCTACTATATTATACTGGTATTTTGAATCACAGCTTGTTTGATTTCATCAAGCTCATTGAGTTGCTCCAATCTATGTTTCTGTTCTTCTGATAAATCAAGTCCCAATTGGACTGTCATCTTGAAGGTTCGAATCTGAAGCTTTATAGGGAACGGGACTTGTTTTCCATAAACAAGTTCATAGAGAGTATGTCCTATTGTATTCCTCCATGTAGTTATGTAGGCCCATAAGGCTTCAGGAAGCCTTTCTTCCCAATCTCTTTTGTGTAGATGTATAGTCTTAGTGAGAATTCCTTCAATCACTTTATTAGTAGACTCTACTTGACCATTTTCTTGTGGATGATAAGGAGTAGACTTCATGTTCTTGATCTTGTAATCTTCCATGAGATTTTTCCCCAACTTGGATGTAAAATGGGATCCCTAATCTGTCACAATTTCTCTTGGAACGCCAAAACGAGTGAAGATATCCTCAAAAAGAAAATTAAATACAGAACGTTCATTAGAAAAAGGTAATGCTTTAGCCTCTACCCATTTGGTGACGTAATCAGTACATACCAAAATATACTTCTTTTGTTTAGATGATGCATTGATTGGTCCAACAAAATCCAAGGCCCATTTTTCAAAAGGTTCAATGAGTACCTGAGGTTGTAATGGCATCTCATCTGAAAGAGCAGGTTTCCCTACCCTTTGGCAGTTGTCACACATTTTGGCATATTCTTTGGCATCTCTAAATATGGATGGCTAATAATATCCTAAATGAAAAATTTAATAGGTTTTCCTCTTGTCAGCAAAGTGTCCACCACAAGATTCATCATGACATGCTTTAAGAATTTCAGGCATTTCATCTTCTTGAACACATCTTCTGATAATGAGATCTAGACATGTTTTATACAATTCATTAGTAATCCATGAGTAACTTGCACTTAATTGAATGATTTTTCTTTTCTCTCTTGGAAACAAATGTGAAGGCAATTTTCCTGTGACTAGGTAATTAGCAATATATGCAAACCAAGGAGTTTAAGTTGTTATTGCAAAAATATATTCATCAGGAAATCTATCTTCAACTGGAGTGTCATCTTTGATATTTTGAATTCTAGACAAGAAATCAGCAGTTATGTTTTGTTTTCCAGGTCGATCTAGAATGGTGATGTTGAATTATTACAGGAGTAATAACCATCTTGTAACTTTGTCATTAGTAATATGATTCCAGAGTGATATGATTCCAGAGTGATATGTATGAACAAAGGTTTCATAGCCTGTAATATAATGTCTGAATTTGTTTATAGCATGAACAACAGCTAAGAATTCATTATCAGTTACAGTATAATTTAACTTTGTGGGAGTCAAATTATTGCTTGTGTAATAGATGGCATAGGGGATCAAATCTTTTTGTCCTAATACAGCTCCTAGAGTTATATCTGAAGCATCCGTTGAAATGTGAAAAGGTAGTTTTCAATTTGGACCTCTCAAGATGGGTAGTTCATAAATTTTTTCTTTTAAAGTTTCAAATGCTAATTGGCAATTAGGATTTCAACTGAATTCACAATATTTGGTGAGTAACTTGAAGAGTGGGGATGTTATTTTAGTGAAATTTTCTATAAATCTTCTATAATATCCTGTGAATCCTAGAAAACTTCTAACATCATTTTGACAACTTGGAATTGATAGTTTAGAGATAACTTCAACTTTAGATTTATCAACTTTAATTCCATCTCCTGAAATGTGATGTCTTAAAACAATCCCTTCTGTAAACATCATAAAACATTTTTCATGGCTTAGTGAAAGGTTTTCTTCCTTACATCTTTTAAGAACCTTTTCCAAATTTTCTAAAGCTTCTTCAAATGAATTCCCATAAACAATAAAATCATCCATGTATACCTCTACACAACCATGTATTAGATCATAAAAAATTCATAGTACTACCCTTTGGAATGTTGCAAGTGCATTGCATAATCCAAAAGAAAGTACTCGGTAGGCATAATTCCCCCATGGACAGGTGAATGTGGTTTTATCTTGGTCTTTAAGTGCTACCTGAATTTGACTGTAACCACTAAAACCATCTAGGAATGAGAAATAATTCTTACCTGCTAATGTATCCAATACTTGATCTATAAAGGAAAAAGGAAAATGATATTTTATGGTAGTTTTATTCAATTCTCGATAATCAATGCATACCCTCCATTTACCATTATTTTTGGGTACAATCACTAAAGGGGAAACCCACTGACTGTCTGAAATTAGGTAAATGAAGTTTACATTCAGCAATTTTTTGCAACTCTTCTTTTACAATTTCCCTAAGATTTGGATTCATCCTTCTTTTAGGTTGTCTAATAGGCTTACAATTTTCCTCAATGTAGATGTGATATATACAATACTTAGGACTAAGTCCTTTCATATCAGTGTATTCCCATGCATATGCAGAAGAATGTTTTTGTAATTTTTTTATTAACTTTTCCTGTTGTAATATCTCCAAGTTATTGTTTATGTTCAAAGTTTTCCCTGGAAGGATTTCAACTGTAGAGCTACCAAATTCTTCAATAGAATAAAGAGACATCTGCCTAGATAAAAAATATTCAATATTGGATTTTTCCTGGAATTGAGCATGTTCTTATTCTGGAGATGATTCAAAATTTTCCATAGAATTTAAAATTTGACTATCTTCACTAATGGTTGAAATAGTGAAGAGAGATTGTATATCATTTTCATCATCAATCCATTATTTTTCATCAAAATCTATGATTGTTCTTGCTGGAGGATATAAAACGAATTTCTTTGTTGAGTTATTATCAGAGATATACATGTCACCAGATCTACAGCTAATGAAAGCATCAGTTGTAGCCAACCAATGTCTTCCTAATATAAGTGGATGTCCTCCTAGATTGTTCTTAGGAGTTAAGATCATAAAATCAACAGGATACTCCCAAGAGTCTAAGGATATTGAAATATCTTCTAACACACCATCTGGCTTAATTATAGACCTGTATGCTAATTGCAGTAATGTAGGTGTATACAGAAGATTAGGAAGTTTGAGTTGTTCCATGGTTTGTTTGCTCATGATGTTTATTTCTACTCCTAAATCAATCAATGTATTTGGAATTTCAACTCCATTGATATGTGTTTTTACAACTGGACTTCCTGGATCTAAATACTTTTGTATGGCAATTTTTCGCATCATTATGTTTGCAATTTTTCCTACGAGCTAAATTCTTTTTATTGCTTTTGTTCTTCTTCCTGGTTTCTTCATGCTCAACTCTTTTATTGTTTTGTCCAGAATTGGAATCTTTTTAATGGCCTGTAACAAAGTGATTTTGATACAGACACTTTTCAATTCATATAGAAAATCATAATTGGGCAACATAATATGCTTTTCTACCCCTCTATCAACTTGTAATTTTTCAGGAAAAGGAGTTGTAGAAGTGAGTACTTATGGTTGCTCTATGATAGGAGTTGAATTTACTGGTTCTTTTTGTTTTTCATTTTCAGAATTCTGGTTTTGAAGAGATGTTCCCTCCTCAAAACTTTTATTTGGCTGTAGAGAATCTTCTTCAGAATTATCTTGTTCTTTAATAACTACAGAAGGCTTTTTCTTTTCTAATATCCTACCAGATCTAAGTTGGACATTATTAAGATCTAGAGGAGTAATCATGTAGGTTGGGAATTGTTGTCCTTCTATCATGTAGGTATTTTGAGGATTTTTATTATTGGGGTTAGGTAACGGTTGGGCAGGTAGTTGATTTGGTATCTGTGGAAATGGTAGTGAAAGTTGTGGATTTTGTTTTTGGAGTTGGGGTTGTTGATTTTGTTGAGGAAATTGTTGGGGAGGATAGTTTAGATATGATGGAGGATATTGGTAGAGTCTCATGCACTATTCTAGAGATGAATGAGGAGGAGGAGACTTGTACCAGCGCTGATGCAGCCATAGAGGAGTCATCATCATCATCAGTAGTTGGGAAATTCATCACACCGGAGGAAGGAACCCTTGTAGCAGTACAAGGTGTTCCCAAGCTTTACCAAGGTATGCACATATTTTCATTTCTTATTATTTCAGCACATCATATGGAGGATTATGGAAACATGCTATCAGGGCAAATGCATGACCTAGGGTCAAATCACATTGTTGATTTGGAGCAGAAGACTATCACTGCGTTGAGGAACCTTGATTTGTTCAAGGAGGAGATATATAGTCATCTTAATATATCATTTTTTATGTAATATTCCAAAAATTCATCTTTCAACTAAATGGAATATTATAGATTATTTTGTCACTAGGTAGGTGAATAAGTGGGTAGGGAGGCCCATAGATCTCCTTAGCAACAATAAAAACACTTCAAGTGTGAAAGGAGACCCTCTAAGCAGCTAAATAAATCACCTTTGAGTATGGACAGGGGATGGAACATGTTGAATAGGTCAACTTTGACCAAATCAATAGCATTGTTATGGAGGAGTGGACATTTAGTGAGGAATAACGCAGTTTTGGAGGGAGATTGATTACATGGAGGTAGTGACCTAATTGAGTGGAGCCAAGGGTAAGGAAGTTTATAACTTATATAAGGAAGAGGATGACATCCATATGAGGTTATGTTTTGGCTTATTATTTTGTATATGGTTTATTTAGATTTCTTGCATTCTTCAGTTGTTTAGTTGAGTTTGCAGTGTTGTTTAGCACAGGGTGTTCCCGAGATTCCCATATCTTTCCTTGAGAGGCCTCTTGGAGGATTATTTCACTAAATTTCCACACTTAGGCTCAAGGCCAAGCTACAACTTTCTTCATCAGCGCAGTTTCTGCATAATATTGTGTTGTGTTGCAGGATGCAGCAGTGGAGGATTATTTTGGGTGACTTCAGAGCTATTTTTGCAGTGGAGGAAGGTTTCCATCCATTGGAAGGCTTGTAAAGAAGCCCCTTGGGTTTTATTGACATATTTGGCATCAGGCCAAGGAGTATTTATCCCCTGCAGCGCAGTTTCAGTCCAGATCTGCGTTATTTTAGGGAGGAGTTGCAGGGGTGGTTACAGTGGTTGTTTTGGGAGGTGATTTCTTTAGTGGAGGAGCCATTATTTCATCCAGAGGATCTATTAGAGAAGAGTTATAGGTTTCTACATAAAATTCAGCCATATCTTATTATTTCTGTTGTTGCATCATACCTTCAGCCCTAGGGTTGCAGCTTACATTGGCACATTGGGTGCATTTTCCCGAAACCCTCCTGGGTTGTCTAGAAAAGCTAATCTAGCGCCCAAATCTATATGTGTAGTATATATTTCCCAATATTGAGATTGATATTGAGATTTAGGCCAAGTTTGCTACCAAGAATTCCAATTATTTGGTGGGGGTTGAGTATACATTTGATTGTTAAAGCCTTGAGTTTGTGGCCCCTGCCATGGTCTTCTAGAGACAAAGCAAAGAGATTATATTGAATTTGAAGTTTTTTCTTCTTGAAAAACAACCTTAAGACCTGGAAATGAAGGACAACTCTTAGTCTCATGACTTTATGAAGAAATCATATAGGTCTCTATGACTTTTGCATCAAGAGAACATTCTCTTAAAGCATGCTTCTTTCTTCATTTGGGACAGAAAATAGCTAAAGTATCAGTCTCAGCTTTCTTCTTGTTTTGTAATTTAAGGGTGTCTATTTGTTCACTAAGACTCCCTAAAATATTTGTTTTAAATTCATCAAACATGTTTCCAATTTCTGCCCTACTCACTATTCCAGTTGTAGATTTATTCACTCTAGCAAGAGAAGGATCTCTTGGACTTTTCCCAGTTTTTTATTTTTCTCTTGAGAGATAAATATATAAATCTCCAATGTCAGATCATGGGAGTTGAGATATGTCCCCTTTCCCATCATGTTGAGGATATCTATCCAATCTCTAATTGCTTTTAATAAAATATCTTTTAAAGTATCTTGATCTAGATTATCCATTTTTTTCTTTTTTATGTTATAATTGAATCCTTCAATTAAATCCTCCAAATTTTCGTCCTCTTTTTGCATAATTTTAAACTCTTGATCCTTGTGATTAATCGGTATGCAATAATCCAAATATCTTTCTAAAAATTCTCTCTTCATGTCATTCCATGTCCTAATAGACTGAGTGATTAAACCCATGAACCATTTTAAAGCATCTCCTTTCAATGTTGAAGGAAACAACTTAAGTTTTTGAGAGTCTTGTAAATAATCATAAGTTCTGTGTAAGACTTCAAATTCAAATAAAAAGGTTTCAGGATCTTCACTTTTTAATCCATGAAAATTTGGGAGGACAGAAGATGAGATATTTTTCATAGTGGCATTTGTATCTTCATCAACTATAGGGAATCCAAAAGAACTATCAAATTCTCTATTTCTTCTGTCTCCTCCTTCATTTCCTCTACCTCCTCCAAATATTACATTTTCTCCATTTAAAATTTCTCCTTCTCCTTCTCCTCCTTCTCCTCTTCCTGCCATTATGGATTCTTCAGAGCTGATATAAGGTTCAACCTGTGAGGTTATCTGCTCTTCCTCTGGTTCTTCTATCAATGGTGTGTTCAAGAAAGGATCTTCTTCTTCTTCTCCACTAGGAATATCTAACTCTTTAACTAAAATATGTTCCCTTGTAGAGGTTAAAAAGGTTACTCCTTCTGTTGGAGATCTAGAATCTTCATCTTCTAAGACTGCCTCAGTAGATGAAGTAGGAGATCCTCCTAATTGGATTTCTGACCTTAGAACTTCAAGAAGTCTATGGCTAGTGAAGTATGGGATATGAGTTTGAGATGGAGGTGTATCACTTCATAGTCTTGGTGGAGTGAGTGGTGTTGTAGGGATTAAACTCCTGCCTCTAGCTATGAATTTGCCCTAGATTTTCTTTCTCTACGCATATGATTTTTTTTAGATGTAAAAAAATGATGTTAACTAATTACACTTCCCCAATAACGGCGCTAAAATGTTTAGTCAATTTAATGTCTTAAATTGCTCGCATAAATTATCAACCGAGGTTTGTAAACTGATGAAGTGTGGTGCACTGTATGTGCTTAGTTAACCTTCTTCTTACTTCGTTGTATATATTTTTTTATGTTGTTTTGGGGGTTTTTTTATTTGATGTCTAAAAGTGTTAATCTAAAAACTATGGAAATAATCAAGTGAATCTAATGAATTTTAAGAAGGAAGAAAAGGAAGTGTTCCTAAATTAAACTAAATTGCATAAAAATAAGTTAAATATTGTTGGCTAGTTAGAATCTAATGTGAAAAAAATAGAGTATCTATCTTAAATGACTTCTATCTTAACATTAATTCTATTCCATGGATAAATCTTATATCTAAGATTGAAATTGCAATGCTATTCTAATTGAAAGCAAAAAAAGGAAAAAACTAATGTATGTTTAGTTACTCCAACATTCAATATGAAGTGTTACCTTCTTGAGATGATGTGTAAGCAACTAACTATACCTTAACTTCTAATGTTCTAGAAAAGCAAGTAAAGTGTGTAAAAGAAAACAACTATTGTATATTTAGTTACTCCAGCATTCAATATGAAGTGTCACCTTCTTGAGATGATGTTAAGTAACCAATTATACCTAATGATCTAGAAAAACAAATAAAGTATGCAAAGGAAAACTCAGTAATTGCATGAATTAGACATTCAATCATTCAATCTAGAAATATAATAGAATCAATTTCTTGGAATGACCTTTAGGAACATCAATGATACAATTAGATGAGAATTTGAAAGAAGATGTAAAAACATGCAAAGTTAAAGCTTAAAAAAAACTAATGTATGTTTTATTTACTCCAACATTCAATATGAAGTATTACCCTCTTGAGATGATGTGTAAGAAATCAATTATTTCTTAATTTCTAAATTCCTAGAAAGCAAGTAAAAGGTGCAGAGAAAAACTCAATAACTGTATGAAGTAGACATTCAATCATTTAGTTTAGAATCATCTTCTTGAAATGATCTTTAGGAACATCCATTGATAATTCTAATCTAAGAAAGTAAATGACAGAATGGTGAGAGAAACTAGATAACCGTGGATTCTTATTACTTCAAACTTAATTCAATTTGAAAATAGGAATATCTATCTTCATGAAAAAATTTTAGAAGAACAAGGCTTACACAGTTATGATTTAACGTTATGCTAATGATCAAAACTAAAATGTAACATTATCTACTTAGAAAACAGAAATGACAAAAACAAATTAAGGAAATTAAACTAAAAACAATAAATGAAAAACCTCCTTCAATGCAGGGGCCCTCTGCAACTGATTCGGTTGAAATCCTAGCTGGTTAAAGACGCACTTTAAGGAATCATTGGCATGAACACGATCCTTTTATTATGACAGAGCAAAGTCTTAAAACAATACAACGTACAACAAAAGCTTCACTTAAAACTTAACTTAGTTTCTCAGTTCTGTACAACCAATATTTAAATAAAACAATCCTAACTGTTTATGAGCTAATTCTGCTACAGGTGGCTAATATCAACCGACTTATAGAGTTGCAATTTGATTGTTTAACTCTTGATTTGCTACGATAGAGAAAATCAAGAGTCCTTCTATTTTCAGCTAATGTCCTTTGACCATGCCTTTGACCATGATCTTAGGCCTCATTTTTTATTGCTCTCGACCAAGTAAATAGGACAAAATGCATGTGGAGATGATTTCAGGAAATGCCCATGTGGTTCAATTCTCCATTTGATACCTAGAACTTGTCAAACTATGAGAGTAGCTACGGAATCCACGATTATATACAGAATAGGCTGCGTTCTGTAGCCAAACTAAAAAAATCTATTCAAATAGCAAGAACATGAGAATATAACATGGAAATCATTTAAATGCATTCCTTGGGAAAAAACATGGCATTTATCATTGATTGGAGTATGTAATCTTATGAGAAAGTAGGAGAAAAATGTGAGAAATGATGTCAGAGAGAGGATAATTCTGAGGTTAAACACCAAACAACTAACATGTTCCTGCAACCACTGACATATATATATATATATATATATATATATATATATATATATATATATATAGCAGGTTTCAAATTGAACTTAGAATTTCAAAGACAAAATATTAATTTCTATCAAACCAGATGTTGTCAACTCATCATATGTGAGTGCCTCTGTTGGTTTCCTGTCGTACTCAATAATCATCAGTAAAAAAGTTTCTCAGTGTTAGTCATTATCATAATAGCAACATGAACATGACCTAGTCATTCACATCGTTGTTCAATTTGAATCAAAACTAATGTAAGTAGCTAACATAAGGGACACATCCATCATGGTTATCATAATCATAATATCAATGGGAAATTAACATATCCATCAAAGCCATAATCATCATAATATCAATAGAAAACATACCTATCGATCAAGTATATCATCATCATGATATGAATAGAGAACATGCATATCCAGTAATGCTACAATCATATAAATAGAGAACGTACATAACCATTAATGATGGCATCATCACAGTATCAATAAACAACATACATAACCATCAAATCTACTAATAATAGAGTCATGTGTTTGGATCCTCAACCTGAAGTCCTCAAAGAATAAAGTGCGGGCCTTAGGGCTAAATAATGTTGATGTCATATTACTGCCAATCAACTAGAATGGGGCACTAGAGTGTCGACAAAAAGTAATTTTTTATTTTTATAATAGAAATTACGATTTTTTTATCTTGAAAAAAAGAAGTTATTATCTACCAAAATTTATGCAAATATTTTCCCCTTAGTAGCCAATTAAATTTTTATTTTTGTTAATATATTTGATAAATAAAGCACAATCCTTTAAAACTAAATATATTAAAAAAATTTAATATTTCAATCAATATTTTCAAAATCATAAATAAAACTATTTCACTTTACCTCAATATAAATACAATAAAATTAAACTCAATAATGCAAATAAACAAATTTGAAAACTTAACAAATATTTAAATTAATCAATATATTACTCCATTCAAAAATGGAGAGCTTGTTAAACACACATGCATGGAAGAGACAAAATATGAAGGATAAGCGTTCATTACATTAATTATCACAATTATATACATTTATACATTTTACATGGTTGTTGGATTCATATTCCAAGGTCAATTGGACGCCCTTTGAATGTTCAACTTCCACACCATAACCCTTAGCGAATTAGGTGTCCAACATTCCCCCCCTTAAAACGAAGGGGTATATATGAGTCCAAGAAGACAACTGTAATACAAAAGTGGCAGCCAATTGCTGAATGTTCTCTCTAAAATGAAGATATAACGTGGGATCAACTGACGATGGTTTAAGGATGACCGTGTTGGAAATACTAAGAGGGAGGTGAATCAGTATTTCTTTTCAATTTTTATTTTTACCAGTTAGATCACTTATATTTAGAACATAAAATAAACAATGAAGGAATAAATACTTTTATTAATTTATGCTTTAAATAAATCAAGTACAATAATAGTATAGGGCTCCAACCCTAGATGAAGACTCCAATCTTCCAGGCTCAAACTTGTATTGTGCCAAGCACCGACATTGTCTCTATGAGGCTCCAACCCTCAGCTTCACTTCATCAAAATATATTTGGTTATTCTTCACGGCTCCAAATGTCTTCTTCAATAAGCCATGTCATTCTTCAACAATGTCTTCACCAAATTTCTTCATCAATGACAACCTTGTCTTCTTAGAAGGTGTCACCACTACTCTTCATGTCACCCAAACAAGGATCTCCAAAGTTACTCATGAGGGCTTCAGCACAACATTATGTCTCCAAGTGTGCCTTCAAAATTTCAGTTCCAAGATATGTCTTCACAAAACTTCAACCGTTTCAAATTCTCTTCCAAACTATCTTCAAGTATGCTTCAAGGGTGCCCCAATACTTCTTCAAAGTCTCTTCAATACACTACACCAAGCCTATTCCAAGGATCTCCATGATATTCAAATATCCGAAGTG
Organism: Pinus albicaulis; assembly: GCA_034641835.2. Classification (NCBI taxonomy): domain Eukaryota; kingdom Viridiplantae; phylum Streptophyta; class Pinopsida; order Pinales; family Pinaceae; genus Pinus; species Pinus albicaulis. The sequence continues at coordinate 3,852,643 of CM076569.1, read as the reverse complement.
TGATTTACAAGAATGTCTTTAAAAATCGTCCTCAATATACTTCAGCAAGTGTGCTATAGAACATCAGTCTTTAATAGGTATATTTCAACACTATATTCGAGATCTTCAAACCTATTCCAAGGAGTATAATATAGGGCTGGTCCAAATATGGCTTCAAGGTCTATTAAAAAATTCGTTCAATAGTTCCTCTAGGTCTTCTCTAGTAAGTATCTTCAATGGTGCTTTTAAGAAGAAGACTTTAATACTCAAGTCTTTCTCCAAAGAGATACTTCCACAAGACTCTTAAGTCATCACTATCCAAGAGTTCACTTCTTCTCCACCAAGACTGCAATACTGAGGTTGCTTGAACGAGCTTTCTAACCAATATTTTAATTCTTGCACCAAGCTTAACTCCTATCAACCCACTGTACTGAGATTCTATGACCAATATGAATTTCCTATGCCAAGTTATGAGGGTCTGTGGTGGTGTCCTTAAATGTGTTCACAAAGAGTATGAAATACCTTCAGATATCATGGCATTGTGACCTCAAACATACTTCAATAAAACCCGGAGTAGACTGCAAATGTTCTCAGAGATGGTCTTGGATCACCTCAGAAAATTATAAAATATAAGTCTCAGATCCACACATTTTTCTTCATAAGAAAGTGCCTTCCAAATGCAGACAGTCTGCACTAAATCACTTGGATGCCCTGAAACAGTGCCTCTAAAGAGATCAGATTGTCTTCTTCAAATCTGTGTGAAATAGCCTTAGTTTTTCCACTTAACTTGCTTCTGTTCTAGGTCTGAAATGGCCCTAGACAAGGGCTAGTCTTCTGATTTAAATACTCCCTAACCAGGACTGCAAGTCCGAGCTGTTTAGAATGACTAACCGTTCATTGTTTGAGAATATATACTTCAGGTTTATCCAATCAAATTTGTGATCCAAACTATCCAATCTGAGCTTGTTGTCCTCTAATCCGAGCCTCTTGGTCACAGTTTTCCCAAACAATAATTCTCTTATGTCTTCCTCAGCCTCTGTCTGCGTTTTTTACCTCTTTCTAAATTCTTCACCGAAATCTTGGTTGAAATGAGGTGTTGGACATCATATTTATATAGGATTTTATTTATGAAGAATATACATGTCCTTTTGCAGTGAGGCCGACTTAGTATAACTGAGTATAGTTCGGCTCAAGAGAAATAATTTAATATGCTATCTTAAAAATTCGCTTTCTCCTAAACTACATGGAGTTAGAGGGCAAGTGAGGGCTCATTAGAAAGGGGAAAGAGTCCTCTATAAACTAGTGAAGGAATCATTGCAATATGATGTCTTCAAGATGTCGAAAACTAATTTTCTTTATGACTTTTCAGAATTTTATGACAGCCCTTAGGAATTTTAGTATTCCTCATGTATAAGGATATTGGGACAGAATGAGGGTTAGGGAAATTTAATTAGAACTTCAAAAGTGGTCTCCAACCATCATTCATATCATCAAGTCCATCCACCATCAAGTGTGTCATTATTCATGTCATCATATTATTAAATGTTTAGGACAGAGTTTTAAGGCTTCTTTATCAAGAGTAAGGATATCATAATATGAGGTTATGGCATCTTCATATTCCAACAACATCGTTAGTTCAAGGACTTTCATCACTAGGGTGTTATGGGCATCTAGGGAAACTTTACGCATCACAATAATTTTCCATCACAAACAATCTCATATTGACATCAATGACAACCTTGACTAACAGACCACCAACAGTGGAATGCTTAGTGCAGTTCCTGGAACTCTTCCAAATCTAGCAAGAAGTTGAATTCTTCTGCTAGAGGAAGTGCTCCTTAATTCTTTGAAGAGAGAAATCGTCAACCTGGAAAAGGGAGGTCTTCAACCTGTGGGAAAAAATGGAGAACCTCAACCTGAAAAGGGAGGTCTCAACCTGCGGTTGTTTAAGGAAGGACACCAACCATAGGCATGCTCAGGGGCTTCTATGCATCTAGCTACAACTTTGAATCTGGGTATGGCTATCTATGGTTGTAGGCTCATGCAACAAGTTCAAGTTGTGGCTCAGGCTCGTTTTATGTATCTGTGAAGCTTATAGATGACCATCAATTCCCCCCGTGTCAGGTACAAGGTGAGAATATGAAGAGATCTTAATTGCAAGATGTTTCAATATTCGAGAAGAAATCTTGTGATATGAGTGAAATATCTTCTTGGTTGTTGAAGCCCATTGCCAAGAAGCGATTCATCCAAGGTGAATCTTTGTTCTTGCAGGAGGCTTGTTTTTGAAGTATCTGTTTGAAGAATGAGTGTGCTTACTACAATTCTTGCACGGGTGAAGATCAAAATAATGATCTTTCACATGGTCAACTTTATTACAATGTTAGAATTTGAAATTTTTTTACTATGAATGAGAAGTAGGATTTGGACCAGGTGAATATGAATTATGATGAAGAAATCCAACACTCTAAAATTGAATTGGCTTTGAGTAGTCTGGATTATGAAAAGATACCTCCTTGTAATATCCAATACCTATTATGTTCTTTTTGCTGACAAGATCATCCCAAGGTATGATGATGGGCTCGGGAAATGTAGACTGAATTTCTGCATCTACATGCAAATCTCCTCTTTAAATGAATTTATTAGTTTCTGAAAGCTGATGGGAATCAGTCTCAATCTCAAGGAGAGCATTGTTCTGAACAAAAACAAGTTTAGAATGATGCTTATGTTGTTGTAGTTTTTCTTTCTAAGGTTGTGTCTCAAGTTGCAAAAAATCAATTTTCTCGTGTGCATTTTACGGACATGCTTTAATATCATAAAGAGTCTTTTTGATAACTTTAATTGTGCTTTCAGTAGTAGACATAATTAGATTTCTTAATAACTCTAACCGATTGTTAATTTGAGCCATTTAAAAAGTTCAAAAAGTTTCTTGGTATTTTGGTAACTCCAACCTTCAGCAATCAACAAATCATAGAATAATGAAGAAAATAAATACTAACTTCAGGTCTCAACACATCATCCAACATCAATTATGTTATTTATTTTATTGAGTAAAAACAATCTTCTGCATGTAATGAATGCAAATATAACAAAATCTATTTCTCAAACAATATTGGTACCTATTTCCTATGAAAAATCCATCACAACTTCCATTTTTTTTGTTGTCAATATGTTAAAATAATCTTCAAGATGTCAAGATTTGGAACAATCTTCGAGTTATCAATGCATATGTGAAGAGATGAACGGACATATACTACATGGTCTTCAAAAATAAGTTAACACACAATCACATGGACATAAAATATAGCATAGCATAAATTATGCATAGAGCATCAATTTAGTTGAATTAATGCACCAAAGTTCATGGTATTCAAAAAGGCTTAGGGCACCGTAGTTTCAACGCATCAACTCAACGCATAGATATCTACAAACTCATCGTAGAGAAACAACACAACACAAATTCAACTTATTTATCTCGCTGCTTACTTCGTTCAACATGAAGATTCAACTCACTTTCAATTGTAGCACTCCAATCAACGCATATGCTCGAGTTTTAAAGGAGATGAAGGGCCAACACATCAATATGAATCTGGCAAGTCTAACCAACATTATATCTATGAACTAAGAAGCACCAACACATATATAAAGCACGAATTGGAGATTATTAATCTTCTATGCATGATGTTGTATTTGAAGGTAACACATACATTTTTCTAAATCTCCACGTTTTGAGCACAAGTCCAAGTTACATGTTTAAATAATTATCTTTGAAAGTAGAGTTGATTCAATACCTCAATTCAGTTGTGAAAACAAAGTTGAAAAAGTGATGGCTCTCCCAGTTGCACCAAAATTTATAGAATCAACCAACACACATATATACTTCGAGCAACATTACTTTTGACCATAAGAACCAAGAAATACACAGGTAAGAAACATCAGTATCACCAATGAAGCTCTAGTCAAGGACTGCGACTCCTAACAGTGGCAGCTAGGTGAAATTATCGCTGCATCAATTAAGTCTCAGTGACTCCCAAGGATCCTTCAACGAATTTGAACCAATACAAACTGTGCAGTAATGAAATAAAAATGTTCAACAATGAAATGAATAGTATGTGTAGTCAAGCTCACATTGTTCACCAAGTCTTTGAAGGTCCTTGGCAGCTTTGCAGCCATGTTAATTTTTCATATTGTTCTATGTTGTTTCAATTACTTCAGCCCAATTAAAAAATTCATTAAGAAATGCATCCAATCTTCCAATCATAAGCAGTAACTAAAGATAGAACAATATGCAATGGCAAAGGAGAAAATAGCACAACCAAAAGAGACACCAGATTGGTCAAAGACCAAGGAAAAACCCACTATAGGGAAAACCTTTTCAAATTCTTCTTCTTGATAGATTATCCATTAGGGGAATTTTGAGTTCTAAATTATAAATTAATGGTGGAAATAATAAAATAAGATTACATTACATCATCAAATTTTAGAGGGAAAAAACAAAAAACTACTTTTTCAACTCGTATTTTCAACTTATCTCCCTATCGGTTTACTCAAATTTCAAGCGGAACACTCGTTGGATGCAAAATTTGATTTCTGCTCCAAGGAGTACCCATGTTGCATACTTTCGATGGACCCTACTACACGAAAAAATGAGAAATACATGAAAAATTTGATTTTAATCATGTTTTTTCATGTATTTCTTATTTTTCGTGTAGCAGGGTCCATCAAAAGTATGCAACATGGGTACTCCTTGGATGAGGAATTAAATTTTGCATCCAACGAGTACTCCCGCTCGAAATTTGAGTAAAACATTATGAAGATAAGTTGAAAAAGTAGTTTTATTATTTTATTATTTTTTCATCTTTTTACTTTTTTACCCAAAAAATGGTGAATCATCCCCCATGGTTGACATCATCATCTTGAATCATTTTGGTTCTTATAAAGTCTATTTTCATTATACATTTTTCTTAGGAGGCCCATTTTAGACCTCAAAAGTTCTTTAATGATTAAGAAGTTTCAGTAGAGAGTACAATGAGCCCAATACATAATCTTATAACAGAGATTTACCCAATAAAAATCGTAGGCAGACTTTCAGTATACTGTACAACAAGGAGAAAACTTTCAGCTTTCAGAGATCTAGTGGTCAATTGCGGTTAACTTTCAAACCCTAGCTGAGAACCCTAGTCGCACTCATCAAGTAATTCTGTGAGCGGCTGTGGCCTCCCAGTCGCTCTCTGAGACACTATGAGCGAGCGAATTTGACTGTGATCATGCAATTGTGGAGCATAACAGATTCAAACCCTTAGTAGCTCCCTTCAAGTGACTATGATGCCCTAGTCGCTCCATTAGCTACGTTGTGCATGCGATTATGGTCAGATCTGCCCAAATCTGATCTCAAACCCCAGTCGCACCCTTCAGGCAGACGTGCGAGCGATTGTGCCTACCCAGTCGCACTCTAAAACATGACGAGCAAGTGAATGCAGTCGAATTTTCCCAGATTTGTGTGTGCGACCGGAAAACATAAACCCTAGACAAGTGCGAGCCTCAGATTAGAAACTTCAGACCTTGAGAGAACTTGTTTCAACGAACCTGTGCGAGCCAAATAAACAGACCAGTAGAGAAAAAGATGCTTCATGATGGTATTCAAATGAGCTTGAGGTCTCTTCTATTTATACGCTTCCATGAGGATCCATTTGATGGTGAGGCGGACCTATCCAATTATACATGTGTATAGGGCCAACCTAATCCAATATACATGAGTGGGGCTATAAATTAAAAAACCAACTTCCATGCAAATCAGGTGATTGTTAGGTTGATTTTGGTCCTCTTGAAAAGAGGAATTCAATGCAATCATCATCTATGTCTTATGAGCTCTCCAAGGTGGAATTTTACCCTAGTTGCATAAATTAACACTTCTGGGTGTCCATAAATTGCCAATATCATCTAATTTCCGAATGCTCTACTATATAAGGGAAATGATGCATATGTAAGGTCATCATGCTCTCTGGAAATGTTGTATGGCCTAGAAATTATTTGAAGTAGGAGTGGAATAATGTTGCCTCAAGGCATCAACTACTTTGAGCAAAACCACTTAGTGAAACCATCTCAACTTAAGTGAAAGCTACCATTCATTACGGACAATAACCATAGATGCATCTGAGTGGACCATACTTAACTAGTAAGGGAATAATAATACTTCAAACAAGGATCACCTTCAAATATCTAACTATGCCAAGTCCTTTAAAAGTTTTCCCTACCTTTGTAAGGGTGGCTAGGTAATCCACCCTATTAGGTGCTTCTATCCCCTAAGGGGAGGAGGCATTTCCATGATCAACCCTTCAATCTATAGGCGATTAGTGAGAATAGGTGGCAATAGAGGGGAATGATTTCATGGCCAACTGACATGGTCAACGGACCAACTAATGGAGGCCCACATCCTAAGCATATAGATGTAATGGAGGGAGAAAACGTGGAGGCATGAATCAACCCTTTCTTTAGCCTAATTTTTCCACCCCTCTAGTGTGTGTTTTACTTCATTTTTATATAGTGCATGTGAAAATTCCCAAAACGAAATCCTATTACAACAACTGGAAAATATTCTCCTAATTGTTAATTTTAACTTAACAATTTATTTGCAATTTCCTACAGCAAATACTAAATACATCACACTGCAACCTTCAAAAATAAAAACTGTGAAAGAATAAACCCTGAAAGAAATGCTAGCACACACATAAAATTTACATAATTATTTTTGGACAAAATTCCCCGGAAAAACCCAACTTGGGAAACTGGTACAGTAGATGAGAGTTTTATTATTAAGCAACAATGAAATAATCTGAGTACAAGTGGATGTCGAAACTGACAATCCTGCAGAGTAATACTGGCAAGAAAAATATAGTGAGGAAATTTCCTCACTCCACAGGAAAATCTGAGCTCTGACCTCAGCTCCAAGTGAGCCATCCAAATTGGCTATGCGCAGTCCCTTCTGCACTCTGTTTGAACCAGCTTCTCCTCAAGCTTTTTGGTCTGGTACTATATGGGAAAATGTCACTCCTGACCTCCAGAACCTCTTTCCAACTTCTGGCACTGAAACCCTTCTTTTCCCAAAAGAATCAAAACTGCCTCTAGATGTTACTGCGTTGCCTCTGCGTCAGCCTCTCTATGGCTCTTCTACCTCCCTGCAAATGCACTCACTGGATCTAGAATTCTTCCTCCAACTTCAATGTCTCTACCCCTCTTCCTCGCTTCTTCAATCTCACTAGCTCTCTCTCTGGAAACTGACTACTGCTACTCTGGAAATCAACCTGCTCATGAAATCAAACCTCCCAAGTGTCTTCTCCATTATCACATCAAACTCCTCTTATAATCCTACGTTAGAGCACCAATGGACAAGATTAAAACATAATTGATGCCTATGATCATCTATGGATTGATCCATGTGAGTTTATAGACTATTCTTGTTGAGATTTTGTGTATTTGGGGTAGCATCAATTGTGCTCTAGCTCCCAAATTTTGTGGAGGGACTAGAGTACACTTGATCTACAAGACCTAGAAATTGATTTGGGAAATTTCATCTGGTTTAGGATATATTAAATTAATTAATTATTTTAATTTATTTCCTAAGTTAAAACTTAGGGAACTTAAATAATTAAAGTGAATTTAATTAAACATGTGATGAAATTGTCTTAAGTCACACAGATAAATCTTTCTTTTAATCATAGCCATTGATTCAATATTTGATCATGGTCGTTGATTTGTCAACAAGAAAAGTATAAAGGAAAGGCTTGGGGTCATTTGTAAAAACACATAGAGGCGAAGCACTGAAGCTAAGCTGAGATTCTAGGCAGGGTTTACTAAGAATACTCATAAGTGTTTCAGCTGCAGAGAGGGGAATTTAGGCCAAGGGGATGATCTGATCTCGGGGTTTAGAGTATATAAGAGGCAGAGATCAGCTCAAGGAAAACGCAGAAGAAGAGAGCAATAGCAGCAGTAAGGACATTGCATTCCCTCCAAGGACAGTGTGATTTTTAGCAGGAAACCCACAGAGGGTTACGTAGAGACCCTAAGGGGCAGCATAGTGACTGTGTCACCCAATCTGGAATAACACAGTCTCTTCCAGAGCAGCGCTGATGGTTTGAGGGGCTTCATAGGTTGACGCAGAGGCTTTCAGGGGAAGCATTGGGGTTTCTAGTCCCTAATCTTGGTTGAGTTCTGTAAATCCCATTTGAGGGTGTGGATCAGTCATTATTTTGGCCCTAGATTAGCCAGTGAGTTGTAGATCTAGTATATTCTCTATCGGAATTTCTAGATCTGGAACCCAGATTTGTGTATTCAGAAAAAATCTTAATAATAAGACCCTCCAGCAGCCAGAGACTGGTTTTTCTGCATTGGGTTTTTTAGGGGACTATTTGTCCAGAAATAACTATGTCACTTTTTCTATGTGTGCATGAACTTGTTCTAGATCTGGATTGGTAGAGATCTATTATGTGTTTTTCTTTGATTTTAACTTGAATTTATTCAGTTAATAACTTGACTAAGCAGGACGAGCATAACCAGATTAACAGTGATAATTTCTGCCTAAAATGTAAAGATTCAGAAATTTCTACATGGTATCAAAGCAATTGCAGATCTAGGAGGGTCACCAGTAGAAGAGACTGAAGATTTTAGCTGCAAAAGGCAGCTGGAAAAGCAGCAGAAACACAGATCTGAAGGGATAGCACATTTTCAGAGGAATATCCACACAAAGGGAAGGGTGACATTGTCTAGCACTGTCTCTTAGCAAGCCCACGCAATTACTGCGCAGAGGCAGCTCAGAAACAGCTTTGGATTGGTCTAAAGCCAGCTAGTGTGATTCAAATCTGAATCTATCAAATCCAGAAAAGACTGCAGAAAAGTTGCAGAAATTCAGAAGAGATGGTCGGGTTAAAATTCTGAAGTTTTCATATTTTTAGCCTTAGCACAAGTGATAAAGAGCGGGAGGAGATCAGCTTCTCAGAAAGTTTCTAGCCAAAGGAAACTTGCAGTTTAATTAGAGGATCAAAGAAGAATTTGAATCATAGTTGATTTGGTATATTTCCAACCTGGCGGGAAATCAGGTGTTAGAGGTAGTAGAAGGTGCATGTTTCACCAAGGGTCTTAGATCCATTTCTCTAGCAAAGAGAAAAGGAAGTTTCGACACATTCTAAGCAGATGGCTCCTCATGGACTACGTGATCAGGATAGGCTGGATGGCCTCTCAAACTTTTTAGTTTGGAAAGCAAGGATCCTGATAGTCCTTGAGGCATACAATCTTAGAGACCATGCAGAGCAAACTCTAGCCACACCGACAAATATGGATCTCCTTCGAAAGCATAAGGAAGCTGTTGGGCATGCCAAGCAGCTAATTATGGATGGTATCAAGGACCATATTGTACCTCACGTAGTTGAGAAGAAGACATCTAACGAGATGTGGAAGGCCTTGACTTCCCTATATGAGGGAAAGTTTGTCCAAAGAAAAATGTTGTTGGAGACTCAGATGAGGTCATTCATGATGACCAAGGGAGAAGACATGGAGCATTTTCTCTTCAGATTGCAGTCAATCAAAGATCAGCTGACTGATGCAATGGGTGCAACGGTGGATGATGCTATGATAGTCAGGACTGCCCTCAATGCAGTCACAGATGAGTGGGAAACCTTTGTCTAAAGTATCTTGGGCAGAGCGGACCTCCCTAATTGGGACATCTTGTGGTCAATTGTGCATCGATAAAACCTAGGATTCACTAGGAGGAAGCATGACCCTGGGTTGAGCAAAGTAAAGAAGGAAGAGGAGGAAGATGCAGCCTTGGCATCGAAGAAGCAACAGAAGAAGAAGATGGATCTTTCAAAGATCAAGTGCTTCCAATGTGGCGAAATGGGACATTTTGCCAGCCATTGTCCAGAAAAGAAGAAAGACAAGGAAGCATCTTCTTCCAAACCAGCGGTGGCAGATGATGGGTCCGGAGATGATGTAGCCATGAATGCTCATGAACCACGGAAGTCGGGTGACATGGACATGTAGAGGAGCTACATGGAAGTGAGGCGAGATCCTTGAGTAGCTCATCTCTTGGATCACAAGCGAGCTACGGCAGCCTTAAGACAGTAGTTGGACAAGTGGAGCAGTGGGTGCATGGTGCGACGGATAAGCGACGGGCATATACGAAGGCGGGAAGAGAAAAGTAGGAGCGACGTAGAAGAAGAAGCCAGCACGAGCGGTGCAGCTTCGACATGGTACGAGTTGCGATGGCACCAAGCTTCATGTGAGCGAGCGCGGTGGGTGGCAACGAGATGTTTCAACACAAGGAGCTGATGTGACTTCAGTAGTGTATAGGGAGTTTGATTACACAGGTAGAGCTGTAGTTGTGCATCGTTCTTTAGATGCTAGCACAGATCTGTAGCCTATGGAGCTTTAGTGATGAGGATGCAACTTCATACGACTTGTCTTGTCAAATATCAGGCGGAAAATTAATTTGTTTCTCTCAACTGTTGAAGTTGTGGTGCAACGGATCAACTAGTAAATCTATCGCGTACGGATACGAGCGTATTGAGAAAATTACTATGAATAGGTTACCCGATGCATGGAGTGGCGAGTCATAGGTAGCTAAATACGGAATACAGGCATTGGCTACAGGGTTGGTGGCGGCAAATGACATCAACATCACGAACCAATACCCAAATCATACATGTAATGCATAAGTGTGATGTATTGCTAGAGCACACCATTGATGCTAGAGGGAGTATTTGAGATTTTGTGTATTTAGGGTAGCATCGGTTGTGCTCTAGCTCCCAAATTTTGTGGAGGGGGACTAAGTGCCTTGATCTAAGACTTGAAAATTGATTTGGGAGGCTGTCTGGTTTAGGAGATATTAAATTAATTAATTATTTTAATGTATTTCCTAAGTTAAAACTTAGAGAACTTAAATAATTAAAGTGAATTTAATTAAACATGTGATGAAATTGTCTTAAGTCACACGGATCAAGCTTTCTTTTAATCTTAGCCATTGATTCAAGATCTGATCATGGCCGTTGATTTATCAACGAGAAAAGTATAAAGGAAAGGCTTGGGGTCATTTGTAAAGACACACAGAGGCAGGGCATTGAAGCTAAGTTGAGATTCTAGGGCAGGGTTTGCTAAGAATACTCAGAAGTGTTTCAGCTGCAGAGAGGGGAATTTAGACCAAGGGGATTATCTGATCTTGGGGTCTAGAATACACAAGAGGTAGAGATTAGCTCAAGGAAAACACAGAAGAAGAGAGCAGCAGCAGCAACAAGGACAACGTGATTTTCAATAGGAAACCCTCAGAGGGTTACGTAGAGACCCTAAGGGGCAGTGTAGTGACTTCGTTACCCAGTGTGGGGTAACGCGGTCTCTTCCAGAGCAGCACTGAGGGTTTGAGGGGCTTCAGAGGCTAACACAGAGGCTTTCAAGGGTAGGGATGGGGTTTCTAGGCCCTAATCTTGGCTGAGTTCTGTAAATCCCATTTGAGGGCGTGGATCAGTCATTATTTTGGCCCTAAATCAGCCAGTGAGTTGTAGATCTAGTATATTCTTTGTCGGGATTTCCATATCTGGAACCCAGATTTGTGTATTCAAAAAAATTCTTAATAATAAGACCCTCCAGCAGCCAAAGACCGGTTTTCCTGCATTGGATTTTTCTGGGGACTATTTGTCCAGAAATAACTGTATCACTTTGTCTATGTGTGCATGAACTTGTTCTAGATCTGGATTGGTAGAGATATTTTATGTGTTTTGTTTTGATTTTAACTTGAATTTATTCAGTTAATAACTTGACTAAGTAGGAGGAGCGTAACCAGATTAATAGTAATAATTTCTGCATAAAATGTAAAGATTTATAAATTTCTACAATTCTCGCAATGACTTAATTAATATTCTTAATTAACTTGTTTTGTTTTGCTTTGATTTTAACTTGAATTTATTTAGTTAATAACTTGACTAAGTAGGAGCAGCATAACCAGATTAACAGTAATAATTTCTGCATAAAATTTAAAGATTTATAAATTTCTACAATTCTCGCAATGACTTAATTAATATTCTTAATTAACTTGTTTTCCTAAGTTTAGATTTAGTAAACATTAAAAAAATTGTTAATAATCTAATTAAGTCACTTCTAGGCGTAATTTCCAAAAACGATTTTTAGGTTCTTGAGATCTCATGTATTCTAGACTCTCTACAAAGTTTCATGGCTAGAACACATCCTATGCTACAAAACACTAACACTCCCTCTTAGCAAGGAATGTGTTCTAGTACTGTTGCACATTTGGTAGCACCACTATGTTTCTGCACCATCTCTTGTCATGCTGCTAATGTCTGGTTGTTGTTTCCCACCAACCACTGTGCAACTCTGATATGCGCTGCATCTGTGTTGTTGCTAACCTTGTTGAATTGCTGCCAACATTGCACCTCCACTGCAACTCTGTTGTTATTTCTACTGCAACATTTGCAACAGAAAAACATCCAAAATACTAAATCATTTGTGATCAGTATAATGCATCTGTCATGAAATTCCCTAACTACTACTAGCCTCTGCACTGTCCACTAAATACTCTGCATTGATGTTGACTCTGCACTGCTGCCAACTCTACACTGCGCTCCCCAGCATCTGACTTCTACTAGTCTCTACAACTGTCACTATGGCAATGTTTGACTGCATCAACTATCATTGGTCCATCCTGCTACTAAATATTGTGGGCCCCTGTAACTAGGTACTGATCCAAGAGGTGGACTCCTCAAGGATCTTTCCCATTTGTAGTGCCATGGGCTACAACACCAAGTCACCCCACCTCACTCCTAGAGGTATATCGGCGAACATAGCGAAGTCTTCCTCCAGTCTTGAGTAAATCCTAACGGTCTCTGCAGAAGCTTCCTGTTGGTCCTGCTTCTCCTCCTTGTCCTTCTTCCTGAGAGGACACTGGGTACTGTAGTGCCCTAACTCACCATATCTAATTATTCTTCCTCTACTCCCCCTATCCCTGACTGGGACCCTTAGATGCAAGGGCCACATTCTCCTCCTCCTTCACCTGCTTCGATCTGCTACTGTTTCCACTAATGGATGTATTCAAAAGATCTCACCTCATCTCCTCCTGCTGCAAGTCGACCCACATCCTGTCCCATCCAAGTAGCATGTCTCTGCCCAATATACTTTGGAAAAATACCTACCAATCCTCCAAAATGCTATTGAGCACCAACCGCACTAGCTCTGAAGCTTGAGGTGTTTCCCCAACAACCCACAATTGATCCTAGACTTCCTAAATCCTGGTGAGGAAGGGGTTTATGCCTTCCCCTTTCTACATTTGGATGCATCTCATATTCTCCTTGAGGTACAACTTCCGCTGCTCGGAAGTACCCTAATACAATGTGACGATAACATCCCATGTCTTCTTGGTAGTATCCTTGTCATCTATATGCGAGACTACATGATCCTAGACTCCATCTAGGATCAACCGCTTCGCCCGTGCCATCTTCTTTTGCTACTCCTTCAGTTGATCTGCATCCGTGGGAACCGCCACAACATTATCGATATATGCTTTCAGGCCAAATTCATCTAGAAGGAAGTAGATCCTTGCCTTCCAGATGACATAGTTGGAAGTACCATTCAACCTATCCTGATCTCTCAGCCCTGCAGTGGCCATCACTAATAAAATGTTGAAAACTCCATCTTCCCCTGTGCTCGATTGCTGCTTTTCTACTCGCACTCCCTCCTGGAATGTGTAGCTCTGCTAGCTACTACTATCGATCCACAACTAGAAATTCGAACTTCCAAGACTAAAAGTTCCCTCAGAGAAATTTTCCGTCAGTGTGTGCTCATCTTCCACCCGACGCGGGTTCTTCTCTAGCGAACTACTGCAAAACCCTCAGCGCCCAGCTAGAGTTTTGCTCAATAAAAAGTATTGACCTGCTCCCTCTGCCTCTGGAATCAATCAATCTGGAACACTCTAATTTTTCTTCCTCTAAAAAAAATCAATCTTCCTCAAGTAACTCGACCTCCTAGCAAAGTTACTGCGCTGCCCCTGGGAATTTCAATCTACTGCCCACACTGAGCAGCGAAATTCCTTCTTCTTCACCTCTGATGTCGTCGGCTGCTCGACTGCGCTCTGATACCATGTGAAAATTCCCAAACCAGAATCCTATCGCAGCAACTGGAAAATATTCTCCTAATTGTTAATTTTAACTTAATGTAGTTTCCTACGACAAATACTGAATACATCACATTGCAACCTTCACAAATAAAAATTGTGGAAGAATAAATGTTGGAAGAAATGCTAGCGCGCACATAAAATTTACACAATTATTTTTTGACAAAAGTCCCCGGAAAAACCCAACTTGGGAAAACCGATGCAGTAGATGAGAGTTTTATTACTAAGCAGTAGTGAAATAATCTAAGTACAATTGGATGCTGAAATTGGCAATCCTACAGACAAATACTAGTAAGAAAAATCTAGTGAGGAAATTTCCTCACTCCACAAGCAAATCCAGGCTCTGACCTCAGCTCCAGGTGAACCGTCCAAACTGGTTATGCGCAACTACTGCGTCACAGTAGCATAGTCCCTTATGCGCTCAGTTCAAACTAGCTTCTCCTCAAGCCGTTTGGTCTGCTATTGTCCGAGAAAATGTCTCTCCTGGCCTCTAGAAACTCAGTCCTGCTTCTAGCACTAGAACCTCTCTCCCCAGTAGAATCAAAACTACCTCTAGAGGTTGTTGCGCTACCTCTGCATCATCCTCTCTATGGCTCTTCTGCCTCTCTGCAAATGCACTCACCAGATCTGGAATACTTCCTCTTGCTTCACTATTTATGCCCCTCTTCCTCACTGCTTCGATATCACTAGCTCTCTCTCCGGCAACTTATTGCTGCTACTCTGGAAAACAATATGTTCATGAAATTGAACCTCTCAAGTGCCTTCTCCATTACCACATCGACCTCCTCTTATAATCCTCTGTTGGAGCACCAACGACCAAGATTAAAACATAATCGATGGGTAGGATCATCTCTCGATCGATCCGCGTGAGTTTTTATACTATTCTTGCCTTGACTTAATTAATACTGATTAATTAATCTTTTTTCCTAAGTTTTGACTTAAGAAAAATTTAAAAAATTGGTTAATAATCTAATTAAGTCACTTCTAGGCGGCATTTCTAGAAACGATTTATGGGTTCTAGAGATCTCGTGTATTCTAGCCTCTCTACAAAGTTTCGTTACTAGAACACAACCGATGCTACAAAAAATAACAGTGCATAACTCAAGGATAAAATCTCGCTTTTTATGATATGTCATTTATTTGACCTCTTAAGATGAGTTAGCTTCTTGTTCATCAAGGTTGGGACATGCAAGGGTGTAATATTCTCAATTTTCCATTAGTTAATTGGAATATTAGAGTTCTAACTTTTCTTACTTAGCTAAGTAAATAAAAGGGTGGAGGGACCCATAAACCCCATAGATGAATAAGATCCACTTTTGTTGTGTGAATGTGGGTTAGTAGATAGTAGATTAGCATCATGGAGTAGTGGAGCAGCTCATTAATGAAGGAAGAGTGGAGATTATGGAGAATAATGAGGAAGATGATGGAGATAGTGGAGGAATAAAAGTAAGATCATAGAGCATTAATGATGCAGTGATGGAGGAAGTGGGGCATTAAATTCACACATGATGGAGGAGTGTAAAGTAAATGCAGAGATCATGGAGATCATGGAGAGACAGCGTAGTCTTCATGGAGACTAGTAGCCACATGTGCAGCGCAGTTATGAGGTGGGCCAAGGCTAGGGAAGGCTCACAACCATATAAGGAAGATGAGGGTAGCAAAGAAAATTAGTCTGGAATTTGATATTGTATTGTTGTTTGACATTTCTGTGCAGACTTCAGCTGTTTAGCTAAGTTTGTTGTGTTGTTTAGTACATGGGTGTTCCCGTGCGGGAATCCCACCCTTACCCATGGGGAACTTCGAGTGCCTACTCTAGGAAGGTTATTTTGATCAGTTATTCATCATCCGACATTGGTTCCACATTCATCCCCTCTCTTCTGCATATACAGCTTCAGGAATTACGCATTCTTGTCTTAGGGTTTGAGAGGAGGAAGGTAGTTTCTAGCCATTAGGGGAATTTTGAGGTCTAAAATGGGCCTCCTAAGGAAAACGTACAATCAAAATTCATTTTATGAGAACCAATTACATTTTAGGGGATGCCATCATCCCTAATGGTTGAGGTGGCATTGCTTGAGTTAAAGGTACTTACTTGTCACATTCTCAATGGTGGATAAAAACTCATGGTTAACCATGGTGGTTCTCTAAGTACTTTTAAAGTCATAAATTCAAGTACTCATAATAAATGTCATTTCACACTTTTTTGAATAAAATATTATTATTTTCATTTCACACTTTTTTGAATAAATTTTAATTAATGGTATATTATATAATTAATAATTTATGAATTTATATTTATATTTTATTTTAAGTTATTTAAGTACAAAGTACAAATGCATTATTTGTGCAATGATAATGACTTTTTTCTTGAAAAGCTCATTCAAATTTATAGTCACATCAATACAATTTTTTTATTAATTTTATTTTGGTACAAATTTTCAATTGAATTTAACCATGGTTACATGGATTTTGGTGCAAAAAGTGAATTGAAAATTCATAAATATTATTTTATTGGTTTAGCTATTATTTTATTATTTCCTTAGGAGGCCCATTTTAGACCTCAAAATTCCCCTAATGATTTCAGCTAGGAAACCGGTAGAGGATTTATCCTTTCACCTTGAGCTTCCATTTCAGTCTTCCAAGAGCAACATTGTGATATCCAGCATCAGGCCATCATATTACACCTCCATGCAGCAGCAGTTCCTTCAGGAATTACGTAGTCCAGCTAGGAAAATCTAAAGGAAGAAGGAAGTTCCAAGTATTTCAGCTTGTAATCCTATGAGGGGTCTTTCCCTCACTTTGGAGAGATCATTTACATGAGTTGTGAGAATTATTTCATCATCCAGCAGCAAGATACAACTCCAGCCTCCTTAACAACGCAGTCTAGTCCAGCGGTTGTGCAGTTTGCAGTTGCAACTTGAGCAGAGAAAGGAGGAGCTAGATCTCAAGCTTCTACCTTGGAGATCAGGAGAAGGGATCAACCCTTCAGTTAGTGAGCTGATTGGGTGCTATTGCAGCTAATAGATCATTCTTTCAGCCCCATATAAGCATTTATCTCCAGGGAGTGCGTAACTCAGCCAACAAGGGTGCAGTTTGCCACCCAAAAAGGGCCAAAATCCAAATTTAAAATCTAGCCAAACCATTTCTAGGTTTTTTTGGGTTTTTTGAGTGGAGTATGTGGTTAAAATCTCGGATCTTTCTCAGCACTCAAGCAGACTCCCACACATGGTTCTTATACACAGTAGCAGCACTTTCCAGCAGCAGCAACAGCAGTAGCAACACAACATTTACAGTGCTAGTTTTCTTTAGTGTATTTCAGCAATCTTTTGGCTTGAGTGAATTCCCTTTGGAGCACTATGTACTTACCTTGTTTTTTATCCTTAATAATATGGTTCAACTATTTTCGGCCCATATGTATGATGTTTTGATGTATTCCGACATTTTTCCAGTTCTACATGTTTAATTCTTATTTTACCGCAGTTGGAATTGTGCATATGTTCTATATTCATGTCTTTTCCATTTTGGGATATTACAAAGGGTTCTTTATAATGAGATGGAGCATCAAGTTCTCAGGAGCCAGTTAATGTCTAATGAAGGGAGTAGAGCTCATGCTTGGATTTTGTAAACACACTAATTTTTTTCTCGACCATCTTTTACATTTTTAACTTTTCTTTTTCTTTTGTTGTGGAAATCTTATGTTTTTTCATTCTTTTAATTGCATCAGCCTCCAGGGAAAATTTTTCTAACCCTCCTCAAGGATGTGGATGTGTGAGTGCCAAATTCCAATGAACTAATCATAGTTAACCCAAAGGAAGGAGTTGGTGTCAAAGGAATGATGAAAGGTGTTAAGTATGAAAGGGTAATGGAAATGCTACTTCAATCCAAGTTTTCCAAGTAGTACTCCTCCTATAACCTTAAGGCCTTAAAGGAGGTCCTAAATGACTAGGGATAAGGGCAAACCCCCTAGTAAGGTGAGAGAACAAGTTTAGATTCAAGATCAGTAAATCACCCAAATCACCCATTTTTCCATGTTAAAATTCCCAAAACATTAAGTAAAATCACTTGATTGCAAAATGGTTAAAGTACATGTTAAGCGATAGCCCACCTTCATTCAAGAGTAATGTTAGATGGTGAGAGGTGCATGACCAGTGCGGATGGCGGAGGAATGTGGCATATCATTATGAATAAGAAATGTGTAAAGTTGTTGGTTGGCTATTTGTCCAAGATAGGAGAAAAAGTTCTTCTATGGGTTTACCTATTTTGGTGGGTAACAGGGCCCACTTATAATGAGATCCTACAAACTAATTTGGAAATTGTTCACAAAGACGACTCTTTTTGCAGTGAGTGACTGATTACTGTTTAATGGGCCACATACATGAATAAGGTATCTAAGGAAACGGGCTTAGGGTATGACCATAAAAATTGTAACCTGAATATTAAAGCGTAGTAAACAAGCCAACACTCTTTAATTTACATGTAGTCCATCGTATATACTATGGTATAATTTGTGATAAGTTTATTTGTGGAAAGATTGTTTAAAGTTCCTATAATTCACATAAATGTTTCTAAATTGTTTAATACATGAGGAATAATAGAATTAGAGCATATGTTGGTTTCCATATATTCACTTATCACAACACCAATAATAACCATCGACCAATCATAGTTTATCATCGATATTTGACTTGTTATTGAGGGTACATTCGTGTGCATCATATTGGGTGGTTATTCCACAGTTTCATAACAACTATGGTACATTGAATATTTCATTCTCATGCTTATTTTATCAAGCGCTACTGAAACTAATGTTTATGTGGCGTGGAATACAATTTAAAATCGCACAGTTGAATAAATTTTTCTTGAAATTTTTTAAGTACCATGTCTTCACATACAACGCAATGGCATAACACGTGCTTCACAATAATACTAATTTTACCAGCATTACCACTTCATAGTGTCCTTAAACTTTCCCCCTTAAGTGAGATTAGGGATTTTCCTCTAGAAATTGTCTAATCGATAAGAGGGGATGGTTGATAAACTAAAAGTGATTTTTTTTTTAGGAAATATCTGGGCAGATCCACCCAAAGGGATCACATCCCGACGACTTATTAGCAAAGCCTAACCCTGAGAACGTCGAGGAAAATTGACACCATTACCTCCCATTAGCGAGGTTATTTAGCGATGGGAACTCAACCAATTTAGATAACCCTCGAGGCTCTGATCAGGTTAGCTAAAAGTGTTGGTTAACTTTTTTGAAAACATTTCTTTTACATGTGTTTAAAGAGTGAAATTCTAACATGAGTGGACTATCCAAGGATGGACAAAATTATTGATTAACTTGTTTGACAACAATTATTTTACATGTGTTTAGAGAGTGAAATTCTGAAACGAGTGGACTATCCAAGGCTGGACGACAAGTTGAGGTGGGGATGTTACATTTGGACAAATCTCTTGGATGGGATATATCATTATCTATTATTCTTGTTTTCTCCTTGTTTCAGTCTCGGAAACGTAATAGAATAGAGGTATTAATGGATTGTTTATACTAGTTTTTGATGATGGATGGTTGTAATATCGAGGATGCATTCTAGCATGGATACATTATAGTAAAATTATGGAATATTAGGGGGATATGTTATGTTTTACTATATGTTGGAAGCTTGAGTATGGATACAAATATTTTTTTAGTCACTGAATGTTGATAATGTTCGTCAGACACTATTTTTTTAACACGTGCTTAGATTACCTAAAAAATGTGATTTTCCATTCTTTCTAGAATAAAGATTGCATTTTTTTATCTGAAAAAATATTATGTGAAATGAAATAAACATGCAAAAATAAATACGTAGAGCACAAAACATATATAATGGTAAGTTAGCCATTACTTGCCTTGTTGTTTGTGAAGGTGAGATAGAAGGTCCAGAAGCGGATGTGGATGGAGAAGAACTTACTATTAGACTAGTACTACTTATAGCAGCACTAATTGTTTGAGTAGAGATGGATATATAAGAAGATATGGGTGGAGAAGAGGAGAATGTAGAGGTAAATGGAGGTGAAGATGATGTGATCCCACTGATATCTTATTGAGATGTTGATGTAGTAGCTTTTCTGTGATGTGAATGAATAGGAAACATTATCCCAAGTTTTTCACATTGTGATCAGGTTAATACACCAGTACCTCGGAATAGGGATGTAACGCTTTCTTCATAAGTTTCAAGATTAACAGGTTTTTTATGGAGATATGGTTATTTGTTCTAAGTTCTCAATCAAAGACTGAACTTCAAGAGATTCAGGAATATAATCTGAAGAATGTATACGAGGTAATACTTCAGGAGATGAGAGAGGTGGCTCTATAACTTTAGACTTTTGACTTGGAAATAATGAACGACATCTAGAAGTTGTAGGAGTTTTGGAGGGGGATCATTAGGGGAATTTTGAGGTCTAAAATGGGCCTCCTAAGAAATTGTACAATCAAAATTAACTTTATGAGAACCAATCACATTTTAGGGGATGACATCATCCCTAATGGTTGAGGTGTCATTGTTTGAATTAAAGAAACTTACTTGTCGCATTCTCAATGGTGGATAAAAACTCATGGTTAACCATCGTAGTGCTCTAATTATTTTTAAAGTCATAAAGTAAAGTACTCCTAATAAATGTCATTTCACATTTTTTAAATAAAATATTATTATTCTCATTTCATGTTTTTTGAAAGAAACAATGCATATCTCTACACAATCTTCATGTATTTACACATTTTTCAATGAATATTATATTTGTATATTTTCATATATTTATTTTTAAATTATATATTCATCTCATTTTATTTAATACTACAATTTCAAATTAATTATAAGTTTTTATATATATATATATATATGAAATCAAAATAAATAAAAATGCAACATTAATTTTAAGATAAATGAAATCTATAAATAATATTATTATAATATTAATAGCAATGCAAACATATTAAAATTAAAGAAAAAAACGAATTTTAGTTTTGTATGACGAAAAAATGTATATTAGTTTTGTATGTTGAAAAAAAGTGTATTAGGTTCAACATAGTTTGGGGCAAAAAATCTAAATTTCGATGTATGTAAATATTATATTATACTTATAATATAAATTAAATTTATTTCAATACTTTTTTTCTTTAATTTTAAATACAACTCAATTCATTTCATTTTATTATATTAATATATATAATATTATGAAAATAATCTAAATGTTATAGAATAGATATTGTATTCATTTTTATAATATATATTATTTCTTCTTATGTTATAAATCAAATCAATTCAATATGTAATATAAACTTCATACATAAAACACTATATTACATATATTATATTATTTATATATATATTAATTACATATTATATAATTTAAATAGTATAAATTTTAATTAATAGTATATTATGTAATTAAGAATTTATGAATTTATATTTATATTTCATTTTAAGTTATTTAAGTACAAAGGACAAATGCATTAGTTGTTCAATGATAATGGTTTTTTTCTTGAAAAACTCATTCTTATTTATAGTCACATAAATACAATTTTTTTATTAATTTTCTTTTGATACAACTTTTGAATTGAATTTAACCATGATTACATAGATTTTGGTGCAAAAAGTGAATTGAAAATTCATAAATAATATTTTATTGGTTTAGCTATTATTTTATTATTTCCTTAGGAGACTCATTTTAGACCTCAAATCCCCTAATGTGACTCTTATGATGGCTTTTTTATTCAGATTTCTTCTTATATGCCATACATAGTCCGATGGCCCTCCTCCTAGCGCCAAAAATGTTGAAGGCTGGAAGGTGGTTGCCTCAATATTAGGGATTCCACCTGGTTGGGAGCTTAAAACAACTCATTTTCCATTGAAATGGTGGGTCTGACTAGGGATATAGGGACCAGTTTCCCGTATAAAGAGAGTTTATATGAATAACAAAAGGGAATAGAATCAACACAAATGGGGTGATTTATTTCTAATGATAACATAAATTACAACTAAATCTAACTACTTCCCAGGATCAAACTCTTTTATATGATTATAGAGAAAAGTTTCACAAGCATGAAACAATATAGATCATTGCATACTTAATTAATATGAGCGCATGTAAGAAACTAAATCAATTTAATCAATTTGGTTGATGAAGAACATCAATCACATAAAATACTTCTTAGTTTCATATATAAGAGCACATTGTTCAATATATTATATCAATAGTAATAAGAACATATGTCACTTCAATGCTTATCAGAATGAAACAAGTAAACAGAAATAAGTTTTCTATAAATCTCATAAACATAAAAAAATTAATACACAGATAATAGTATCTGATGCATTATAGATTTAGATCTGAAAAAAAAATAACTTCAGGGTTCAAATTTCCAATTAGATAAATTATGTTCCAACAATAGTGTAAGTTCCAAAAGTTGTCTTCTCAAAATTTTGGACCCCTTTCTAAATGCATGAAAGGGGTTTAAATACTAATTAATATTACAAAAATAGAAGACTTGTGAAAGAAGTCTCTAAAAATATTACTCTAAAACTATATAACTAAAAATTAGGAAAATAAATTGCATTAGTTGGAACAGTCTCAAGACTGTTTCCGAGATTCATTCTCTAAATGATCCTTGAGTTAGCACGCTTTCACCATAGGTTTGAGCTAGGGGGGATGAATTGGTTGCATTCGCATATGCCCCGTGAATACTGCATCCTTAAATGCTGGAAGAAGTTGAGCTGCTGCGTTGGAGAGACACCTCAACATTAGCCATTGGCTATGAGGTTTAATCAACAAGTACCAGTAACTTTCCATATTTAATTTTGTCAGGTTTTTAATGTCAAGAACTTTTCTTCTTGATGTTTCTTTCCAAGGTTCCCTTAGGAATTTGATATATGGAAAAGTGTCTTTTGGACAATCCTGAATTAAGTTGGCTTGCAAAAGAGAATCTTTTATGTATTTAGAAATGTTGGAAAATAGATTCTTAGCTCTATTAATAGCTAATTCAACACTTTTCATTTTGATGTCCCAGTCTCCAAATACTATGGCTTTGATTGATTCTTCAAGACAAGGGAGATCGGTCGCTCTACCTTGTGCAATGTATTTCAAATCTATATACTTAGACACTTTATCATCAATCTCATCGTAACAAGTCCTCAGATCAGATATCTGAGTGAATAATAGATCATTGGTTTTAGCTAGCTCGTGAATTTGGTTTAGCTTGTGATAGAAAATTGTTTGTTGTTTTGATAGTAATGTCTCCAACTCTGTTGTTTCCTTCCTGATTTCATTGACTTCGAGATTTTCCTGGAACTTCTCAATTCTCTGCTGTAACTGATGAATTAGTTGATCCTTTTCTTTAAGCTCGCTCCCGAGTTTGAGTTTAAGACCCTCAAACTCTTGTTGAAGATTAGTGATATTTGATTGCAGCTCATGCTCAATCTTTTGCTTTTCATTCAAGAAAACTTGCTCCATTTGAGCAATTTTCTGGTCTTTTTCTCTGATTAATGATTGAATTTCTATTGCTTTATGAATGGTTTCATTTGCGTAAGCACCTACAAATTGAGACAATTTATGAAGTTCTTCCTCTAGAGTCGATTAAGTCTCTTTCCAAAGGACTTGCATTGGTGTTACATTTGGAGTTAGTTCTAGAGATTTTTCCATCCTTTGCCTCTTCCTTGATCTGGTCATGACAACTTTATGTTCTGGACTATAGAATATGTCCAACAGAGGTACTTCCTCAATGTTGAAGATTATTTCAGCAAAAGGGAAAGCTCAGATGATTTCCATGTCTTTGGTAGATGTAGCTTTTCTATTCTCTTCTATATCACTATGTCTTTGTCTTTCACTTTGCTCAAAACCGTTTTTAGGAACCCCTATAGTGAATGAGGTTTCTTTTCTTTCTTCTGGACTCTTCGAATTATCTTAATCAATAGAAATTTGTTGTACACCTGGCTCCACTGCAGAAGCTACTGAGTCTGTAGTGCCAAAAATAAGCGCGGTATCTCACTGAATAGTATCATAAGTTGTCGGAGTATCAGCTGCAGACAGTACCTTATGAAACTCTTCCCAATCTTGGGTGAGTTTTTCATCTTGTTCAATATTTGCAATTCTTGTCTCTGTAATTGGTACCTGAGATGAAGACGTTGAAACTGCAATATGTTCTATTTCTGGTGTTGGTCTTTGGAACAAATATTCTGTAAGATGAGTGTTTCTTTGTTCTCGATACTCTTTAAACTTTAACAGGTCTTCGGGACTGAGTCTTTCCGCTGCTATTTCCTGAACTCTGGAAAATTTGGAAATCGACTCGAACATGTCATCAAACCTATCAGGCTCGCTTGGAAATGCTCAAAGCTTGACCTGATTTGTTATTTCTCTAGCAACGCCATAAGAATCATAATTTCTATTGGGAAAAACTGGGAAATTAAACGGTTTTAAACAATCAATTTCAACACAGGCATGCTTGAAATTGTTTAGTGCATATGAGCCCCGAAAAAGGGAAAGTTGGCCAAATGGTCTTTTTGGCATCTTTCAAGACTTTTGTCAAACTGTTGCCAACTATTTGATAGGCAATATCTTTGGACAATAATTTGTCTGGTATGTACAGAGGTAAGACATGTGGAGGGGCATAGCTTCTAAAAACACAGATGTATGTAAAGTACTCCTCACTAAACCACATACCTATACACTTAAGACTTTTATCAGCTTAAGGGGTAATTCTTGGGATTTTGATTTCAAAAATGACTTGGTAGACAAGGAGCATTATTTCATTGTAGATTTTGAAAATATGAGAGTATTATTTTGATTCCCACAAGAAATCTAACTGGACAAAGATGGGGGTTACTACTTCTTCGGTCCATTTCCATCCAAAGGAGGGAAATTCAAAAGAAAAGCAGACTGCATCCATGATATAGGAGCTCATGTAAAAAGGAGGGGTTGTATTGGTTGTAACATTTTGATTTTCCCTATAGGTTGTGATGAGTCTTATCAAATTATCGGAAAGAATGGTTGCCCAATTTAGAATATACCCATCAGAGGTTGCTTCTATCAAGGGTGTCCAATTCTCTCTAAACTTATCAGTATTTACAGACCCAAACAGGTGACGCATCATTGCAGCTATTTGAGAGTAAGGACTTTTAAGAGAAACAACTGAATGCATACCCTTTTCATAACGCTTATGTCGGTTAGGGTCATTTCTCCACTCTTTTATTACTGATGTAGGATTGTCGTTCTCTTGCGTGAATTTTTGAACGAATTGTGAGTCATATTTCTTCTTTGGTTTTCGTAATTTATACATCTTCCTTAAATCTGTTGGCCTGAGGGAACCAATGACAGTTTTATTATTGGTAACAAATTGTCTATCCCTTATATCTACATTTTTTAACACCCATCTCACTAATTCAGTGTATGGAAGCATTTTTGGACGAGCAGTAATTCTATGAAGAAAGGAGTTAGCTGCATCTGTCCATGATTCTGAATCGTTGGAAGAAGTATCATCAGCTACAACTTTCTTGTCTGGAATTACTTGAGGATTCTCAATCTCAAAGAGTTGGTAAATCCCTTCCCAACCTAAAGAACCAGTGTCTGGATTGCATATGGTATCTGTGATTAAGGGAGTTGTTCCGTTGTTCTCCTCTTATTGCATGACTAACTGTGGTGGGGTGGCAGAGTTCCTTCATGCTTTAATCAATCGTGACATCCTTTTATGTCTTGCGTTTTAGAATTATCCTGTTCAAACAAAAGCAGAGATGATAATCCCAAATCACTTTGAAACGTTGTTAACAGTCTTATCAATTGAATTCATGTGTAATGGGAAATCCTTTGGTATTTAATTTTGAAACTAAAAAATCAGTTGAAAACCTCGAGATTACAATGCATGAATGAAAATTAAATTCAAAAGTATAGGTCCATGTGATTCTGACAAATGGCATTATATCGGGATGTTTCATCGGCGATTTGATAGTCGACATGCTTTAATTATTCAAGAAACTCGCGAAATGTGAAATGTGAAATTGCAATTGTGCAATTTTTTTAGACAAAATGCGATATCGGTGTATGTCAATTGACGGGATCCGATATCGGTATCTGTTAGATAACAAGTTTCGGCATTTCGGCATTTCGGGAATTCTCTACTTCGCAATTTTGATGTTTTGGCATTTCGGCAATTCACTACTTCGTAATTCACTTTTTCGCAACTTCACTGTTTTGGTATTTTGTCTTGCTATATGATTTTGCTTTGAAGTTTTTTTTGGTTTTAAGCGTTTTTTAGTGATTTTCTTATTTGTAAAAGAAAATTAAAATCTTAACCTAAGAAAATCCTAACTTGGGTTCTATTCCTAAAAATTGAATATTAATTCTAAAATTTTAAAGTGTCCCCATTATTCTTTATAAGTTACGTTCTTGGATAATGGGGAGTTTTTGTAATACTATAATAGGTCCCAGCTCAGATATGATTGATGAAAATGTACCACCTTTCTATGTTACTTTAAAGGTCCATGAATTTTTATTATACAATTGCATGTTAGATTGTGGGGCCTCCCATAATTTGATGCCAAAGGTAATTATGGATCAACTTCAATTAGAGATCACCCGATCTTATAATGATCTATATACTTTCAATTCGAAGAAAGTACCATGTCTTGGACTTATAAAGGATCTAGTGGTTACTTTAGCCCAAATACTTGTGAAGAGTGTGGTATTAGACATTGTAGTTACTGATATTCCTCCTCAATTTGGTATGTTATTATCAAGATCATGTTGTGCCAAACTAGAAGGAAGCCTACGAATGGACACGTCCTATGCTACCATTCCTGTATATGGAGGGGAACATCTTAGGTTATACAGAGAGGTGAGATTCGTGAATATTGTTTACAAATCAGATCAAGCAATAAATCATCCTATTTGTGCAGTTGATCAAGATTTTGGTTGTTTTAAATTGTCATCAAACCACCTACCAAACACTCAGCTTAGCATCAAAAACATTGTAGAAAAAACAAAGGCTATTAAGACTGGTATTTGGAGGTTATAATTTGATGGATCTCGTTCAAAGGAAGGATTTGGAGTTGGTGTGGTTTTAATTTCACCAGGAAGAAAAAAAAAAGAGAATATAACTCAATCCTATAAGCTTGAATTTGATGTTACAAATAATGTAGCAGAATATGAAGTTTTCCTTCTAGAATTGGAATTGGCCAAAAGCCTTGAAGTGAAAAATTTAAGTGTATTCAGTGACTCAGAACTCATTGTCAAGCAAGTCAAGAATATTTGTCAAACAAAACATCCTAGGCTTAGATCTTATAGAAATGAGGTATGGGATTCAGTGGATAATTTCTTTTAAACATTTAACATTACTTCTATTCAAAGGAATGAGCATATTCATGCAGATTCTTTAGTTATTTCAGCTAGTTCTTTTAAAATTCTTGATCAAATTCTCTTACAATATCAAATTCAAGTCAAATATAGGCCTTCAATTCTTGATAATCTTAAACATTTGCAAATATTTGAGGATGATGAACAATTGAAATCCTTTTTGCAAGTGATCGATGAATTTTCAGCCTTACAAATTGAAGAAGAACAGTTGGATACTAATGAAGTGAATAAGGAAAATCAAACTCCAAAATTAAATTCAAAAATTGTTGATCATAACATCATTCAGTTATCTAACAATTCCATTCCTAAAGGCTTAGTTCCTCTTGAAAAAATGTTTGACCACAATGTTTTTCCTAAAAATCCATTATCAAATTCACCTCAAGAAGACACAGAATAATGTAATATTGGAACTTCAGAAGAAATCAAAAATATTAAAATCTCTGCATCTTTACTCATGGAAGTGAAAAATAAATATTATATCTCCTTAAAGCCTATAAAGATGTTTTTGCTTGATCTTATAGTGAGATGAATACATATGACACAACACTCATTGAACATAAAATCCCTTTAAAACCGGAAGCAAAAGCAAAGGAGAATTAATCCAGTCCTTCTTCCTACCATTGAGAAAGAACTTAAAAAACTACTCGATGCCAAGATCATAGTTCCATTGAGGTATTTAGATTGGGTAGAAAATTTAGTTCACGTTAGAAAGAAAAATGGTGAAATCAAACTATGTGTAGATTTCAGGAACTTAGATAAATCATCTTTAAAATATCATTATCCATTACCCAAGATGGACCAATTGCTTCAGAAAGTTTCAGGTGTTAATATAATTTCTATTTTAGATGGTTTTTCTCGGTACAATCAGATAATGGTGAGCCTAGAGGATAGAGAAAAGACAACATTCACAACTCCTTGGGGTAAATTTATGTACGCAAGGATGACTTTTGGATTAACTAATGTTAGGGCTACCTTTCAAAGGGCTATTGATTTAGCATTTGTGGGTAAGTCAACTAAATTTCTTGTTATTTATCTTGACGATCTCATTGTATTTTCTAATTTTGATAAAAAAACATTTAAAGCACTTGAGGAAAGTTTTTGACAGGTGTAGGAAATTTGGGATATCACTCAATCCCAAGAAGTCCCTATTTGCAATCACAGAAGGAAAGTTGTTCGGCCATATTATTTCTAAGGAAGGAGTAGTCATTGATCCCAAAAGCATTTTAGTTATTCAAGCACTTTCATTACCAAGGAACAAAAAGGAAATTCAGGATTTTCACGGAAAATTCATTGTTTTAAGGATATTTATACCTAACTATGTTGAAATAGTTAAGGATATCACTGATATGTTGAGAAAATATCATGAAGTTAAATGGACAATTCCAACTAGATTTGCTTTTGACCAGATTAAAAAGGCCATTTCTAAAGCCCCCATATTAGCTAGTCCAAACTATTCTCAGCCATTTAGTATTTTTTCCTTTTCCTCTGAAACCACCTTAGTTGTTGTTCTTTTACAAAAGAATGAGGATGGAGATGACCAGCCTATTGCCTTTTTAAGTAAATTCATGAGAGATGCCGAACTTAAATATGATATTATTAAGAAATAGGTCTATTCCTTAGTTCAGCCCTTAAAGGCTTTTAGAGTCTATGTTCTTCATTCTTCCATTATTTCCTATGTTCCCAACAGTGTTTTTAAAACTGTGTTAACCCAACCTGATACCGATGGAAGAAGGGGAAGATGGATTACTAATATATTAGAATTTGATCTAAATATCAAAACTACAAAATTGGTGAAAGGTCAAGTTTAGCTAAACCCTTTGCTGAATCAAATCGTAAAGTTCTGGGAAAAAATTACGTTTTGGAAATATCAACAGAGAATAATCCACAAGAACCTTCTCAAATATTAGCAGAGAAGAATCTACAAGAACCTTCACAAATATTAGCAGAAGAGAATCCACAAGAACCTTCTCAGGTTTCAAAAGAGAAGAATCCACAAGAACCTTCATCTTCAATTCAATTGACTCCTATTTATATTGATGAGAAATTCTTGCTATCAAAATGGTACTCTGATATTGTACATTTTCTCAGAGAATTTGAGTGTCCATCTGAATCTACAAAGAATCCATGTAAGGCACTAAAGTTGAAGGCCATAAAATATTGTATCATCAATGCAAATCTGTATTGGAAATTCCACTCAATATTCTTCTTCTTTGCTTGACAGAAAGTGAGATAGAAGGAATTATTATTTCATGCAGGTATTTGTGGAGGGCACTATGCCTAGAGAGCTACAACATATAAAATTTTAAGAGCAGTATTCTATTGGCCAACATTGTTTGCACAAGTAGGAGCAAAGGTTAGGAGTTGTACTCAATGTCGAATGTTTGCTAGTAAGAAAAAATTAGCAGCACTTCCTCTAGTTCTAGTACTAGTCTTAGCACATTTTTTATAATGGGGATTGGATTTCATTGGGTAGATTCATCCACCATCAAGCACACAGCATAAATGGATATCAACTGCCACATATTACTTTACAAAATGGGTAGAATCAATTCCAGTTAGAAATGCAACTGACACTGTAGTCATTAAATTTATTGAAGAGAATATACTATCTAGGTTTGGATGCCCCCAATAGATAGTTACAGAAAATGCAGCAGCATTTAGCAGTGTCAAGATGATTGAATTTTGTCAAAAATATCAAATTTTGTTGCATCACTCTACCCCTTACTATCCACAGGGAAATGGACTGGCAGAAACTGCAAACAAGAGCCTGGTTAAAGTCATCAAGAAAACATTGGAAGACCACAAAAGGAGTTGGGAAATCCATCTCATATATGCAGTTTGGGTAAATAGGATATCTCCAAAAAGGTCTACAGGTAAATCTCCATTTCCGTTGGTGTATGGTAAACAAGCCATATTTCCTACACATTTAGCTTTTCCTTTCATCGGATTTTTACAAGAAGCAAATGAAGAACCTGATGATTTTTCTAGGAGAATCAATCAGATTATAGAACTCAATGAAAAAAGAGATGAAATTCATTATAAACTTCAGAAATATCATTAAAAAATAAAAGTTTTGTTTGACAGAAAGGCTAGAGAAAGAGATTTTAAAGAAGGAGATTTAGTGTTAAGATGGGATGCTAGAAGGGAAGATAAAGAAAAACATGGAAAGTTTGATAATTTATGGTTTGGACCTTTAGCATTGCATAAGTTAAAGGCAACAACGCTTTTATCTTACAGAACTTGGAGGGTTTATATTCTTCATTTCTAGTCAATGGAAAATATTTGAAGCATTACATTTAGCATTGAAAAACAAAGCAGTATTTCAAACATCCATCATTGTATACTACCGGTGTTATTTCATTTTTCACAAAAGTATGTTTGGTTTTCGGCAAAGACTCCATTAGCCCGAGGAGAAGGCACTTGGATATGCAAGTTCTCTACACCCTACAGGAGGAAGCAGTCGTAAATTTTTGTAGATGTTTTATGCTTGATGCAGCTTTACTTTTTATCCCTAATATCAACCAGCAATCACATAAACAAGAAATTAAAATGCTGATAGAACATACCAGTAGATCGACAGAAGACAAGCCAAAAATATGTGTGTTGTTGTGTTATGGCAGTCAACATGATGCTTCTACCAGCAAAGTCTCAATATGGTCAGCCACCCAGAACTGTCACACAACCCTCTCGGACAACAATATCAGTCAACCCAAAGTCAACTAAAGTCAATGATGTCACAGTCAATGGTCAACGCAAAACAACAACAGCAAAAAGTCAACACAGCACAATCAAAGTCAACAGTCAACCTCAATTTCTGTGCTAGAAAATATGGATTGCAGAAATCGAAATTTTGACCAAGATTTGGGTCAGTTTGACCAAGCGTTGACCAAACTCAACACTGGTCAACTCTGCGCTAAAAAACCCTAGGTCGAAAAACAGAAATCTTCTTGCCGCATTTTCCCACGTGTGAGAAGAAGAGACTCCAATAGATGATTGAACCAATCAGATAAGGAGAGAGAATGTGATGCGATGGATGAGTGAAAATGACCTCCAACGTTGACCTATTTATATCCATCAATGAGGGTGTATGAAACAACGGTTAGGGCTTCAAGCCTACATTTCATTTCAGGCCGACCTGCACATATTTTAAATAAATTCAAAATAAATGCTCTTCTCATCGGATCAAGATGATCTTTAGATCGATCTTGCACCTCTCTCAAAGAGGAATCCAATAAAAATATTGGATCTTCATCTGAGCATGACAACATGGAGTTTGGACCTCGTTGTCCAAAATTAATACTCCCTCTCAACTAGGGAGAAATTCATCCACCTGTCCCATCCAAACATCATGCGTCATTCTGCCGTAACTTGCTTTGTTGGCTTCTTTATTTCAGAAAAAAATTGGGTCAGTCATAAAGACATCATTCCCAGCTGACAGATTCAGCCCAGAGGTACGAAATCTCTATAGGACTCAAAAAGAATCTCATACCAACCTGAAGTTGGTTTACCTGACCCGAAGTCAATTGGAGGTCTGAAACCTCACTAGACTTGATCCCAGATCAATTGGTTGGACACGTGCCATCCTAGACATAGAGAGTATGGAAATCTCTGACGCGTCCATCAGTCTTTGCTACTGGTCTCTAGATTTTCCCACCTCACTGGCCAAATGAGAGATACTTCCCATGAGTCTGGGACTCAATGGGTAGGATGCATACGGGGCACAGATCATGAGAGGTGAACCAACTCAACATCATAACGGTGGGGTATAAGCACCACAAGTTTCGGCAAGCCTAGCCTTGTGTGTGGTTATAGCTCCGACAAGCTATCCCTAAAGCCCCTAGAGCTCCCAGAGCTCATCGTCTAATAGGACCCTCAGCATAGGGTCGTTCCACGATACCAAGATTCTCACAGAAGGTTAGGAACCTGACCTTCCCCAAGGGCTTTGTGAGAATGTCCGCGACCTAGTCATTAGTTCCTATATCATCAAGCCTTACGCCGCCTCGTTGTACCATATCTCGGATAAAGTGGTACCTAATATCAATATGCTTAGATCAATCGTGGAACACAGGATTCTCGGACAACTGAATCCCACTCTGGTTATCATAGAGTATCACAGTGGTATCTAGCACATGCCCGAACAGTTCACTGAAGAGCTTTCACAACCAAACTGCTTCACAACAGGCCATACTCGTTGCAATGTATTCAGACTCCGCGGTGCTCAAAGCCACCAACTTATGCTTCCTAACCATCCATGATATCGAAGCAAACCCAATTGAGAAGCAGCATCTCGATGTGCACTTACGATCCATCACACTGCCAGCACAATCGACATCAGTATATCCATGGAGTGTCACGCTCCCGGCATTGTATCTCAGCCCATGGTTTAACGTGCCCCGAAGATATCTCAACAGATCCTTGGGCCAACCTAGTGAATGTGATGAGGTTCAACCATATGTTGACTCAAAGTGTTCACTGCAAAACATACGTCTAGACAGGTGTTCACTAAGAACATCAGGGCCCCTACGAGTTGACGATACTCAGTAGGATTTGCTAGCACAGGCCCAGCAGCGCTGCCACTCAACTTCTTAAATTTTGCTCCATCGGTGTCGACACGGACTTACAGTCCACCATTCCAAATCTCTCCAGCAGCTTCACAATATATTTTCCTTGAGAAAGGAAAATCTCGTCGGGTCTCTGCCAGACCTCTAGGCCTAGGAAGTAATCCATCAGTCCTAGCTCCTTCATCTCGAACTCAGAAGCGAGCTCTCTCTTACACTGATGAATGAGAGGGTCAGCACCTGTCAGGAAGAGACCGTCCACATACGGCACCAGAATGAGAGGCTTTTCTCTATCAACCTTGAAGTAAAGGTTCGGATCAGCATTACTATGGGTGAAGCCCAGCTTCATCGAGTAGTTATCTATCCTCTCGTACCAAGATCTGGGTGCTTGCTTCAACCCATAGAGGGACTTCTTCAACCTGCAAACATGGGTGTCCCGGTCCTGGACTTCAAACCCCAGAGGTTTCTCCACATACACCTCTTCCTTTATCGCACCATGCAGAAATGCGATCTTCAAATCCATCTGATCAAGATTCCATCCTTGCGTAACAGCAAGGGCTATGATAGATCAGATGGTGATATATCGAGCCACAGGTGCAAATA
This sequence comes from Pinus albicaulis, assembly GCA_034641835.2. Classification (NCBI taxonomy): domain Eukaryota; kingdom Viridiplantae; phylum Streptophyta; class Pinopsida; order Pinales; family Pinaceae; genus Pinus; species Pinus albicaulis. The sequence continues at coordinate 3,818,965 of CM076569.1, read as the reverse complement.
TATCATCATAGTCTACGCCTTCCTTTTGAGAGAAGCCACGGGCAACGAATCTTGCCTTGAAATTTTCAGCACTACCATCAAATCCATGCTTGATCTTATAGAGCCATTTCGAGGTGACAACTGATTTGTCCTCCGGTCTTGGAACCACATCCCAAACATCATTTTTCATAATGGACTCATATTCTTCGTGCATAGCATCCTTCCATACTTGATGCTTTATGGCTTCTTCAAAAGATCCAGGCTCAGATTGTACGATTGTACTCATGGCTGCTAGATACCCTTGGTATCTATTTGGCTTCCTGCTTTCTCGGAATGTCCCCCCTGGGGCCATATGTCTCCCGGCATCCTCGAGACTGTCCCTGAGCCATGATAGTCTCTTCCTTATTGAAGGAGGTGGATCAATAGGGCCCATCGGTCCTTCAACATCGGGCATCGTCTCATCCTTCGGTTCTTCTAGATTTTCAGACCTTGCTTCATGATCTTCCTCAAATCTCGGAAGATTGATTACTTTCCTCAGGGAATCATCTTAGTTAAATTAACATCGTGGCATATCTCCACTTCCCTTTGAGCAGGCACATAGACTCTATAGACCTTCGAAGTTTCGTTATAGTTGAAAAACATTCATTTCTTTCCAGAAGCATCCATCTTGCTCCTCTTATCCTTCGGTACATGAAAAATAAACAGGACATCCAAAAACTCTAAAATGTGAGATGTCGGGTTTCTTACCAAAGAAAACCTCTTTGGGAGTTTTGGAGTCCAGAGCGGAATGCGGGCATCTATTTTGTATGTACACAACAGTTTTCGCAGCTTCTCCCCACAGAAACTTCGGAAGACCTTGGTCACATAGCATGGCACGGGCAGCTTCCACAATGGTCCTTTTCTTTCTTTCAGCAACGCCATTTCGCTCAGGAGTATAGACAGTTGTGGTCTCCCTCTTGATGCCAGCTTCTCTAAAAAAGTTCTTGAACTTGTTCGTCTCATATTCAGTGCCATTATCGGTCCTCAATATCTTGATCTTCTTCCATGTTAGATTTTCCGGTAAGGATTTGAAGGTATGAAACCATATGAAAGCCTCATCCTTCTTCTGCAAGAAGTATATCCAGGTTTTGCAAGAGAAGTCATATATGAACATCATATAATAATAAAATCCTCCCAAGGATGTCATGGGAAGCATACCAGACAGATCAGAATGTACCAATTGCAAGACATCAGATGTCTTTGTGACACTTGAGGGGAAAGGTCCCCTTGTATGCTTTCCTTCGGCACAGCCTTGACATACACCTTCATGATCATTTGTGAACTCGGGCATTGATCCAAAATGGATTCAGTTTTGTCTCCATATCAAAGTCTTCAAATGTAGTTGAAAAGGGAATCAAGTTGAAGTGCTCGTCGACAGCATTCCAACGGTGCGAATGGCATGTGAAACCGACTTCGTATGAGGAAGTTGTGGCAAGTCAAAGTTTCAAGGCAAAGTAAGGCAAAATGGAAAAAGTCAAAGTCAAACAGTCAACGATCAAAGTCAAAGTCAAATAGTGTGATGTCAGCAGGACATGTGTCGTCTCAGGAATGTGCCATTTGTTCAGTCTGATGTCATCGAGATCAGTGACGTGTCGAGATATGATTGGTTGATATGGGCCAATTCGGAGCTGACACATGGCAGCCCGGATTTTTGCCCAGTTTGACCTTGTTTGCAAAATTATGGAGGCTAGGGAGGATTGAACCCCTGACCTCTCGAACTGCTAAGTTTTCATTAGAGTCCACACACCGGTTGGGCCAACGCTTCAATTGGCTTTTGAATCAAAGGTATTATATTAAATATATGACGGCATATGTATTGGCATTAAACCATAGGATAAACCTTATTTAAGGTTTATGTAACGGATAAATGACATCGCATATATTAAATGCATGACCGCCGGAGCTATATAAATGTAACTACCGCATATATATGATACTATATAAATCATATATGGGATATGCCGGAACCATAGTCGTCGTATATATATTTCGATATATATATATATATATATATATATATGCAATGTAACATAAGAACCGAACCTTAATGTAAAAGCCACCACGTATACATTTTAATGTATATACATTGTAACAAACGGAAGGGTTGATAAACCTTATCCTAAGGTTTTAATACGACATTACTATCTATGGTTGCAAAGTGCGGAGGTTCGACGGAGAGGTCGGGCGGAGGTTTGAATCGCAGACCCTCCAAAATTATATATGCAAATGCCTTCACACAAGAGCACAGACCATTTGTGCTACAGATTGGACTTGTTAAGTCCATCAATCCGACTCTTATTTAATTATGCAGGTGCCGAATGCGCCCAAACCAGCGCAGAATTTCCAGAAGTGGTTTTAATTGCAGAGAGGCGGTTTTGAAGAAAGGCAGAGTGGTTTTTGACTTTCCAGGGGGTCTGGAAGTCAGTGTGGCCAAACATAGGCAAATGGGTACTCATTTTGACCAGAATTCCGAGCCGGTCATCATGGTGACGTCTATTTCATTATTTGAGTCTCACTTTTCGAGCTCATGTTTGTAAAGCATTTGAAGACATAATAGAAAGGTCAACACTGGAAGCTAAAGGACCAGGATACGTAGCCAGGAATTCTAGTGAACTCCTTATTAAATTTTGCAGTGTTGATATGTTTAAAATGTGTTTTTAATGGCTTATGTCGTTTATGCTAATTGCAATCTTTTCGATCTATTGCATAATATAACATAAGCAAGTTCACATAGATGTCAGTAATTCCTTTTGCTAATTTCAGATCAAGTGGTATCAAAGCTTCAGGTTAAATTTGTAAAGGTTTGACAGTGTCATGTGAAGATTGAATGCTTACTAGGTCAAAGTCCAAGCGAGGTGAAGGAGAATTTTTTGAAGCAAATCCAGAGATTGGAAGGGTGTTTTCGCAAAAGAAGATGATGGAAGAAAACGTGTTGGGAACAGAAGCTCAATTCTTGGACAACTTCATGAAAATACGTGTGATGGTAGAAGAGATGTATAAAGAGTTTAAAAAGAACAAAGGTGAAGGCACTTCATCACCTAAAGCAGACAAAGAAACAGGTGAAAAGCCTCTTTCGTTATTTCCACCAACTCCTCCATCATCACCACCATCGTCATCATCGTCTTCTTCTCATAAATCTAGTTCTTCTAAAAAGAAGAAGAGTAAGAAATCCTCTTTGATCAAATTAGATGTAAAATTTGATTTGCCGATTTATGATGGTGAACTTAACGTTGAGAAACTTGATAATTGGATAAGACAAATTGAAGTTTATAGCAGGGTACAAAAATTTGTGTCAGAAAGAAAGAAGATTCAACTTGCTAGCCTTCGTCTTGGAGGAACTGCACTTGTATGGTGGGAAGGTAAGACAAGAAGATCTTCAAAAACATGGTAAAATAATTTTTACATGGAATGAATTTGTTTCTGCTATTAAAAAGCAATTTTATCCTTTGTTTTATATGCAACAAGCTATGATGAGTTGGCAAACATTGTGTCAGTTAAAGGGTCAAAGTGTGCAAAGTTATACTCAGGAGTTTCATAAAAGAGCTTTGACACTAGGAATATCATTGGACTCACCAGAAACATTATTGAAATACATTGGTGGCCTACATAGTTATTTGAGTCACACCATACTGATGTTTAATCTGACTAGCTTAGATGATGTATCAGTTCAAGCAACTCATCTAGAAGCTAGGGGTAAAAATGTATCTCATTATGTTGTAAAGTCATCTAAATCTATTGAATTCAAGAATAAAGAAAAGAAGAAACAAAAATGGAAGGAAAGGAAAGCGAACACTGTAAATAAAGAAAAGCTTACATGCACTCATTGTAAGAAAGAAGGACATGATGAGGCACACTGCTGGGCACTGCATCCAGAATTGAAGCCTAAGAAGTTTGGAAGTAAAGAGAGAAAGAATGTTGCTGTTATGCAAAAGGACTTGGGATCAGATTCAGGAGACGAAACAGCAATTACAACTACAGGTATAAAATGTAAAAATTCTCAAGCATATACAAGTACTTCTTCGCATTCTATTGATAATGAAACTAATGAGAGGAAAAGAAATGAACTATTCCATATTAGAATCATTTCCAAGCATACTGAAATTGATACTTTGTTTGATAATGGCTCTCAAGTTAATTTAATTGCTGAATCAATTGTAAAGAAATTGGGAATTGAAACTAAACCTCATAAAAAGCAATACCCATTGGGTTGGGTCTGTGATAAAACTAAACTACAGGTTACGAAACAATGCAAACTGCGTTTTTCAATTGGATCGGAGTTTGTAGATGAGGTTGAATTAGATATAGTCCCATTGGATATATGTGGAATTGTACTAGGGAGTCCATACTTGTATGATAGAGATGATGTCTTCTATCAAAGGGCGAATAAGTATCAACTCACTAAGGATGGAATCGAATATGTATTAAGAGCTCACAAACTCAAAGATAACTACAATCTCATAAATTCAGGACAGATGAAAAGAAGTATAAATTCAAGTAAACAATTTTTACTTATGATTGTAAAAGCAAAGGATCCTGATAAATCCGATGCTTTTCAAGGCTGTAATCCTAAACAGAAAGCAGATTTAGTTAAAGTTGTTTCTGATTATGATATTTTGTTTCAAGAGCCTAAGGGGCTTCCTCCCAAGCGACATATAGAACATGAGATTTATTTGTAGCCAGATGCTCCTCTTCCTAACATTGGAATGTACAGGTTATCAGCTCTAGAGAATGCAGAGATAAAGAAGCAGGTATAGGAATTGCTCGATCAAGGGTTTATTCGACCAAGCACTTCACCATGTGAATCGCCTATTGTGTTGGTGCGAAAGAAAGATGGTTCGTGGAGAATGTGCATTGATTTCTGAGCATTAAATAAAGTAACAATAAATAATCGTTATCCTCTTCCTCGTATCGACGATTTATTAGATCAGTTGAAAGATGCAGTTTACTTCACTAAGTTAGACTTGCAAAGCGGCTACCATCAGATCAGAGTTTCAGAACAGGATGTATGGAAGACTGCTTTCAAAACGAAGAAAGGACTCTATGAATGGATGGTTATGCCTTTCGGCTTGACCAATGTTCCAACTACATTCATGCGAGTCATGAATGATGTTTTTTAACCATTTATAGATGATTTTGTAATAGTCTACTTAGATGATATTCTTGTTTTCAGTAAGACATGGGATGAACATATAAAGCATGTAAAGCAGGTTTTAGATGTTTTAAAAAGAGAAAATCTCTATGTAAAATTGTCCAAATGTGAATTTGGCAGGACATCTTTAAATTGTTTGGGTTATATTGTAGGGGGTGGTGAATTGAAGATAGATCCCTTTAAGGTCGAAGTCATTGAAATTGGCCTAAGCCCAATGCTGCTACAGAAGTTAGAAGTTTCTTAGGGGCAGCAAAATATTGGAGAAAGTTTATTTCTAACTTTTCGTTGATTGCAGCTCCTCTACATGCTTTGACAAGTGTGAAACAAGTGTTTCGGTGGGGAGGCAAATAGCAAAAAGCCTTCGACACATTGAAAGAAAGGATCAGTATAGCACCAATACTAGCACTGCTAGATCTTCAGCATCCATTTGAGATCGAGACAGATGCAAGTGAATATGCCATGGGGGCAGTGTTGATGCAGCACAGAAAGCCTATATGCTTTCATTCTGAGACATTCACATCAGCAGTAGTTAACTATTCTACATACGATAAACAATTATATGCATTAGTACAGAGTGGTAAAAAGTGGAAACATTACATAATGGGAAAAGAAACAATCATACATACAGATCATCAACCACTACAATATTTACACTCACAAACTAAATTGCAACAATCAAGACACTATCGTTGGATGGGTTTCTTACAGCAATTTCATCTTGTAATCAGATATAAGAAAGGCATACATAATAAGGTTGTAGACATGTTATCAAGACCAATCATAAATGAATCCACAATACTTAAGCATAATTCAGTAATGCACGAAAGATATATTGAACAATATGCTCAAGACACAAATTTTAAGGATGTAAATGCAACTTTAAGTCATGGCAAGCAGGTAGAAGAATTTGATTATTTCATAAAGGACAAACTCTTATATCATTTGGGAAAGTTATGCATTCCACAAGCTGAAAGAGTTAATTTGATTTGAGAAGCACATACTTCTCTAATTTCAGGTCACTTTGGTGTAAGTAAAACAATTTCACAATTACAAATATTCTACTATTGGCCACGAATGAATGAAATAGTTTCAATATATATTAAAGGATGTACTATGTGTGCTACAAGCAAACCAAGTAATAAGAAAGTAGGCTTGTACAATCCACTTCCAATTCATTCTCGTCCTTGGGAAATTTTATCCATGGATTTTGTTGGGGGATTGCCAATGTCTGACAAAGGGCATGATTATTGTATGTAGTTGTGGATAGGTTCAGTAAGATGTGTATTTTGACTCCATGTACTAAACAGGTCACAGCTGAACAAACTACAAATTTGTTCTTCCAAAATGTATGGGTTCACTTTGGGTTACCCACATCTATTGTATCTGATCGAGATTCTCGATTTGTCGGGAACTTTTGGTCAAGTTTATGGGAACTCATGCGACACCAAGTTAAAGAAGAGCACTGCATTTCATCCACAAATAGACGGCCAGACAGAAATGGTCAACAGGACAGTGGTACAGTTGCTTCGAGGTTATTGCAGTAAGCATCCCAAGCTTTGGGATGAACATTTGTGTTATGTACAACATTCTTACAACCATGCAAAACATTCTTCTACTCAGAGATCTCCATTTGAGACTTGTTTTGGTTTTGAACCAAAGTCTCCCTTGGATTTCGTCTTTGGTAAAGACATAGCAGTTTATGGACACAGCGATGTGGACAAAGCAACCAAGTTCATTGAACAAATCCAGGAAATTCACCAGGTAGTACAGGAACAGCTGGAAAAGATCCAAGCAAAGTATAAAGCGAGGCACAACAAGCATCGAGTTGAGCATAGTTTTCAAGTTGGTGATCAAGTCTGGTTGTACATCAACAAAGAAAGAATTCAAGGGGAAGGTAAAAAGTTAAAACCAATTAGATATGGTCCTTTCAAAATTCTTGACAAAATTGGTGAGAATGCTTCCTGCCTTAATCTACCAGCTTATATGCAGATATATTCCGTCGTAAATGTGGAAAACTTGCGATTGTATGAACCTTCAATGATTGAAGATCCAGAAGAGAAAATTCAGGTACCTTCCATCGAAGATTTTTCACCAGAGTATCTCAACGAGTTGCAGGAGGACACAATTCTTGACAGGAGGATAAGGACTTCACGATGGGGAGAAGTTGAGTATCTTAGAGTTGGACTTAAAGGTACAAATCCAAGAAAAGCACGATGGATAGAAATTGTAAAAGTGAAGGAAACATATCCTCACGTACTCGACAGCTAAAACCAACTTTTGGTGGTCCAAAAGCTTCCAGTGGGGAGGAGTGATCCAAAATGGATTCAGTTTTGTCTCCATATCAAAGTCTTCAAATGTAGTTGAAAAGGGAATCAAGTTGAAGTTCTCGTCGATAGCTTTCCAACGGTGTGAACAGCACGTGAAACCAACTTTGTATGAGGAAGTTGTGGCAAGTCAAAGTTTCAAGGCAAAGTAGGGAAAAATGGAAAAAGTCAAAGTCAAACAGTCAACGATCAAAGTCAAATTCAAATAGTGTGATGTCAGCAGGACACGTGTCATCTTGGGAATGTGCCATTTGTTCAAGTTGATGTCATCGAGCTCAGTGACGTGTCGAGATATGATTGGTTGATATGGGCCAATCCGGAGCTGACACATGGCAGCCCGGATTTTTGCCCAGTTTGACCTTGTTTGCAAAATTATGGAGGCCAGGGAGGATCGAACCCCTGACCTCCCGAATTTCTAAGTTTTCATTGGAGTCCACACACTAGTTTCATTAGAGTCAATTGGCTTTTGAATCAAAGGTATTATATTGAATATATGACGGCATATGTATTAGCATTAAACCATAGTATAAACCTTATTTAAGGTTTATGTAACGGATAAATGACATCGCATATATTAAATGCGTGACCACCGGAGCTATATAAATATAACCGCCGCATATATATGATACTATATAAATCATATATGGGATATTTCGGAACCATAGTCACCGTATATATTTCGATATATATATATATATATATTCATATATATGCAATGTAACATAAGAACCGAACCTTCATGTAAAAGCCACCACGTATACATTTTAATGTATATACATTGCAACAAACAGAAGGGTTGATAAACCTTATCCTAAGGTTTTAATACGGCATTACTATCTATGGTTGCAAAGTGCGGAGGTTCGACGGAGAGATCGGGCGGAGGTTTGAACGGCCGACCCTCCAAAATTATATATGCCAGTGCCTTTACACAAGAGCGCAGACCATTTGCGCTACAGATCGGACTTGTTAAGTCCATCAATCCGACTCTTATTTAATTATGCAGGTGCCGAATGCGCCCAAACCAGCGCAGAATTTCCAGAAGCGGTTTTAATTGCAGAGAGGTGGTTTTGTAGAAAGGCAGAGTGGTTTTTGACTTTCCAGGGGGTCTGGAAGTCAGTGTGGCCAAACATAGGCAAATGGGTACTCATTTTGACCAAAATTTCGAGCCGGTCATCATGGTGAGGTCTATTTCATTATTTGAGTCTCACTTTTCAAGCTCATGTTTGTAAAGCATTTGAAGACATAATAGAAAGGTCAGCACTGGAAGCTAAAGGACCAAGAGACGTAGCCGGGAAGTCTGGTGAACTCCTTATTAAATTTTGCCGTGTTGATATGTTTAAAATGTGTTTTTAATGGCTTATGTCGTTTATGTTAATTGCAATCTTTTCAATCTATTGCATAATATAACATAAGCAAGTTCACATAGACGTCAGTAATTCCTTTTGCTAATTTCAGATCAGGCATCCTCGTCACCACCTTCCTTGCTTTGGGAAGGGCTTTGTAGTGAAGGTGTCCAAACCTGTGGTGCCATAGTTGAGTCTGTCAGATAGTATCACATGTCATTGCTCCCAGTGGACTTCCTCATACCTGGTAGAGTGTATCAACTCTAAACCCAATCGTGATAGCTTCCTTGAAACTCTTCTTCTAGATACACACCTTCCCATCAATGAATGCCACATTGAAAACTTTGTCTTCCAAGGCCAAAATAGACACAAAGTTCTTCTTCAAATCAGGTACATATAGTACATCTTGCAGGCGGAGGACTTGACCTTGAGACAAGTGGAGGGTCACAGTCCCTATCCCTTTCACGGGATATGTGGCATTATCTCCAAGGATAATTTTCAGATTAACATCCTTATCAACCATGTTAGAAAGTGCTTCCTTGAACCCAGTGATGTGCCTTGAGGCACCACTATCTATCAACCATACATTCATAGTGTCGGGTGGAGATGCAGCAGAGAGGGAAAATACAAGAATGAATTCATTTCTTTTATCATCAACAACATTAGATTCCTCATACTTGGAATTTCTCGACCTTTTGTAATGTTGCCCATTTCCACCAGAGGGAGCCTTCCTCTTTCCTTTGAACCTGTTGTTCCTTTGGTTGCCATTCCTCCAGTTGTTGTTGTTATCAACATCATCAGGAGAATCCTTCTTGAAAGGGCATTCTCTAGCATAGTGGTCGGTCTTGTGACATGTGTAACATTTTCCTTTATTCCCTTGGGCCCCTACTCTCCCTTTGTTCCTCGGACCACCAAATTTCTTCTTCTTAGCACGAGTAGTGAAGGCAAAATTTCCTTCGTTTTCATATTCCTTCATCCTTGTCTCTTCTTGTACGCATCTCGAAAATAATTCGTCAAAATCAGGTATCAAATTGTTTTGAGAATGGTAGTATTGATTACATGTCATTCGGATGAGAGGCCTCCATGTGCAGTGAGAACCATCTCTTGATCAGCTATTATCTCCCAAATAGCCAGAAGATTATTTCTAATTTTGGTCAACTTCAGAAAATAGGATTGAACTGGTTCATCCCTACCTTTCTTCAGATTCTTCAGTTGGTTCTTAAAGAATAGGACTTGATTTGCATTGTTGGCCTTGAAAATGTTGACCAACTTACCATAAATCTCCTTGGATGTTCCCAGCTCAGAGATGTAGGCAACCAGACTCTTATGAATTGAGTCCCTGATCATCAACTTTGCTTTGATTTCCCTCTTCTTATATTTTGACTTGGTGGCAGCAGGTGCAGTGGATGGAGGCTCTTGGATTTTACCCTGCACATAGTCCATGACATCTTGGTCTTCCAACATAAGATCCAAAGTCATCTTCCAGGCATGGAAGTCTTTCTTCCCAGTCAATTTGTCATCAACGTTAAATCCATTGTAGTTTAAGGTACCCATGCTCTTCTTCGGTGATTGCTACAAACTTGGGCTTTGTCTTCACCTCAACTCTGGTTCCATGTAAATTTTTGTAGATGTTTTATGCTTGATGTAGCTTTACTTTTTATCCCCAATATCAACCAGCAATCACATAAACAAGAAAATAAAATGCGGATAGACCATACCAATAGATCGACAGAAGACAAGCCAAAAATATATATGTGTGTTGTTGCGTTACGGCGATCAACAAGATGCTTCAACCAGCAAAGTCTCAATACGGTCAGCCAACCAGAAGTGTCACACAACCCTCTCGGAAAGCAATATCAGTCAACCCAAAGTCAACGAAAGTCAATGTTGTCACAGTCAACGGTCAACGCAAAACAACAACAGCAAAAATTCAACGTAGCTCGGTTAAAGTCAACGATCAACCTCGATTTCTATGCCAAAAAATGCAAACAGAAGAAATCAGAATTTTGACCAAGATTTGGGTCAGTTTGACCAAGAGTTGGCCAAAGTCAACACTGGTCAACTCTGCGCTAAAAAACACTAGGTCGAAAAACAGAAATCTTCTTGCTGCATTTTCCCACGTGTGAGAAGAAGAGATTCCAATAGATGATCGAACCAATCAGATGAGGAGAGAGAATGTGATGCGATGGGTGAGTGAAAATGACCTCCAACGTTGACCTATTTATATCCATCAATGAGGGTGTGTGAAACAACCGTTAGGGATTCAAGCCTACATTTCATTTCAGGCCAACCTGCACATATTTTGAATAAATTCAAAATAAATGCTCTTCTCATCGGATCAAGATCATCTTTAGATTGATCTTGCAAATCTCTTAAAGAGGAATCCAATAAAAATATTGGCATCTTCATCTGAGCATCACAACATGGAGTTTTGACCTCGTTGTCCAAAATTAACACTCCCTCTCAACTAGGGAGAACTTCATCCACCTGTCCTATCCAGACATCGTGTGTTATCCTGCCGTAACTTGCTTTGTTGGCTACTTTATTTCAAAACAAAATTGGTTCAGTCATAAAGACATAATTCTCGGCTAACAGATTCAGCCCAAAGGTACAAAACCTCTATAGGACTCAAAAAGAATCTCATACCAACCTGAATTTGGTTTACCTGACCCGAAGTTAGTTGGAGGTTTGAAACCTCACTAGAGTTGATCCCAGATCAATTGGTTGGACACGTGCCATCCTAGACATAGAGAGTACGACAATCTCTGATGTGTCCATCAGTCTTTGCTACTAGTCTCTAGCTTTTCCCACCTCACTGTCCAAATGAGAGATACTTCCCAAGAGTCTGGGACTCAATGGGTAGGATGCATATGGGGCACAGATCATGAGAGGTGAACCCACTCAACATCATAACGATGGGGCAGAAGCACCACAATTTTTGGCAAGCGTAGCCTCATGTGTGCTTATAGCTCCGAGAAGCTATCCCTAAAGCCCCCAGAGCTCCCAGAGCTCAACGTCCAACAGGAATCTCAACATAGGGTCGTTCCACGATACCAAGATTCTCACGGAAGGTTAGGAACCTGACCTTCCCCAAGGGCTTTGTGAGAGTCTGCGATCTGCTCATCACTTCCTATATCATCGAGCCTTACGCTGCCTCGTTGTACCATATCCCGGATAAAGTGGTACCTAATATCAATATGCTTGGATCGATCGTGGAACACAAGAATCTCGGACAACTGAATCCCACTCTGGTTATCACAGAGTATCATGGTGGTATCTATCAATGCCCGAACAGCTCACTAAAGAGTTTTCACAACCAAATTTCTTCACAACAGGCCATACTTGCTGCAATGTATTCGGCCTCTGCGGTGCTCAAAGCCACCGACTTCTGCTTCCTGCTCATCCACGATATCGAAGCATACCCAAGTGAGAAGCAGCATCCCTATTTGCTCTTACGATCCACCACACTTCCAGCCCGATCGACATCAGTATATCCATGGAGTGTCATGCTCCCAGCAATGTATCTCAACCCATGGTTTATCGTGCCCCAAAGATATCTCAACAGATTCTTGGCATGACCAACCCAGTGAATGTGATGAGGTTCAACCATATGTTGACTCAAATTGTTCACTGCAAAACATACGTCTAGACGGGTGTTCACTACGAACATCAGGGCCCCTTCGAGTTGACGATACTTAGTAGGATTTTCTAGCACGGGCCCAACAACACTGCCACTCAACTTCTTAAAGTTTGCTCCATCGGTGTCGACACGGACTTACAGTCCACCATTCCAAATCTCTCCAACAGCTTCACAATATATTTTCCTTGAGAAAGGAAAATCTCGTCAGGTCTCTGTGAGACCTCGAGGCCTAGGAAGTAATGCATCAGTCCTAGGTCCTTCATCTCGAACTCAAAAGCGAGCTCGCTCTTACACTGATGAATGAGAGGGTCAGCACCTGTCAGGAAGAGACCGTCCACTCACAGCACTAGAATGAGAGGCTTTTCTCTATCAACCTTGAAGTAAAGGTTCGGATCAGCATTACTATGAGTGAAGCCTAGCTTCATCGAGTAGTTATCTATCCGCTCGTACCAAGCTTTGGGTGCTTGCTTCAACCCATAGAGGTATTTCTTCAACCTGCAAACATGGGTGTCCTGATCCTGGACTTCAAACCCCAGAGGTTGCTCCACATACACCTCTTCCTTTATTGCAACATGCAGAAATGCGATCTTCACATCCATCTTATGAATATTCCATCCTTGCGTAGCAGCAAGGGCTATGATAGATCAGATGGTGGTATATCAAGCCACAGGTGCAAATATATCATCATAGTCTACACCTTCCTTTTGAGAGAAGCCACAGGCAACGAATCTTGCCTTGAACTTTTCAACACTACCATCAGATCCATGCTTGATCTTATAGAGCCATTTCGAGGTGACAACTGCTTTGTCCTCTGGTCTTGGAACCACATCCCAAACATCATTTTTCATAATGGACTCATATTCTTCGTGCATAGCATCCTTCCAGACTTGATGTTTTACGGCTTCTTCAAAAGATCTAGGCTCAGATTGTACGATTGTACTCATGGCTGGTAGATACCCTTGGTATCTATTCAGCTTCCTGCTTTCACGGAATGTCCCCCTTGGGGCCATATGTCTCTCGGCATCCTCGAGAGTGTCCCCTGAGCTATGATAGTCTCTTCCTTATTGAAGGATGTGGATCAATAGGGTCCATCGATCCTTCAACATCGGGCATCATCTCATCCTTCGGTTCTTCTAGATTTCTAGACCTTGCTTCATGATCTTCCTCAGATCTCGGAAGATTGATTACTTTCCTCAGGGAATCATCTTAGTCAAAGGTAACATCGTGGCATATCTCCACTTCCCTTTGACCAGGCACATAGACTCTATAGGCCTTCGAAGTTTCACTATAGTCGACAAACATTCATTTCTTTCCAGAAGCATCCATCTTGCTCCTCTTCTCCTTCAGTACATGAAAAATAAACAGGACATCCAAAAACTCTAAAATGTGAGACGTCGGGTTTCTTACCAGAGAAAACCTCTTCAGGAGTTTTGGAGTCCAGAGCGGAATGCCAGCATCGATTTTGTATGTACACAGCAGTGTTCACAGCTTCTCCCCATAGAAACTTCGGAAGACCTTGGTCACATAGCATGGCACGGGCAGCTTCCACAATGGTCCTTTTCTTTCTTTCAGCAACGCCATTTTGCTCAGGAGTATAGACAATTTTGGTCTCCCTCTTGATGCCAGCTTCTCTGCAAAATTTCTTGAACTCGTTTGTCTCATATTCAGTGCAATTATCGGTGCTCAATATCTTGATCTTCTTCCCTGCTAGATTTTCCGGCAAGGCCTTGAAGGTATGAAACCATATGAAAGCTTCATCTTTCTTCTGCAAGAAGTATATCCAGGTTTTGCGAGAGAAGTCATATATGAACGTCATATAATAAGAAAATCCTCCAAAGGATGTCAAGGGCAGCATATCAAACATATCAGAATGTATCAATTGCAAGACATCAAATGTCTTTGTGACACTTGAGGGGAAAGGTCCCCTTGTATGCTTTCCTTCGGCACAGCCCTGGCATACACCTTCATGATCATTTGTTAACTCGGTCATCCTCGTCACCACCTTCCTTACTTCGGGAAGGGCTTTGTAGTGAAGGTGTCCAAACCTCCGTGCCATAGTTGAGTCTGTCAGATAGTATCACATTTCATTGCTCCCAGTGGAATTCCTCCAACCTGGTAGAGTGTATCAACTCTAAACCCAATCGTGATAGCTTCCTTGAAACTCTTCTTCCAGATACACACCTTCCCATCAATGAATGCCACATTGAAAATTTTGTCTTCCAAGGCTGAAATAGACACAAAGTTCTTCTTCAAATCAGGTACATATAGTACATCTTGCAAGTGGAGGACTTGACCTTGAGACAAGCGGAGGGTCATAGTCCCTGTCCCTTTCACGAGATATGTGGCATTATCTCCAAGGATAATTTTCAAATTAACATCCTTATCAACCATGTTAGAAAGTGTTTCCTTGAACCCAATGATGTGCCTTGAGGCACCACTATCTATCAACAATACATCCATAGTGTCGAGTGGAGATGCAGAAAAGAGGGCAGATACAAGAATGAATTCATTTCTTTTATCATCAACAACATTAGATTCCTCATACCTGGAATTTCTCGACCTTTTGTAATGTTGCCCATTTCCACTAGAGGGAGCCTTACTCCTTCCTTTGAACCTATTGTTCCTTTCATTGCCATTCCTCCAGTTGTTTTTGTTATCAGCATCATCAGGAGAATCCTTCTTGAAAGGGCATTCTCTAGCATAGTGGCCAGTCTTGTGACATGTGTAACATTTGCCTTTCTTCCCTTGGGCACCTACTCTTCCTTTGTTCCTCGGACCACGAAATTTCTTCTTCTTAGCACGAGTAGTGAAGGCAACATTTCCTTCGTTTTCATATTCCTTCATCCTTGTCTCTTCTTGTACACATCTCGAAAATTCTTCGTCAAAATCAGGTATCACATTGTTATTGAGAATGGTAGTATTGAATACATGTCATTCGGATGAGAGGCCTCCAAGTGCGGTGAGAACCATCTCTCGATCAGCTATTTTCTCCCCAATAGCCAGAAGATTATTTCTGATTTCGGTCAACTTCAGAAAATAGGATTGAACTGATTCATCCCTGCCTTTCTTTAGATTCTTCAGTTGGTTCTTAAAGAATAGGACTTGATTTGCATTGTTGGCCTTGAACATGTTGACCAACTTATTATAAATCTCCTTGGATGTTCCCAGCTCAGAGATGTAGGAAACCAGACTCTTCTGAATTGAGTCCCTGATCATCAGCTTTGCTTTGATTTCCCCCTTCTTATATTTTAACTTAGTGGCAGCAGGTGTAGTGGATGGAGGCTCTTGGATTTTACCCTGCACATAGTCCATGACATCTTGGTCTTCCAACATAAGATCCAAAGTCATCTTCCAGGCATGGAAGTCTTTCTTCCCAGTCAATTTGTCATCAGCGTTAAATCCATTGTAGTTTAAGGTACCCATGCTCTTCTTCGGTGATTGCTACAAACTTGGGCTTTGTCTTCACCTCAGCTCTGATTCCATGTAAATTTTTGTAGATGTTCTATGCTTGATGTAGATTTACTTTTTATCCCTAATATCAACCAGCAATCACATAAACAAGAAAGTAAAATGCGGATAGAACATACCAATAGATCGACAGAAGACCAGCCAAAAATATATGTGTGTGTTGTTGCATTACGGCGATCAACAAGATGCTTCAACCAGCTAAGTCTCAATACGGTCAGCCAACTAGAAGTGTCACACAACCCTCTCGGACAACAATATCAGTCAACCCAAATTCAATGTTGTCACAGTCAACGGTCAATGCAAAACAACAATAGCAAAAAGTCAACACAGCCTGGTCAAAGTCAACGGTCAACCTCGATTTTTGTGCCAAAAAATGCAGACAACAAAAATCAGAATTTTGACCAAGATTTGGGTCAGTTTGACCAAGCGTTGACCAAAGTCAACGCTGGCCAACTCTGCGCTAAAAAACCCTAGGTTGAAAAACAGAAATCTTTTTGCTGCGTTTTCCCACGTGTGAGAAGAAGAGACTCCAATAGATGATCGAACCAATCAGATGAGGAGAGAGAATGTGATGTGATGGATGAGTGAAAATGACCTCCAACATTGACCTATGTATATCCATCAATGAGGGTGTATGACACAACTGCTGGGGCTTCAAGCCTACATTTCATTTCAGGCCAACCTGCACATATTTTGAATAAATTTAAAATAAATGTTTTGCTCATCGGATCAAGATGATCTTTAGATCGATCTTGCACCTCTCTTAAAGAGGAATCCAATAAAAATATTGGCATCTTCATCTGAGAATCACAACATGGAGTTTGGACCCAGTTGTCAAAAATTAACAACAGTCCCCAGTGGGAGCCGATGTTGTAACATTTCTGGTTTTGATAACTTAGATATTGTATAAGAAAAATAAAAATAAAAAAATGTTAGATGTTGTAGAAGAAAAATAAAAATAAAAAGATGTTAGATGTTGTAGAAGAAAAATAAAACAGAAAGGAAAAAAACAAAAAACGTTAGGCATAGGAATAGCAAAGAAAAAGAAAAAAATTAAAAAAAAAAAAAAATTACAAAAAGCATATTCAAATGTTTTCCTTTGAAAAATTAGTTAGCCATGTATATAGTGAAAAATTAGTTAGCCATGTATATAGTGCGCTAGTCTAAATGTCGCTATACTTTTCTTTTATAGTTTATTTTATTTAAAGCTTAAATAAAATTAACCATACGTTTAATATGGTTAATCAAAATTGTAATAAAATGCAGCGATGTGATTTTTTGTCCTATATGATAAAGCGTATGCAACAATCAACGGAGTAGATGTGATCCTCCCAGATCAACGACATCTACACCTACTCGCTCCTACCTAGCCCTTCTGAACGTTATCCGATGGGGTGGTCCAGGTAAGCTGAATTCCAAAAACCGCCTCTGGCAACGTGTCATTTCCTCGTCAAATCCGCACCCCCACCCCCCCCCCCCCCCTCAGGTCAATTTTGCTTACTACTTGCACCCCCCTTCGGGTCCGGGTATCTGAATTCCAAAAACCGTCTTTCCCCTTCGTTGACCATTACATCATTTATTTCCGCCACTCCAACCTCACCCTCCATTTCATCTCACTTACCAATTCCTAATTTCCACTTGTCCTCCATTCACCCGTTGTAACATGTCTGTTATAACGCATCCGTTTTCTCGTTGCAATGTCATTTGAAATTAAATTTCCCCTGTGCCAAAAATAAACGTTCAACTATTGATATTTGTTAAAACTATAAATCTTATGTTTTGAATTCAATAGTATAATTTCCACGTTACTACCCTGTAATATTCCTTTTTCAGGATTCCTCATAAATCATGCAATGACAAATGTATTTTCAGGAAAATATTCAATGGAATAGGAAAATGACTCTTGGATCCTTTAGATCAGTCAATAAACAAACTAAATCCAAGATTTCAGCAGAAACAAATAAGACTAGGTAGGTTAAACAGATCTCCCACACCTAGTTATCTTCAAGAGAAGGCCCAATGAGGGGCTGCAGCAAAGTAAAATGCTCTACTGGAAGTGCAGAGAGCTATCAATGCATAAAAGGTGCTGATAGACACTCAGCAACTGATTCCAAGTACATCAGCAACTTAGATCTGAATTTAGGATCCAAAAAGTGAGGAAAAGCAGTGACTTCGACCCTAAAATAGATGTATTCAGAAATTTGCGTAAAATTAAGGGGAATTCCAGGAGGTTGTTTCAGATTAAGTCATGAGGGACCCATGCTCCGAATTTCAGCTCAAAAAAATCATTCTAGCTATGTTAAACAGTTCCTCCATCCTCGGATATGCTTAAAAATGTTGATTTCCCATGACTTTGAGTATGCAGAAAATGGCTGAAGCATGCAAAGCGTAATTTCTGAAGACATTAGACAAAATATGTCTAAAACATCATATCTGAATTTTATTGTCACTGAGCATGAAGAAAAATGGAGATTCAGCTCCTTTTATACATCAAAAGATCACCCAGCAAGGGGATTTCATGAAAGAACAAAATACAAGTATCAGATCTGCAGAATATGGATCTAGAAAATGTAGAATCACTGAAACTCTGAGTACATGAGATGAAATGTACAAAATTACAGAAGAAGACTGAAATACAAACTTTCTAGAAGAAGGGATGGCCCTTCCTCAAGGAAATCAGCACCAAACTAGGGTAGAAACCCTGCTGCAACAATGCACTGGCAAAATAATGCAGTTTCTGAAGTATGCTGCGTAGATGATTATGGAAGGTCCTTTGGCCTGATGCCAAGATCTGAAACTGAATCTCAATGCTTCCTCACTAATCTTCCAGAGAAAGGAATGCTCCCTTTTCTGCAAAACTAGATCTGGAAGTGGTGTTGAAAACCCCTCACTGAAACACCCAGCAACACAATATTATTCTGCTCCAGAAATAACGTTGTCTTGATGGAGGATGATTGGCCTCAAGCCTAGATGTGAGGCATTTCAGAACATACTCCTTCAAGAGCTCCTCAATGAAGGAGGAGAAATTCCTAAACATGAAATTCCTCTCTCTAGCTAAACAGCCAGAGATCTTGAGTTTTGGCTTGATCTCAAAATCGAATTTATCACTGCTGTAACCCTGCTAACCCTTTTCTTATTGGCCTTCTCTTTCTTTATAACACAATGGTTTGGAAAACCCTAAACCACCTCCAATGAGTTAACCCTTTTCACATGAAGGGTCTCCATCTAAAACTGCGTTGATCAATGAGGAGGTTCAATGCATCTAGACACTGTTGTGATTTGGTCCTGTTGACCTAGTCAACCTTCTTCATTTATTTTCACACCTAAGTGTATTTTATTGAAATGGCCCAGATTTGTCCATGTTCACATTGGGCATTGATTTATTTCGCTGATTAGGAGTTTTAGAGTTCCTCCTTTACACTTTTATTCATGAGTTAAGCAAACTGAAATTAAAATGCAACATTCCCATTAGCTACAAAAATTGGGAACATTACAGTCTCCCCCGACAAAATGTTGCTTTCCCTCAAGCAACTCTTATTGTTGATGCAAATCATCTATTCCCTTCCAAATGGCATCCACATAATGAAGGCTTCCTCCATTTGCTGCAATAGGTTATGTATGTTTGGTTCCAAAGTTGTCTTCCACAAATGCATGAGATGACTTCCAACTGTAAGGTTAGATGTCCTCTTCTTATCATGAAGTAGAAAATGACAATTACATGATGTCCAACACCATCATAAACGCATGAGAGACATAAAATAAAGTAGCTCCTTCCATAAAGGAAAAGCTTCATCATGCAAGAACATTTCTCCATCCATGTTTAATGGACTTGATTAAGCATTGTTATGCTTTCATTCTTAGCCCTATTGGCCTTGTTGGATCCAAACTCCATCATTCCAGCGTTATGCAAAAGAAGAAGTGAAGGAGCAACATGGGTGGACAAAGATGTCAAACCATGTTCTCCTAATAATAACCACTGGAGCAAGGCCCTTTTCTGCCATCCTCCATCTCCTCCATGTAAGATGAGCAAGCCAAGCTTTCCAAAAGAAGATGTACATGCCTTCCTTTGCTGTAATTTATCTTTAATACATAGGGCATGAATCAGAAAATTATGAGCTATGGGGTGGTCACCATACTCATTTAAAAGCAACCAAAGCAACAAGAGGTCTTGCTGTCTTCTTCCCTCCTCATGTGCATCATGAAACCAAACCATACTAATGGACATATGATATGTCACATCAGCCCAATACAAAGTATCATCATCAATGCACATCATGAGATCAAGATGCCAAATTTTACACAATGCAAAACACATAGACATAGGAGATGTCATGTGGTGGCCATACTCTCTCAAGTGAAACAAAATTATACATGCCTTCTCTTGCTGCAACAGATCATTGAAATCCAAGGCATGATTGAGAAAATGATGAGCTGTTGGGTAGTAACCATACTCACCCAAGAGCAACCATAGCAACAAGGAATTTTGCAACCTTCTTACCTTATGAACATGTGGATCAAGGAGCAATAACACAATGATGGACATGTGAAATGCCTCATCAACATAGTACAAGCAAGCTCCCTCATACCACATCATGTGGGAGTCATTCTTCCTCCCAAGCCAAAGTTCATGCATGAAACGCCCCTCCAACAGAAACACATGTGGATAAATGAGATATATTTCAAACATGGGTGAATACATGGACTTGAGATTTAACATGTGATGTCCAAACTCTCCTTTTAATAACCACATCAACCATGCTTCCTTTTCATATACTCTATTAATGATGCATAAAGCATGAGATGAGAGAATGAGAAACTTTGGGCAGTGATCATGCTTACCCCAAATAAACCAGCGTTGTCATGCCTCCTTATTCATTCCATGACCATTCTTCAAGGCATAGATCAAAGAAATAGGTGCCTTTGGAGAGTGATAAGATTCTCCCAAGGGCAACCAGCGTAACCAAGCTTGCTGGCCCATATATGTCTGCAAGTGATCATGTGATCTCTTGCTCATCCTCCTCATCCACTCACTCCAATATGGAAGATGAGTGATGTGTTGCATAATCATGGCGTCCTCCCTTTGTAGAATACCATCTCCTTTGAATCAATGAAGAACCTTGCATCTCATGAAATATTGAAATGCATCTCTCTTAGTGAGACCTCTCTCCCATCTATGGCCTTCTAAAACCAGTGAGGCTCTGAATCTGCAGTAAGTATAAGTCTCTCTTTGAGTTGTAGCATGCTCATTGAGAGAGTGTCATCTAGAGGGGAGAAAATGTTTCTCATCTGAAGATGTCTACTCTTCATCTTCTTCTTCTCCATTGCCCCAAGGTTGAAGCTGCCTCTAGAGTGCTCCAAGAGAGGTGAAGCCTCTTTGTCACAGTCACTAAGTGACAGCGCTGTAGATATGCAAATTGATGCATGTACTGTCTCAAAGCAAGTCCCCTTACTGATCTCACAATCAGCCATTGAACATAGGATAGTACTAATCCCATTTCTTGAGACCCTACATCTCAACCCAAGAGATTGAATGCAGCTCAACAATGATGCATAGGGATAGTTTCCAACCTCCTCCTTGATTAGATCAAGGGTCCTATGCGTTGTGACATGTCTTTGCTTCAAATCAGCATTTTGATTTAATCCTTGGCTATGCATTAATCTTGAAACAATATGTGCTGAAATTTCATGCATACCTTGGACCAACTGATATGTGGGAACCTCTTGAAAGAACACAAGAGTTCCTCCATCTGGATCAATGATGCCTCCAAATGTTGGCAAGAATGATGGCCTCCTTTCTTCGAGAATACCAGTGCTGGTATCTTCCTTCTCCTCCTCATGCATCTCCTGATTCATGCATGGGTCTCCATATGTTAAGAGCTCAAGACTACCTTGCAAAGATGCAAGAGCCTCTTCTCTAGATACAAGCACCTTAGCAGCAGATGGTGAAAATGTAGATCTCTTGCCCAAAGTGAAAAGATTGACATTCTCCTTTGCTTTGTGATGATAGGAAGTGTATAGCTCTTCCTCTCCATCTTGAAACCCTTTAGGAGTTTCTTTGCATCTCTTTTCTTCATTGTTATACCTCTCACCTTCTTCAAAGAAAGTGGGCATAGTGGATCTATGAGGAGATCTACGATTCTCTGGTCTTCTGCTTTGCTAATAGGAAGTGCTAGGGCTTCCTTCTTCTTCTTGAAACCTTATGCAGGTCTCACTACAGCTTGCTTCTTCTCGAAACCCTCTAGGAGTCTCGGTGCATCTTCTTTCTCTCTTCTGATCTACCTCTTTGGAGAGGCTCTTCTTAGATCTGAACACTAATGAGAGTAAACTCATCCTCTCCATCATTCTGATCTTTGTTTCTTCTCTTCTCTGATACTGCTGTAAATTTCCCTCTTCAGGAGTATCAAGATTCTATTCCAGATATTGACTGCAGGGGCATTTACTGGATATGTCACCTTTGAGAAAAGGATGAGATCCAGAGGCTACCTGGCCATCTGCAGACTCTGTCTATAGAGATTGAAAGATTCCTGCTTCATGGATTCAGAACTTTGGCTTGAAGCCATAGGCTGAGCCAAAGATCATGCTCCGATACCACTGTAATATTCCTTTTTCAGGATTGCTCATAAATCATGCACTGACAAATGTATTTTCAGGAAAATGTGCAATGGAACAGGAAAATGACTCTTGGATCCTTTAGATAAATCAATAAACAAACTAAATCCAAGATTTCAGCAGAAAAAAAATAAGACTAGGTGGGTTAAACAAATATCCCACACCTAGTTATCTTCAAGAGAAGGCCCAATGAGGCGCTACAGCAAATTAAAACGCTTTACTGGAAGTGAAGAGAGCTATCAGTGCATAAAAGGTGTTGATAGACACTCAGCAACTGATTCCAAGTACAACAGCAACTTATATCTGAATTTAGGATCCAAAAAGTGAGGAAAAACAGTGATTTTGAACCTAAAACAGATGTATTCAGAAATCTGCGTAAAATTAAGGGAAATTCCAAGAGGTTATTTCAGATTAGGTCATGAGGGACCTATGCTCCGAATTTCAGCTCAAACAAAGCATTCTAGCTATGTTAAATAGTTCCTCCATCCCCGAATATGCTTAAAAATGTTGATTTCCCATGACTTTGAGTATGCAGAAAATGGTTGAAGCATGCAGAGCATAATTTCTGAAGACATTAGACAAAATCTGTCTAAAAAATCAGATCTGAAGTTTATTATCATTGAGCATGAAGAAAAATGGAGATTCAGCTCCTTTTATACATCAAAAGATCACCCAGCAAGGGGATTTCATGAAAGAACAAAATACAAGTATAAGATCTGCAGAATATGGATCTGGAAAATGCAGAATCACTAAAAATCTGAGTACATGAGCTGAAATGTACAAAATTACAGAAGAATACTAAAATACAAACTTTCCGGAAGAAGGGATGGCCCTTCCTCAAGGAAATGAGCACCAAACTAGGGTAGAAACCCTGTTGCAGCAACGCACTGGAAAAATAACGCAGTTTCTGAAGTATGTTGCGCAGATGATGATGGAAGGTACTTTGGCATGATGCCAAGATCTAAAACTGAATCTCAATGCTTCCTCACTAATATTCCAGAGAAAGGAATGCTCCCTTTTCTGCAAAACTAGATCTGGAAGTGGTGTTGAAAACCCCTCACTGCAACATCCAGCAACACAGTATTATTCTGTTGCAGAAATAACGCTGTATTGATGGAGGATGCTTGGCCTCAAGCCTAGATGTGAGGCATTTCAGAACATACTCCTTCAAGAGCTCCTCAATGAAGGAGGAGGAATTCCTAAGCAGGAAATTCCTCTCTCTAGCTAAACAGTCAGAGATCTTGAGTTGCCCAAGCAATCTCAAAATCGAATTATCTTCAACAACCTTTTGCTTGTGGCCTTCCTCTTTCTTTTACAACATTAGGGTTTGGAAAACCCTAAACCACCTCCAATGAGTTAACCCTTTTCACATGAAGGGTCTCCATCTAAAACTGCACTGATCAATGAGGAGGTTCAATGCATCTAGACACTGCTGTGATTTGGTCCTGTTGACCTAGTCAACCTTCTTCATTTCTTTTCACACCTAAGTGTATTTTATTGAAATGGCCCATATTTTTCCATGTTCACATTGGGCATTGATTTATTTTGCTGATTAGGAGTTTTAGAGTTCCTCCTTTACACTTTTATTCATGAGTTAAGAAAACTGAAATTAAAATGCAACATTCCCATTAGCTGCAAAAATTGGGAACATTACATACCCCGATACTTCAACAGTCCTAATTTATTCAAATACCTCAGCATTCTGGAAAAGTTTTTCATACAGTAGCAGTCCCACCCAAATACATGTTCAAAACACCCAAGCATCAAGCTCACAGGTATTTATAGTTAGTCCTTTCCTTTTCTGGTCATAAATGGCTGCTAAGAGTAAATCTACCCCTTAGGATAACCCAATGCTGCCCCCAGTTGTATATTTGTACTACCAGCCCTTAGTTGACCATATTTACCAGATTTCAAAGACCAATTGTGAATTTGATCTTTACGAACTTCACAATTGGCTCCACCAAAAACATTTGGACAACGATGATGAAATTGGATTATTGGATTCTACCTTGCCTCGATATATTTTTCCTCAAACCCCTTACTTTCCTGAATTTTTCACTTGGTGTCAATTTCGTTATATACCCAGCCAAAAAACTGTAGTGACACAAAATGGAAAAATTCTGTTTTACATTAATGGCCACACTATTTCTGAAATGCTTCAAATTAAAGATGATGGTCTTCGAAAGCCTTTTCACCTAGATTCCCTCATGGAAATGTAAAACAAATTAGACTTTCCCCAAAGAGCCAAAGTCTTTGAAACCTTCTTCCTGATGATGCCCAGTTACCTTAGACAAACCCTCCCTATCTAGCTTCAATTTTTCCAGAGATGGCCAAAAAATTTGTTTCAACAATTTTTTGCATTTTAGGCGATCATTCAAACCAATGGATAGATGACCGCATCTTTGCTTTTCTCTCTATTTTCTCAAGTGGAGAAAAACCACCCACTATCTTTTGTTACGGTGACTTCATTGCAAAAATGGTTCATGAACAGTTCATGAAATTTTCAAGTGAAGGAGTTTTCAAATATTCCTCGGTCCTAGTTTATCTTTTTATTTATTATCAGTCAGAAAGATTTCCATTTCAACTACACAAGATGGACATCCAGGGGAATCCTCAGTCAGTCATTCACTGGACCCCCTTGTTCAAGAGGAACAACACAAAATTTTCATTTAGTCAATTTGTGGACCAGTTTAACTTCTTACATGTAGTAGCCAGTTTTTTG
Organism: Pinus albicaulis; assembly: GCA_034641835.2. Taxonomy (NCBI): domain Eukaryota; kingdom Viridiplantae; phylum Streptophyta; class Pinopsida; order Pinales; family Pinaceae; genus Pinus; species Pinus albicaulis. The sequence goes on along the minus strand of CM076569.1, from coordinate 3,793,692 downwards.
AACAGCAATGCAGAGCCCAGGATAGACCCAAAGATCAAGAGAATTTTACAGTTGAGTGATCAAACAAAGAAGGGAGATTGGTATTTATACCAAAGCTATACAGAAATCAGAATATATGGTTGTGAATTAGCCCCTTATAAACTCCCTAAATATGTGCCAATTAGGATATTTGCTTTGGAATTTATCAGACAAATGATAAATATGGATCAAATACATTTTCAGGCAGCTAAGAAAAAGGCTCATTTTAAGATAAAGACACAAATTGGTCCTTCACATGTAATGCAAGTACAGTAGGGCAGGAAGCAGAAATTATCTTAAAAAACATGAATTTTAAACACAACTTTACCTGGTCTTATGATCCTTTTGGTATTATTTCAAAAATGAGAACAAAATAGAAGTATGTTCCCTATATTCATACTCCTAGACCAGAAATTGAGCAGTTCATGAATCAGGAGGAGTGGCAGGAAAACACCTTACAGGAAGCTGAAGAGAAAATTCTATCTACTTCACGGACTCCATTAGCTCAAGAAAAGGGAGGAAAAAGACCAAGGGAAACCAGTTCCCCTTCAGTATCAGAAATCTCAACTAAGTATTTCATTGTATATAATAAGAGGCAGAAGAAGACATATGAAGAGGATGAAAAACAAGAAAATATTGAACAATCACATCCAATTGTTCTCTCTGGAGCATGTACTCCCTCATTCTTAGGGAGAGAAGATAATATCCCACCATCTCCAACAACTCCTGGGATTTTATTAGGGAAATTGGAGAAAGAAAAAAGAAGATTTGTTTAAAATAGTCATTGAACAAAATGACCAAATATCCAAAATGGAAAAGGAGATTGAAAAACTCCTCAAAGAAAAGGAGCAGCAAACCATTCCAAAATAAGCCATTCTATTGGTTGTAGTTCCAACAGCAGGTACAACAACGGGGGAAGCGTCTACTTCAGCAGCAGCCACAACATCAACTTCAACAACAGTGTCATCACTAGAAACACAATTCATCACTACAACAACAAATCTGACTAAAGCCATGAATGATTTAGCTATTAAAAGTATAGAAATTGAAAAACTTATAGAGAAATTGGATAAGCTACAAGAACAAAAGATTAAATCATATGGAGTTTATCTAGCAGAATTACAAAAGACTCACAAACTTTCCCAAAGAATACAGTAAGAAAATCAAAACATTATGGCTGACATTATTGCACAAGCTAAGGAGAATATCTAGGTAGAAATAAATGAAGAAATAACCAAGATATGGCCATATATTCAGATTATCTTTGAACAAAATAAACTTCTTTTCAAATCAAACAGTTTGATTGATGAGGTGAAAAAGGAAATAGATACAAAACCCAGTGATGGAGTGGCCATAATCAAATTACTAAATTCCAAATCCAAAGAGGAATTAGAAGAATTAAACATTGAAGACAGAACAGAAAGCATTCTAGAAGTGAGAAAATTCCTCACTAAGAAAAATCTTATGTTACAGTTAGAAAATAAGTGTGAAAATTTGCAGAATATGGTGCAGGGGTTTCATAAGAAATTTAATGTCTTGAATCAGAAAGGTCTCCCTGGACTACAAGGAATGGGAGATGAGTTAGTTTAGCTAGAATATTATCAAACAAAGTTATGTGATATTTCCAAGGGCAGGTCAAAGTTTTCCAAAATTACAGGAACCATCACAGGTAAATCATTCATTGAAGGACTCAGCTTTGATTTGTTGATTAGACATGAAGTACCTCATTTGATCTGAATGTGATCGAATAAGTGTTGAGGTAGTTTGATTAGTTTGTCATTAAGATTGATTGTTAACTGAAGAAATATTTTAAGTGAAAGACGACATAAACCAAAAACAAATAAATGATTAATTCACAGCATAAAACAAAGAGAAAAAGAAGCAAACAGTTGATTATGGAGTTCGTCCCTGGTGGACTACATCTTTGGGTCCACTTTCAAGTGGGTGTTTTCTTTATTAGGATTGATCATGAGGAATTTATTTACACATAAATGAATCAGAATGACTGTGCTCGCAGGCACTTTTGGACTCTGTAAACATAAATTACTCCCTCTCGCCTTTCCGACGCCTGTCTCTGTGCTCAATTCCGACTCCCAACAGTCGAGCAATGCTGAAAACAAAATTGCCTCTGTCCTGCTGAAACTGAAGTTCAAAAACATTCCATGTCCTTTGATTGAATATGTCATGGTTTAAATAATGTTTGCCTCGAACCACTGAAAGCCAAATTTAGCTTTTCGTTGAGCAATTTAGGTGATAAGGGTCTTGAATCCCTCATATACATGAACCTAGGGATAGAGTTGTTTGAACTTAGCGCGATAATAAATACAAAACCCAAAATTAAACTTTCTATTATCATTTTAGCCTCGCGGCTAGCTAACCGAGTGGAGAATTAATGAATGGATATGTGATCAGCGCCGACATCGGCGATTAAGCCTGGCAGTCACGGCAACAGCTGTCACATGACTTATCCGACGAGGTTTCGACACGGTCTATAAGTTGTTATCCTTTTCCACTACGGTTTAAATAGAAAACTATTCACATGTCTTTACAAACTCTGATATGGTTAACTGTCTCCGCCACGGTTATTTTGCTGCACTGTTCACATGTTGCGCAGTTCCGACGTCGTCTAACATGCCGTGGTTAGGACTATGGCAATGTTTTAATTGTTTTTAGAATAAGACCAAGAGTGGGTTTTCACTTTAGGTTTAATTTTTCTTTAAGTTTTGTACCATGTATAGGTTTTATAACTTAGCGCTTAGGTTTTAGGTCTAGGTCTTTAGGTTTTTAAGCTGATACCTTTACATGTATAAGGTATTTCACCTTTTTAGACCATTTTAACCATATTACATGCCATGAACATGACCATGATCAACTTGAGGACATTTTCTTCGGTTGATACTAACGAAACTGGCGGATTGGAGACTGAACCAGACATCGAACTGCTGGAGTTGGATGGACCTCTTTGCTAAACTGTAATTGAACAAGATCCTCCTGGATCAATCTTCTCCGCTTGAGAGATTTTGGACCACAAAAGCTTGATTTTAAGCAGACAATAAGTGAGGATACAACTCCCTCACTTTTCCGATCTCTATCCATTTACTATGATTCATGCCCTTGAGTCCTACTCAAGATATTCCACATCTCTTCGCCTGGACGTATGAACTCTTCCGTCAAAGATGGTGTCTTCCTGCAACTTTTTAATGTACTCACGTGATAAATCGTCAATAGAAGGGATCTGTATATCATCCTCAGAATCAACAATCATCGAAGGTTCATACAACTTTAGACTTTCAACATTCACAACTGAGTAAATATGCATATAAGGCAATAAATCTAATCGGAACGCATTATTGCCAATACTCTCAACAATATTGAAGGGACCATACCTGATTAACTTCAATTTCTTACCTTCCCCTTTTAACCTGTCTTTGCTGATATACAACCATACCTGTTTGTCGACCTGAAAATGATGATCGACTCGATGCTTGTCGTGGCGCAATTTGAACTTGGCCTGACTCTCTTTCAACTAATTCCATACTGCCCTATGTATCTGTTGTATTCGAGAAGAATGACCTCTCTGAATAACTTGCGCTTTTCCTTTCTGCGGTATACACAACTTACCCAAATAATATAACAACTTGTCATCAATATGATAATTGTTTTCTTCTATCTGAGTACCATGAGTTAGCGATTCATAATTTTCTTTGAAATTATCATCAGTATTATATTGTTCTACATAGCTTTCACGTTTCAATGAACTATTATGCAGTACTACTGAAGCATTCAAAGACTGTCTAGATAGCATATCAACTACTTTACTTGTTACACTTTTCTTGTCCTTAATTACTAAGTGAATTTGATGAATAAATCTCATCCAACTGTAGTGGCGAGATTGTTGCAACTTAGATTTTGACTGAATGTATTGAAGCGGCTGATGATCTATGTGAATCACTGTTTCCATTGCATAACCACTAGCATCTATTTTAAATGGTTGTCGATGATCTAACAAAACTGAGATTGATGTTGTGAAGATTTTCTGCTTAAATGATTTAAAAACTTTAAAATTGACACACATTCCCCATGTCCCGTTTTGCTTATGAGCCAAAATTATGGGTGAACTGTATGGAGATGAACTGGGTCGCATGGATTCCATCCCTGGGATTTGTTGCTTTATTTATTTACACTCTATAACTGACTCGTGACACATTCCATTATTAGGGGCATCAGACATCAACTGCATCTCATGTGATATTTATTGTTTATGAAGTAGATGTTTTGGTTCTTTAACAAGATATTGAAATGAATCTACCTTTTTAACCAAATTACCTTCATACTAAATTTCACAACCTGAACAAGTATCATTAAGATCCTTATGTTTACCAACATGAGTATGTATCTCTTACTTGAACTTATTAAGCGCTTCATTTGATTAGCATTAATTAAATTCAAGTGATTTTTTATTTTATGTGCCCGAATGATGTATTTAATCCCATATTTCTTTAGATGATACATATGCTCTTTCCTATAAAATATTGCATCACAATCATAGAGATAATGGCTTCCTAAGACAATTCCACATATGTCTAACGGTATCACATCTAGCTCCACTTCATTGATATAGTTAGCTGTGATTGCAAATTTTAACCGACATTGTTTGGTAACATGAATTTGACTTTGTTCCTTTAACCAGCCTAAAGAATATGGTTTTGGATGATTATGTGTTTTCAAACCCAATCTGTTAACCAATGATTCAGAAATCAAATTTTCTTGTGATCCTGTATCGAACAATGTATCTATCTTAGTATGCTTTGAAGTTACGCTTATATGAAATAACTCGATTCTTTTTCCTTCATTCAACTGTGTGATTTTTGAAGAAGCAGAAGTACTAGCTTCAGAAATTTTACCTGTTGTAACCATAGCAGTGATTTTTCCTTCATCACTTGAATCGAATCCCAAGTCCAAGCCTTGTTGGATTGTTGTTTCAGCCTTCTTTTCACCCTTCTTCATTTGGAACTTCTTTGGCTTGAGTTCCGGATGAAGTTTCCAACACCTAGCTTCATCATGGCCGATCCTTTGGCAATGTGTACAGGTAGGTCTTTCATCTTCCTTCTAAGTTGTGGCAGTCTTCTTTCCCTTTGACTTGCCCTTCTTTTTGTTGTCTTCAGTTTCCATCTGCTTGGATGTCTTTGGTGTAAACTTGAAAGGTCTACCACCTGATTCGACATGAATAGCTTGAACACAAACTTCATCAAAATCATTAGGATTGAACATTAATAATGTATGCTTCAAATATGAATGCAAACTTCCAATATAATTCAACAAAGTTTCTTTTGTGTCCAAAGAAATACCAAGTGCTAACGCTTTCTTTCTGAATTCCTATGTGAACTCTTGAACATTATGTCCCTTACCTTGTCGCAAGCGCTGCCAATCAATAACATCTTGTTGTGTGTGACCCAACGGATAGAATTGTTTCTTTAAAGCTTTTATAAACTTAGTCCATGAGGTGATAACTATTCCCTTACGCTTTAAATCTATCTGTGTCTTAATTTCCCACAGATCAAAGTAGTACCCCCCATTCTAAGAGTAGCTAATTGGATCTTTGTATTATCATCAGTAATATTTTGAATACGACAATAGACTTCTAACTGTTTTACCCAATTATCTAGTTTCTCAAGGTTTATTTCACCATCATACACAAGGTAATTCGAACTTAACATCAAGTTTCAAAAGTGGACTCTTAGGTTTCTTTTCTTTTTCTGATTCAGAACTAGAAGTAGAAGAGGAAGAAGAAGATGATGGAGATGATGAAGGAGAAGGAGATTTATCTGCTTTGCCTTTACCCTTGTCCTTCTTTGATGCCTTTGACGATGAGGCTGCATCTCTCGTCTTCTTGTCTTCATAAAATTCTGCCAACATCTGCTGCATGTTTAGAAACATCTGATGGATTTGATTCTCATCCATGGGTTTCGATTCAGTAGCTTCAGGAGTCTCAATGTTCTCAGTCCCTGTCATCGTTGATTGATGAACGACTTTCCGCTTTCCAATCTCTGGATCGAATTCCTGAAGCTCGCCTTTTCCACGTTGCAATCCCAACCTGGTTAACATCCACTGAAAAACAAACTACAAAGCACAACCTGCTCTGATACCAAATATGATCTGAATGTGATCGAATAAGTGCTGAGGTAGTTTGATTAGTTTGTCATTAAGATTGATTGTTAACTGAAGAAAGATTTTAAGTGAAAGACAACATATACCAACAACAAATAAATGATTAATTCACAGCATAAAAAAGAGAGAATAAGAAGCAAACAGTTGATTATGGAGTTTGTCCCTGGTGGACTACATCTCCGGGTCCACTTTCAAGTGGGCGTTCGCTTTATTAGGATTGATCGTGAGGAATTTATTTACACATAAATGAATCAGAATGATTGTGCTCGCAGGCACTTCTGGACTCTGTAAACAGAAGGTAATCCCTCTCGCCTTTTCGACGCCTGTCTCTGTGCTCAATTCCGACTCCCGACGGTCGAGCAATGCTGAAAAAAAACTGCCTATGTCCTGCTGAAATTGAAGTTCAAAAACATTCCATGTCCTTTGATTGAATATGTCATGGTTTAAATAATGTTTGCCTCGAACCACTGAAAGCCAAATTTAGCTTTTGGTTGAGAAATTTAGGTGATAAGGGTCTCGAATCCCTCATATACATGAACCTAGGGATAGACTTGTTTGACCTTAACGCAATAATAAATACAAAACCCAAAATTAAACTTTATATTATCATTTTAGCCTCGCGATTAGCTAACCGAGCGGAGAATTAATGAATGGATATGTGATCAGCGCCGACATCGGAGGTTAAGCCCAGTGGTCACGATTTGACTCCGGCGGTCACGGCAACAGCTGTCACATGACTTATCCGATGCGGTTTCAACACGGTCTATAAGTTGTTATCCTTTTCCACCGCAGTTTAAACAGAAAACTGTTCACATGTCTTTACAAACTCCGATATGGTTAAATGTCTCCGCCATGGTTATTCTGTTGCACTGTTCACATGTTGTGCGGTTTCGACGCCATCTAACATGCTACGGTTAGGACTGTGGCAATGTTTTTATTGTTTTTATTATAAGGCCGAGAGCGGTTTTTCACTTTAGGTTTAATTTTTCTTTAAGTTTTGTACCATGTATAGGTTTTATAACTTAGCGCTTAGGTTTTAGGTCTAGGTCTTTAGGTTTTTAAGCTTAGACCTTTACATGTATAAGGTATTTCACCTTTTTAGACCATTTTAACCATATTACATGCCATGAACATGACCATGATCAACTTGAGGACATTTTCTTCTGTTGATACTAATGAAACTGACAGATTGGAGACTGAACCAGACATCGAACTACTGGAGCTGACTGGACCTCTCTGCTGAACTGTAATTGAACAAGATCCTCCTGGATCATCATTTGTTTCTTGCCAAACCTACTTTCGAAAGATACACAGAAGTGGATGAAGTCTATCAAAAGTTAAGTAGATTTTCACTACCATATGAAAAGAATTGGGAAAAACTATGTGAATTACTAGGATTGCAACTCAGCAGATTTCCAGAGCAGATTCAGCAACGAAGACTCCTATTTTCCAGATCCAGTCAGCATCAAAAACCCTCTATTATAGAGCCCGCAGTCATTCAGTTTGAGATTACTATATTTTTGCATTTTTGTTTTGATCAACAGTTTTAGATATTTCCTAAAAGGATCTAGATATTTGAATCTAGATCTTTTTGAAGAAATTTGTATAAATACTTCCACAAAACAAATTATAAAGGGTTGAACCCTTGGATGAGTTTTTCTAAAGCATACTTGTATTGAACTAAAATCATTGCATATTAATGGAATGATTCTGGAATTTGTTTCGAACAACTTGTCACCTTGTGAGTTTTTCTAGTGTTTTCACTTCATCTTGTTGTTCTACATATATTTAAGTTTTATGAAGAAAATTTGGTAAGACAAAATTGAATATCAGACTATCTTAAACCCCCTCTGAAGTTATCATCTATTTTAGAGATTGATTTATTAGACTATTTGTCTTTATAAGTCCCTCTATATCTATAAATTGTCAACCATCTTCATAAAGTTAAATATATATCGTTCAGTTGTAGACATTGTTTACTTGCTTTCTTTCTTATGATTAATTAAATATTCAGTCTGAATATTTAGTAAATCATAACCTCTTACATCTCTGCCTTTCACAGACTTTTAAATCAAATTAATGTTCAGAGATAAAGGATCAACCCTTTCTAAATGTTCAGTATTATTAAGGTTTAAGCACCTGCCTAAATCTGCTCATAACATTGGTCATCCATAAACTTTTAAAAACAAAAAAATATTTTAGATGCTCTAGCATAATTAATTAACTTGGAATTATCTCAGAGGACAACAACATGTACAACACAAAAAATAGTCTCCAAACTCATCAATACTTTGTCTTACATTAGAATGATGTTTTGTGATGTCTTATTAATCATTTCAACTCCATCTTACAATATAATGAAAGTTTTGTGAACGTCTCGTTAATCATTTCCACAAAATTTTAAGAGTAGAGAAATAAAAATAAAATATTATTTATTTTGGTTGCATACATTTATAAACTAAGAAATAGAAAGTAAAGCTTATAGAGAATAGTAATTACCTAGAGGATACTATTATACTAGCAAAAGTTAAATAAAACGAACGGTGAGTAGAAATGCTAGTAAACATTGGATTTTTCTTTTGGGGTTATTATAGAATATTCAATAGAGTTCTCATGAGATAACAAGCTGCAAAGTAGGGAAAATAATAGCTCCAAATCAATATTTCAATTGAGTGTTTGTGAGATACAAGCTGCAAAGTAGGAAAAATAATAGTTCCAAATCAAAATGTGGGCCTATAAAGGTGAGGAAAGTTAAAAATCCATTCACATAAGTCAAATTATTAAATGTTTATACTTAACAGAATTTTTTTTTGGGCCAAAATGCCCTTTGTAAATTATGAAAATGCAAGCATATTTATGATTACATATTTCATAAATTCCCTAACTAGAAATAATAATGTAAATAAGAAAAAAACAGGTTCAGATATTTACAAAGATTGCGTGTAGTAACGGAATTATAAAACCATATGATTGAGAAACAAATACTAAATTTCCAATTTAAAATGCCATTACCTAATTTGTTATTCCCTTTAAGAATCCCAATATATTATGCTCACCTGCAACATGCTCAATAAGAGCTTTAACACAGCAATCAAGTCAAACCACTAGCATTTCACCAATTAATGAAAATTTTCTACAATGACGAAAGTATGATTTCATATTTATTTCATAAATTAATCTCAAAAATTGTTAAAAAAAATCCAAGTTCATAAAGAAAGAATTATGAGTACAAAATTACTTTGGAAAAAAAAAAGTCACTAAAGGAAGTAAATATAGAATAGCATAATTACCGTTCGTATAATGTCGACAATCGTGTTCTCCCAACTTCAACTCGGTGTCCCAACGTTGGTTAAAGATCCTAGCCTCAGATATGCAAATCTCTTTTCTTGCCTTTCCTATCAACCAATGCCTTTTTGTGGGCAATTTGGCCAACTCCCTTTCCTGTACAATCCCTAAAGCAACCAAGTAATAACCTACTCATTTGCGTTCAAGATATTTATCAATTACATAAAAAAGATTTCATTTCCATCAATAACACCTAATATGCAATAAATCCAACATGTCTTTATTTCAAAAGCATGAGTTGTCAAAACTTTATGTAGTTTTCACCTTTGGAAATATCACCAAAATGCCTATAACAATTCATATAGTATACCAAACAAGCTAAATTCTTTGCATAGCCATATCAGTGATAAAGTTTTAGGGGCGGCAATAAAAAGCATGTAGTCTTGTCTCTTAGACATCAATATAACTACTAATGCATGGTCATTAAAGAAGATTCATTAGCTATATAATTAAGAGAAAGTTCTTTTGAGTTGATTGGAAAAACGCAATATCAAACTTTCATTTCATAATGATCTAAAACCTTCCACTGATTTTAAAGCATGATTAAGGCGTGGGATATAATACCATCCTACCACATGTCATGCAAGAAATCTTATCTTTAACACATATTACAAAACATTAATTTTGTGTATAAAACCTCTACCATAAACCTATCACGTGATTGTTCGTACCACTTGTCTAAGACATAATGTAGGATGGCACTCCACAAGTGGAAAATATTTCGTACGCAGAGTGTACATTTGGAGAAATATTTCAATAAAGAGACATCTCCCCTTTGCAGGAAAACCTTTGAAGGTGTTAAAGAAACAAGTTTGGAAATAAGTTGTAGGGGAGTTACAAATGGGCCTGTTACCTCCCAACTTGTACTTGATGATAAAATCCCTAATCCACAAGGTACAACCCAAGAGGGAACTAATAGGGAAGTCATCATTGTTACCTAACTAGCCTATCCTCTCCACTATAGGTTAACTCTCCTCTAGGTATCCCTAGTAGGATTTTTAAGAAACAGAACATAAGTAAGCACAATAAGAGGATTTGACATAAAAGGATTTAAACCATATTTAACATTTGTATTGATCTCATGACATCAACTTATAGTACAAGGATTTGACCACTTCTAAATCTAGATCTCATTGGCAACTCATTGGTGGATAGTGATAACACCTCAACAATACATAAGGGTAACAACTCATAAGGGAGTGCTCTCGGACTTTGTGATTGTCTATGCACTCACAATCTAAAATCCTCTCCACCCCCTTAATCAAAATTATGAATAATTATACCATTATATAGCATGAACTAGTATTATCTTCAATATTCAAACTAAAAGCTTTGAATAGAAGTTCAATGAAGATATGCTTGAAAATCCACCAATATGGATGGTAAATTGTTCATCTGAAATGAATTTTGAAAGAGAGTATAATTTCTAGAAGTAAATAGCTATCATGTCTCAACATTCCCCTGATAACTTGGTGAACAAATAGGCTCACCGTTCTACTAGTAGTGAACAAATAGGATCACCATTTTGTTGATATTTCAAGACCTTCTAATATGATAATTACTTCTAATGATTTGTTAATTTAGTCCTTCTTGTGTTCACATTCATCTTTAAGAAATTACATAGAAGATCTCAACAGTAAAAAAATAATGATAATAAGATCATGAAGAGACAGCCAAACACAAGAAACACAAAAACTTTTGCCTTTGGAAAACTCTAATTAGGGAAAAACCCAACAACTTTTTCTTAGAGGCATTGTCCAATTCAACAAGAGATACAATCTGATTTTTCCAGTCAAATACAATCAAAATGAATAGCAAACAAACCCAGGTCAAACCTAATCAAACAGAGATATTCTTGGCCTCCCAATCCCAACCTGCAACCCTCTCTGCAACTCGGCCTGAGGTCCTACCTACGACCCTCTCTCCCACAAAAATTCGTCCTTCAAATTTTGCCTCAGAAATCTCTCATTTTCACACGTGTACAAATTCGTATATGTTGATGACCCTAAATTGATGCCTTGAGGAGGAAGTCGAGTGCCTTTATATAGTGAACTGAAGAGCCTGAATAGGTGTGTCAAATAGGCTAGCCGACTTGACTTTTGGAGGAAAATTTTTGAATTTCAAATTTTGGATTTTCCCTCTTTTAATTGGAGCAGACCTATTATTCTTTGGTAATTTGTGGGTAAATACAATGAATGAATATCGACTACAGCTACCAAAAATCAACACTCTCTCTTAGCTAGGGAGGTATTCACTTTGACTTCTTTAGAGGTATCTCTTTGTTGAAAAATGTCTCTATCCCAAGAAAAGGTTGAAAGAGCTTGTTATGTCGATGAATCCATCCACCTCATGTTCTATTACAGAACCATGTGGAAATCATCTTGCATCAGCATCATGCTCAACAAGTCGTCACTTGGAGCAAAGTCACCAATTATCCAAGTCATCACTTGGAACCTGGTCAACACCTGTGACCTATGGTGAAACCCTGGTCTATTACCATTCCTACATGCCAATTGAATGGTAACATACGTGCTTGATGCTAAAGGCACTCACTCTACCCACGAGCCAAGTACCTCTTGGAAATCAGGGGGAGCACTCTAGGCCTTGATGCTCTTTGGGCCATTCTCCCTAGCCACATTAAATGACCCTTTTTCAATATCTTTGACCTATCAATATCCTGACCTAGGGAGAATGCTTGCCCCTTGATGCTAAAATATCAACACTCCCTCTTACTAAGGGAAGCATTATCAACTAATATAAGTTGGTCCCTGAAGTATATTTTTGAGATTTTGGGGTAGCATCGGATGTGCTCTAGCTCCTAAATTTTGTGGAGGAGTTGTCTCCAAGACCCAAAAAGTGTTTGAAGATGTTAGCACTCCACCAGATCTCCGAAGGCTAAGAAGGAGACCAACAAAGGTAACCACAGACCACTTTGACCTAGTAGTTAGCCCTACTAGGCTGAGAGGGCTCTCTCAATGAGATTCACAGCCAATTTGACTGGATCATGGAGATTTTAGGCTAGATATACAAATTAGGGTTTGGTTGATTTGGATTTTTGTGCTGGATGAAAATGGACCTTTAGAGCTAAGCTTAAAAACTTTGGTAGAGTTACAAGAGCAAAAATTGCAGGGGAATAAAGGGGCAAGGTAGGCAAGCTTGAGTGACCCTTTAGGCTGTATGGTTATGGTGTAGGATGAAAAGAGAGATCAGGAACAAGCATATAAGTATGAATTCATTCCTTAAGAAGAAAATAAACACAACATCATCATCTCATCAAAACAGGGCATGTATTCCTCATGAATCTTGCTTTAAAACTGTAAAGACAATGAGTGAAAAGAAGTATATATGTAATGGAAAGAGAAATCGTTCAATGGAGTGACTTGCAGAATAGAAACGTAGCCATAAAAGCTCACCACATGAATCCCTAAATTTAAGCTACAACTTTTCTCTGTATTCACTGTATTACTTTGTCAAAATGAAATACACTAGCTCAATGTCCAAGATTCCAACCCTTGGAAATGATTACAAAAGGCCTCATATAGCTACTGAGGTCAAAATCCTCCCTTGGAGGTCGACTTTGCTAGCAAGAAAGTCAAATGCATGCACCTATCTGAAGTCAACTACTCACTAGGGAGGTTACACAACAAATTCCTCCTTTATCTAACCATCAAGAGACATATCCTCAAAGCAATAAATGGAGGATAAGGCACCTATACAACTCCATTTTTACCATCTAAATTTACATTTTCACCGTTACATTCATCCACATTCACCTTTTGACTTTTACAAAAGTCAAACTAGGAATTGTCAAACATTACACAGTGAAAATTTTAATTAAAAACTCAGAAAATTGCAGATGCGCAGCTCCAACTTTGAAGCCACTTTTGGGCACCTTCCTGAAGTCAAAATGAAAATCTGAGAGTATGGTAAACTATTCATGTTTGTCTAGTTTCCATAACACTTTGAATTTTTGAAAATGACCCATGGGAAGGCCTTCAAAAATTCATTCTCCCAAGGTGTCTCCAGATGCGTAGCGCCTGTTAAAAACAAAGGCAGAATGTTGATTTTTGACCTCTTTTCTTCATTTTTCTCAATATCTAAGCCCTTCCTGGAAAATCTAAGGAAATGGGTCTTGAGAGGAGGGCATAAGATTTCTAAAAATGTAAGCCACTTGTCATTTGGAGCCCTGAGGAATAAGCGCAGCGCCAAGGCGTTGAGCATCCAGCCTTAGTGAAATTTCTAAATTCTGCAAATTTTCACCAAATTTGACCAAAAAACAACATTTGCTCCAAATCTTCCCAAAATTGGTCCAAAGTTCTTGTATGAGGTGTACTATGCAATCAAGGAGGCATCATCAAGCAAATAAAGTTTTCCCTTCTCCTTTTTGTTGAAAAGTGTAACTAGGTCGGTCTTCATGTTGACTATGTAATTATGTATTTATGTAAAGTAGAAGAAAAAGATCATAAAATGTATTTTGTTGCACTTGCTTCATGGGTTTCATGAGAAAGATTTTATTAGATAGGTTAATAGAATTATTCTTGATGTGTATTAGGTTTGTGTCTTCTAGGTATTAAATGTAATTAAGTGTTGTGTTCATATAGCAAATATATGCTCCAAGACCTTGTGGAAGAAGGACACCTAACAGCCCTCAAACTAGGCTGGAAGTCTAGCTCACAACAGCCCTCAATCAACGATGGAAGACAAGCTGTATTTACAGTGGAGAATGCCACATTAAATGTTGAAGAAATCACACTTCATGTCAGCCTATTCACAGTGGACAAGTCGACCTAAAACACAGCTGGATGGTCGGCCTAATAGCTGGAGAAGTCCACTATATATACCTGAACCTGCGGATCATTTGTGAACAATGTTTTCGGTCAACACAGAGAAAGATTTGCGGTCACATCTGAAGAGAAATGTGGTTATATCTAAAGAGTAATGCGGTTATACCTGAGTTGTAATGCGGTCACACCTGAAGAGCAATGCGGTTATACCTGAAGAGTAATGCGGTTATACTTGAGCTGTAATGCGGTCACACCTGAAATATAATGCGGTCATATAATGTAGTCATACCTGAAGTATAATACAATCACCTCTGAAGTGTAATGAAGTGTAATGTGAAGTGTAATGTGGTCACCTCAAAAGTGCAGTGCGGATATTTGAAGAAGGATGCAGAATTCAGAGGCAGCGTGACACAGAAGTAGAAGTAAAGTACAACAGTCCAAGTGCAGATTTGTTTAAAGAAGGTCCTGAAGTAAGTTCATTCACACAGTGCATAAAAAGAGATCAATTTGGAAGGTGTCAAAAGAGACTGAGTTCTCTAGGTCAAGTGCAGAACAGTGCAGATTGTTATGAAGGAGAAGAGTTGAGTTTTGGATCATCTGAAAAAGCTATATCAAGGTCTTGGAAGCATATCTAGGTCAAGGGTCTGAGTCTGGGTCATGGTAGTTGTCATTTTAAGATCTATAAGAAGAATTATTTGCGTGTTTTCCTCTCCAAGAGGGAGAGGTTTTTCCCTAGCTCTAGGATCCTAATTTTGTGTCTCGTGCATTTTGATAATTGACTTGATGAAAGACTAACTAAGCTATGGAAAGAAAGACATAAGTAACTCAAGCAAGCTCACAAGTAATTATCAAAGAAGAGAATTTGTATTAATCTCCAGCCCTCCAAATTCTCAACACTTTTGGCTGATTAAAGTTTGCTTAAGCTTGTCTTGCAATTGCTTGATTTTGATGTGTGCAATTTGATTTCTTGTTTGGTAGCGGGCAGCCATGCGTTTGTGGATCTTGTTATCCCTGTTTGCATTGTCTAGGAGCTTTTCCAAGTGAGTATTGACCTTCTCAAGCCAAAACTCCTTGTCCTCATTGATCTCTTTGGCAATCCTCTCTTCAAAAGTAAGCTCTTCATCTGTAGGGTTTGCTCTTTCTCTTTCTGCAATGCCTTCTTGAGACCCATGGTTCTTGGCCTCTTCCTCTTCACGTGTTGTTCATGCTCATCATGTTCATCATGCTTAGCCACTGCTTTGCCTCTCTCATGTTTATTTGCTTGAAATAGCCTTTTCTCCAAAATCAACTATTGTGTCTTGAGTTGACTGTTCTCTTGTTCAAGAAATGAAATGATGAATTGGGACCTTGCCAAATTGTCTTGGAGCTCTTTGATTTGAGCATCCTTGTCTTTGATTATCCTCTCCAAGTCTTTTTGCTCATCATGGTCCTCCAAGTCAACCAAGTCAAAGTCATGTTCCTCCTCATCATGCATGGATGCCTCATGCTGTGTTGACGGTGATCCCAGTAGTGAAGTAGGTTTGGCCCCTTCCTCTTTCTAAGGAGCAAACACAAGCCTCATACCTCTCTGATAGGTGACAGTAAACTCAAGCCTAGGCCCCTTTGAAACCTCAGCAAGTTTTCTTGATGATCCCACCTCCATAGGCTGTGCTGACATGGCAGGTGATGTGTTTTGTTGCTGAGTTGGTGTAGTAGTTGTGTGCATATGCAAAGTTGTCTCAATGAAGGCATCCCATGTCATGTTCTTCTCTGCCAATTGATGGAGAACTATGATCTTCACCAAAATGTGGTGAAAGAGGCTAGGGTAATGATCTGTGTTCATGACTTGCACCTTTTCTGCCATCTTGCTCACACTCCTATACAAGAAATTGCATAAGTTTAGGGACTTCACTAAGCAATCTAATATGATATCAATACAATCTGAAAAACCTGCCCTCGTATGTGAATAATTTCATCACAACCTTCATCAATGGTGCATACCTCTCCAGCAAGAATCTGAATGGAAGAATGTGAGAATGAGTCTCTTTGTACTGTGATTTTATGAAGGATTTGTGCTGCTCAAGGTCAAGGTTCATGCCTTTGAACCAATATTCTCCATGATTAGGTATCCTTGTTACAAGAGAGATGGCATCAACTGAAAATGCGAAATAAATCCCTGCAATGGTGGCCTTTTCTCCCTTCAAATTGGTGGCAAACAAATCTATAAGCTCCTCATGGTAACCTACCTCCTCCACTCTTTCACAAAACCCTAGGCAATTGACATCTTCAAAGCATTTTCTAATGAAGGGTGAGGAAATGATTTCATTGCAATTTAAGGGCTCATACCTTAGTATCTTTCCCCCTTTGTGTTGTCTTCTCTTCTCTAATGGTGAGGAATCTCCTTCCATGATTGAAACCCTAGATGATAGGAGGGGAAAAAACAGGGAAAAGTGAGTGAAGGGATGAAATGAGGGAGTTAGAGAAGGGAGATGGGCAGGGGTCTTAGGAATCTTTAGGGAGTGAAATGAAGGTAAATGAGTGAGGGAAGTGAGCTAGGAAATTTCAAACACAATCCTAGCTAGGAAAATGGCCCAATTTGGTAGAATAAGGTTAGGGTTTGTAAGGAGATGATGAAAACATGATGGGAAATGATTTGTGAGGTATGGGAATGATGTATAACTAGCAAACAGAGGTGGAGGGACAGTGGTACTAGGGTTTCACAGCATCAATTGATCATTTTTCAACCAAAAGCATGAAATTCTTATAAAACCCTTGGGAACTTAGCTTGTTATCATTTCTTGGTTTTCCATGGAAGAGAGGGCTTAGAAATGAATGTACTTACTTGTTGTAATGCTTGGGGAGTAGAAAATCTGGAATGGAGCTCTGAGAAATCGATTTGGGTGATTTTTTAGCTAGTTTGGGCAACTCTGCCCCGTGTGCAACGCAGTTCACCGATCCACAACGCATATGCATAGCGCAATTCATCCACGCACAACACCTTCTCCAGATGCGCAACACAGTTCACAAATGCGCAACACCTCCCAATTTTTGCCACTTTGAGCTAAAAAATGTGTGTTTTCTCACCAAAGGAGGAATGAGCTCGATGATAAGAGGTAATAGGAGTGCAAATGAAATGTATTTGTGTCTTTTTGGCCTTTTATAGACATGGAATGATTCTCTTTAATTGATGATGGGCCCTACATGTCTCTTCAAGCATGACTTTCATTCTTTTTTTTTTACTTTTTAACCTTGGACATTTGTAACTTGAACTTTTTGTATCTTCTTTGGAACATTGAACTGCACCTTTTTAGGAACATGAAGTACTTATTACATATAGAAAGATAAAATTACATTTGAAATCAAAATTTATTGAAGAATGTTTCCTATTACTACTCCTCCAATTGTCGGATTTTATGCATGAAATAAGAGTTTTGGTGACCTTGAAACCCTAATGACCTAATGGAGACACTGAACTGAATGAAATCATGGTGATGATGACTGAAATGATGATAACAATCTCTAAATGATGATACACTCAGCTGAGTGATGACATGGACCAGCAATTTAAAAATTTTGGAAGGAGTGGAAAATAGTCCTAAACCTAATACCCAGTGACCAAATTTTTGCTTGAAGACCTAATGAAATGACAAAAATTTGACTATGGGACCTTAACAAGACATTATAAGAGTCCATTTGATCACTGGTGACAAGATGCAAAGACTGACACTAACAGGAGAAATTCCATTTGGTTTGATAGTTATTCAAATAATTATTCTTTTTAATTAAGGAGCCTACATCTAACTTAGGAAAATTAAAAGATTAAAGTGAATTAAATTAAACATGCGATGAGAATGTTTTAAGTGACATAGATCAAGAAAATTCTAATCTTAGTCGTTGATTAGAGATTAGATCATGGTCGTTGGTTTGCCAACAAGAAAAGTATAAGAGAAGGGCTTGGGGTTAGTTGGAGAATACACACACACTGGCAGAGCACTGAAGCTAAGCAAGGTTGACGCAGGCCTAGTTAGGGCAGCGTAACCCCTTCTAGGGTGACGCAGGCCCTTCCTAAGAAGCACAGAGGTTAACGTAGGCTAGTCAGGCTGACGCAGAGGGCTTTAGAGTAGAGATGGGGTTTCCAAAGGCCAAAAAGGGGCTGAGTTCTATAAATCCCGTTTGAGGGTGTGAATCAGTCATATTTTTCTGTCTCTGGATAGAGGTATTGTTGCCATTTATATTTCTCTATCACTGCTACAACACCCTATCACTGTATCACCCTTTGTCACGATGCTGATGTTTGGCCATTGTGGTTACTTTCCACTACCCGCCAACCACTGTGCAACTCTGATGTTACATTTGTGTTGCAGCTGACACTGTTGTATTGCTGCCAACTCTACATCTACACTGCAACTCCCTCTCATCTGTTGTTGTTTCATTTGTCTCCTGAGTCTTGGATGCTACTAGCCACTGCACTGTTTATTGAATAATTTGCGTTGTTGTTGACTCTGACTACTGCCAATAGTGCATTGTGCTCCTCGACACCTAACTGCTACTAGCTGCAATTTTCACTCTGAAATATGACTACATCACTGACACTGATCCATCCTGATACTGAATATTGTGGGCCCTCGTAGCAAGGTAATGATCCATGAGGAGGACACCTCAATGGACCCTGCCTAAACTCTGCAATTCTGGGAATATAACTCCACATCGCCCCACCTCACTCCTAGAAATATAGTTTTGCAAACATGGACAAATCTTCCTCCAACCTGGAGGACAACTTGTCTATGCGGACGCTGCCGCTTGGTCCTGCTTCTCCTGCTTGTCTTTCTTCCTAAGAGGACACTGGGTACTGTAGTGGCCAAGCTCACCGCATCTAAATTACATGACCTTATATAGGTCCTTCTTCTTCTTCTTCTCCCCTTGTCCCTGACTGGGACCCTTTGATGCTAGGGCCACATTCTTCTCTTCTGTCTCACCTTTCACGGCCTTACTATTGCTTCCGCTAATGGTGCTCTTTACTAGAGCCCACCTCAACTCTTCTTATTGTAAGTCGGACCACATCTTGTCCCACCCAGTAAATGTGTCTCTTCCCAAAATACTCTAGACAAAGACTTGCCAATCCTCCGAGACACTGTTCAGTGCCAACCGTACAAGCTCTATCGATTGAGGAGCCTCTCCAACTGCAAAAAATTGATCACGACCTGTTGATTTTTGGTAGCATCGAAAGTGCTCTAAGTCTCCAAATTTGTGGAGAGGCTTAGGCACATGTATTCCAAAGACCTAGAAACTGTTTGTGAAAAATCCACTCAAAATATGTTTTATTGTAAAAATTAATTATTTTAATGGGAACCCTAAGTATAAACTTAGGGAAATTAAATAATTAAAGGGTATTAATAAAACAGAGTGTGAATGATGTAGAAAAAGCGAAGATAAAGTCAAGTTATAATCTTAGCCGTTGGTTAGAGATATAATCTCAGTCATTGATGTCTCAACGAGAATACTATAAAGGAAGGCTTGAGGGCCATTTGGCAAGACACACCGAGTGAATCTAGTGATCGAATTCTTCTGACGGAGCACTGCTCAGACGAAGATCAAATCTAAGTGATTCCAGCGCAGTGAGGGGCAGAGATAGCTTTCGGAGAGTGATTTTCTCAGCCAAAGAATCATCAGCAGATAGAGGAAAAAAGAGATCCAATAGAGCCAGTGCAGAGCCACGCAGGGCTATGCAGAGGCTGCGCAGTGGGAAAGAGGGTTTCTGAGATTTTACTGTCGAATCAAATTCAGAAGCCGGGATCCAGAGTGTGAGACCGGGAGGCAAAGATCTAATATTCCAGGAGGCAGATCGATCTTATAGTTGGGTGACGCAATGCCTAGATAAGGTGATGTAGGGACTGCATAGGGACTGTGTAGCGGCAGCACAGAGCCTACCAGGGGCACCTCATCCAGTGATCGGATTAGCCAAGAAATTCCAGTGATTGAGTGGGGTAAAACTCACAAATTTTCTACCAGTATTTCTCTCTGTAACTGAATAACCCTTGTGGTATTTAAAGATGTATTCAGAAATGCTATTGCTTAATAATACACACCCTTAGATTTGTTCCACCGGTTTTCCCGCTTTGGGTTTTTCAAGGGACTTTCATCCAAAATAAAGGTGTCCAATGTGTGTATTGTTCTTTGCTCAATTTCCTTGTTTTAGAATCATAAGAAATTAAGTGTAGGCTGCTTCTGTAATTTACTTCAATATTTCATGAAGAAATTTAAAATAACTATGTAATGTAATTTACAAGTAGATGAAGTAGATTCAGTTGGTTGCAGTAGGATTCCTGAGATTGTTAGATCTAGGAATTTTTACATGGTATCGGAGCATTTTATGTGAAACAGGAAGAGCAGATCTAGCACTGAAGTGAAGGTTGAATTGCAGCAGCAGCAGCAGATCAAATCCCTAGAGGGATTGCGCAGTTCTAGCCAGAAGGGTTGAATTTCCGAGGTGGTCTCTCTCTGAGTGAGTCGACAGAGAGGTAAAACTTCTGGATCGATATCATGCCGAGGCAGAGGGACCAGTGGAGAGCCTTCACACAGAGCTAGGGGGACGCAATTTTTTTGCAAGCAGTTGCTGGGCAGAGAAGTGTCAGACGAAGAAGAAGAGCACATAGTGAGGGTATTCTTCCTCAGTGAGTTCCTTGCTGAGGAACTCAACATTTCTCATTTGTTGGGCAGCCAAGGAGCAGGAGCAGCAAACTTACAAGCTCCATCAGGGAGTGCGTAAGCCATCCTAGAAGCTACATAGTGTTGAGAATTTGTGTATTTGGGGTAGCATCAGTTGTGATCTAGCTCCCAAATTTTGTGGAGGGACTAGAGTACACTTGATCTACAAGACCCAGAAATGGATTTGAGAAATTTCAATTGGTGTTCAAGTTATTCAAATAATTAATTATTTTTAATGGATTTCCTAAGTCTAACTTAGGAAAATAAAATAATTAAAGTGAATTAATTAACACATGTGCTGAAATTGTCTCAAGTCACATGGATCAAGCAGTCTTTTAATCTTAGTCGTTGATGGATGATTTAATCTCGGTCGTTGAAGGGTTCAACGAAAAAGTATAAGAGAAAGGCTTGAGGGTTAGTTGAAGACACACAATTTTGGTAGAACTGAGGAATAGATCTGGAATTTTAGGGCGGGTTTGCTAAGAATTTCCGAAGGAATTTACTATAGTGAGGGGTAGTGTTGGCCAAGGGAATGATTTGATTCCAGGGCCAAGAGATAGCAAGAAGCAAGAGGAGTAGCAACAAGGACAACGCAGAGGGGCTTCAAAGCCACGCAGTCCAACATGGGCAGCACAGAGGCAGCGCAGAGGTAGCTAGGGCCACGCAAGGTTGACGCCAGCCTAGCAGAAGCAACTCAGGGGCAGCGTAGACCCTCCAGGGGTGACACAGACCCTCCTAGGGCCACGCAGAGGCTGACGCAGGCCCTCCAGGGCAATGCTAGGGCTTCAGAAGCAGCGCTGAGGGTTTCTAGGGTCAGATCTAGGCTAAGTCCTGTAAATCCCATTTGAGGGTGTGGATCAGTCATATATTTGGCACTAGATCTTTAGGTTAGCTGCAGATTTGATATCTTTTATTCTTTGTCAGGTTTTCCAAGCTTGGAACCTAGATTTGCTGTACTCATAACTCCTTAATAATAAACCCTCATATCTGTTGCACCGATTTTCCTGCTTTGGGTTTTTCCGAGGACTTATGTCCAAAATTCCATGTGCCACTTTGTTGGATGAGCGTATTATTTAGTAAATGATCTACATGTGTAGGTTGTAGTTGTGTTTATTTTGGTATTTTCTGAATCTAATTTCTAAAAATAACTTGTATTAATTTAAATCAAGTAGGAGAAATAAACCAAGATACTGCAGTAGAATTTTCACATGGTATCAGAGCGATAGCAGATCAAGTTGAATCTCCAGCAATCAGCTGAAGAAATATTTTTCTGCAGGGTGGCAAAAGAAGCAGCAGATCCAGAAAGGGCATCTCGACAACAGAAGAACGCAAATCCAGAGAAGGACAGCGCTGAAGCTTCAGAAGGCCATCGGGCTTACGCAGACCCATCTCAGGGCAGCTTAAGGACTAGGTTACCCTGTCTAGGGTTACGCAATCCACTTCTGAGCAGCACTGAGGCTACACTGGCCAAGTCAGTGAGACACAGTCCAGTCATTTCTTCAGCTATAGAAAATATTTTCCAAGATCCGAAAGAAGTGCTTCAAATCTTTAGCAATGCTGGTGGGGTGGAGATTTTGCAGGTGCAGAATTGTTCCTAGCTAAATCAATGAAGAGGGGAGGAAGACAGTTACTCAGCAGATCTGAGCCAAACAGATTTGAGATTCGATCAGGAGGATCGGAGAGTGTTGTCCGATTGTGTTTGGGTGAAATATTTCCAGGATGGAAATCAGTTTTGAGCAGAAGCAGTTACTAGAGGGTTTCTAGTCACCAAGAAACCCAAATCCAGAGGGAGAAGAAGTATTGTTTCTATCATATCTGAGCAAGATGGCTCGATATGGACTAAGGGATCAAGATAGATTGGACGACATGTCCAATTATGTTATCTGGAGGGCCAGAATCCTTTCAGTTCTAGATGAGTATGGTCTCAAAGATCATGCAGATAAGGTTCTTTTTGTACCAATCGATGCGGATCCTCTGAATAAGTATGAAGAAAATCAAGCGTGAACTAAGTGTTTGATCATAGACGGAATCAAGGACCACGTTATTCCTCATATTGCTGGAATGATTACAACAAATGACATGTGGGTAGCCTTGGACACGATGTACCAAGGAGGCTCCGTCCAAAGAAGAATGCTTCTGGAGAACCAGATGCGGTTGTTCCAAATGATGAAGGGTGAAGAGTTAGATCCATTTCTCTTCAGGCTTCAAGCTATCCGAGATCAACTGGTTGGCATTGGTGCTACTCCGGATGAGTGGCTTTTAGTGAGGAATGCTCTAAATGTAGTCTCGGAAGATTGGGAAAAATTTGTCCAGAGCATTCTGGGAAGGGCAACGTTACCATCGTGGGCTGACATGTGGGCTATCCTCCGCCAAGAGGAGATCAAGAGGGTCACCAAGCGACAGAATATCAGTGGAGGAAGCGGAAAGGCCAAAGTCAAGGAGGAGGAGGAGGATGCAGCCCTTGCATCAAGGGAAAAGAAACAACAAGGGAAGAAGAAGAAGGACCTTTCCAAGGTCGAGTGCTTTAACTGTGGTGATCTTGGACATTTCTCCAGCAGTTGTCCTAAGAAGAAGGACAAAGGATCTTCTGATTCCAAGGCAGCAGCAGCAAAAGAAGATGGCTCTGATGATGATGTAGCCATGAGTGCTCATGTGCCTCGAGAGAAGAGGTGGGGTGACATGATCTGTAGAGCATTTACAGACAGTGTGGCGTGATCCTTGAGTTAGCCCTACTCTTGGATCACATACAAGCTATGGTAGCCTTAAGACGGAAGCAGGATGAGTCAGGAGATGGTTGCAGATGACGAAATTGAAGAGCAAGAGGGAGCTGAAGAGTTGTAGTGTAAGCAGCGTGATGCAGAGGCAACAGCAGCATGGAGACAACAGCGTAGAGAGGCTGATGGGACTTCAGTAGCGTAGAGAATCTGGTCTCACGCAGTGCAGTGTTGCCGCATGACAGTGTCTCCAGGGAGCTTCAGTGGTGGAGGGAAACTTGAATTATCCGTCAAACAATTGGGCAGAGTTATTCAATTGCTTACTTCTCAGCAACTGAGTTGCAGTGCAGCAGTTAGCAGTCGAAGTGTTATGGGCAGCATGATGCAGCAATTTGAGAGGGAGTTGTAGTACAGATGTGGCAGTGTAAGTGGCAGTGGCATGGGCAGCAGTACAAAAAGCAGCAGTGCAGTAGATGGAGGGCAGCAGGCCAAGCATCAACAACATAGATCCAATACTCAAGATCTTGTAATGCATGGTGTGATGTATTGCTAGAGCACTCTATTGATGCTAAGAGGGAGTGTTGAGATTTTGTGTATTTGGGGTAGCATCAGTTGTGCTCTAGCTCCCAAATTTTGTGGAGGGACTAGAGTACACTTGATCTACATGACCCAGAAATGGATTTGAGAAGTTTCAGTTGGTGTTCAAGTTATTCAAATAATTCATTATTTTTAATGGAGTTCCTAAGTCTAACTTAGGAAAATAAAATAATTAAAGTGAATTAATTAACACATGTGCTGAAATTGTCTTAAGTCACATGGATCAAGAAGTCTTTTAATCTCAGCCGTTGATGGATGATTTAATCTCGGTCGTTGAAAGGTTCAAAGAAAAAGTATAAGAGAAAGGCTTGAGGGTTAGTTGAAAACACACAATTTTGGTAGAACTGAAGAATAGATCTGGAATTCTAGGCCGGGTTTGCTAAGAATTTCCGGAGGAATTTCCTGCAGTGAGGGGTAGTATTGGCCAAGGGAATGATCTGATTCCAGAGCCAAGAGACAGCAAGAGGCAAGACGAGCAGCAACAAGGACAGTGCAGAGGGGCTTCAGAGCCACGCAATCCAACAGGGGCAACGCAGACACAGCTAGGGCCACGCAAGGTTGGCACTAGCCTAGCAGAGGTAATGAAGGGGTAGCATAGACCCTCCAGGGGTGATGCAGGACCTCCTAAGGCCACGCAGAGGCTAACGCAGGCCCTCTAGGGCAACGCTAGGGCTTCAGAAGCAGCGCTGAGGGTTTCTAGGATCAGATCTGGGCTGAATCCTGTAAATCCCGTTTGAGGGTGTGGATCAGTCAAATATTTGGCACTAGATCTTTAGGTTAGCTGCAGATTTGATATCTTTTATTCGATGTCGTCCAAGATTGGAACCCAGATTTGTTGTACTCAAAACTACTTAATAATAAGCCCTCATATATGTTGCACTGGTTTTCCCGCTTTGGGTTTTTCCGAGGACTTATGTCCAAAAATCCATGTGTCACTTTGTTGGATGAGCGTATTATTTAGTAAATGATCTGCATGTGTAGGCTGTAGTTGTGTTTATTTCGGTATTTTCTGAATCTAATTTCTAAAAACAACTTGTATTAATTTAAATCAAGTAGGAGAAATAAACCAAGATACTGCAGTATAATTTTCACATAGGGAGAAAGAGGGAGCAATTTGAAAATTTTCGGCTTTGATGGAATCTCACGGACTTAGAGATCACGATCGGTTGGAGGGTTCCTCCAACTACGTGATGTGGAAGGAAAGAATCAAATTCCTTCTGGACGAATATGATCTCAAGGCGTTCGTGGACAACGTGGTTGTTGTACCTATAGATCAGGATCAAAGCAAAAAGTACAAGTTCGATATGGCAAAGGCCAAGAGACTTATCCTTGATGGTGTCAACGATCAATAGTCTCTCATATAGCTGGCAAGAACACAACCAAGGAGATATGGGAGGCCTTGTCCCTGTATACAAAGGAACTTCTGAGCAGCGGAAGATGTACTTGGAGCAGAAGCTCTGGATGATCTAGATGCAGAAGGGAGAGCGCATTGCTTCATTCTTAACAAGTTCAGGAAATCCGTAACCAATTGGTAGTCATGGGATCCACCCCATCTGCTACAACTATGGTGAGGTTGGCCCTTAACACAGTCACTGAGGAGTGGTAAGTTTTTGTCCAAAGTATCTTGGGTTGGGCGACACTACTAATATGGGAGGAGATGTGGGTAGCTCTTTAGGAAGATGAGATGAGAAGAGATTTGGTCAAATGCAAACTTGACGGTAGTAGTGGGAGCAGATTGAAGAATCCGGAGGAGGAGGAGAATGCAGCCCTTGCATCGAAGGGACAACATGGGCAACGGAAACAAAAAAGAGATGTTTCGAAGTTGAAGTGCTTTAGATGTGGCGAGATGGGCCGCTTTGCATTACAGTGTCCTTTGAAGAAAAAGGACAAGGATGAGAAGCACGATCCAAAATTTGCAGCCGTGAAATTGAGGAGGATGAGTACGCCATGAGTGCCCATGCATCTCCAGGAGGGAGATGGGGTGACATAGAACTGTATTTCACCTTGAAATTCAAATGGGTAGGATCCTTGAGGAGCCCACCTCATGGATCATCACCTCACTACGGGAGCCCATGACCAGTAGTAGAAGGATGGAGGAGTTTTCAGTCAGTGCGGAGGAGTGCAGAGACGACAGTTGTAGTGGGTAGCAGCGCCAACTTCTGAGAAAAGCAGCAACAATGCAATGCAGAGCAGCAACAGCGCAGTGTAGAGTAGCAGCAGTGCAGAGCAGCAGCAAAAGTGCAATACCTTGGACCTGAATTTGAAGGTTTGTGAAGACATCCATGGAGCAACCTATTGAAGACACTTTAGGCCTTGTTTGACACATCACCAAAGCATTATTCAAGGATCTTTGAAGTCTTGGTAAAGCAGCTTGTCGAAGGAAATTATATGCAGACCTTTTGATGACCTATTGAAGACACCATGATGCACTGTCGAATGCCCTCATGAGGTAACCTTGGAGATTTTTTTTGGGTACAATGAAGAGCAGTGGTGACACCTTCATGTGAAGACAAGTTTTCATTGATGAGCTAAGTGCCTTGAAGATCATTTGAGGGCATTGCTGAAGGTGAAGAGATTGACAAGGCTCGTTGAAGAAGATATTGGGAGTCGTGAAGAAACATAAACTTATCTTGATAAATTAAAGTTGTGGGTTGGAGACCTAGAGGTTGGAACCTCGTAGAGACAAGGTTGGTGCCTTGGAATATAGGGTTGGAAACCTAGAGGATAGGAGTCCTCAAGAAGACCAGGTTGGTGCCTGTATTGAAGATAGGGTCGGAGCCCTTGAGCTTGGAGCCTCAAAGTGACAAGGTTGGAGCCTTGGAAGATAGGGTTGGAGTGCTAAAGGTTGGAGCCTTGTGAATTCCAAGTCAGTGCTTGGCAAAGTACAGGTTGGAGCTTAGGAGATTGAAGATTGGTGTCTTCATCTAGGGTTGGAGCCCTACACATTATTGTACTTGATTTATTGTAAAAAAGGGGATTGAAGTCATTGTTATTCCTGATTAATAAAAGTATTTATTCATATTGTTCAATTTGTGTTCTAAATATAAGTGATCTTAACTGGTAAAAATAACAATTGAAAAGAAATACTGATTCACCCCCCTCTTAGTATTTTCAACACATTTTTCCCAACTTGTTCGTCTTTCTAATCACAAGATTAAGGCATGGTTGACTCTAAAACCATATCTTAAGATCGCATGCCAATTTCAGCTAACCACTACAACACTCTCGAATTCACATCATAAGGTATCAAAGACAAATCTTGATAGCTTAGTCAAATTGGGTATTCTCTTCTCTGTGTAGTGCATTATTTAGATTAGAAGCCCTTGCATCGATAACAGTCAGACATAACTATCTATCCACATTGCTTTTGCAACCATAACACATTCCAAGCTTACCTCATTTTCCCTCTCATACAACATCAGAAATCATATTACATATTCATAGACAAACAAACGATCAACAGAAGAATTATCTTCTATCGCAAAAGTTCTTCGATATACTCAGAACAAAGACAGTAGACAAGAAAACATTAAATCATGTCTATACCAACATCCTTGCAAAACATGGGTAGTGCTCTCAAAAAAGTTGACATGGAACACATCATTTATTTGGAGATCAAATTACCTTTGATAATTCGTATTGTAACATTCATAGATTCTGAGACATTTGGTTAAGTTGTCTTTGCATAATTAAATTTATTTTCTTTGTCCTCGGACTTATACAAGGATGTCCGTATTTAGAATGACTACAAGGCCCCTATTATTTTGAGTTTGCAATACTCTAAGTTTAGGTGCCAACTGATTAACACATGCTCCCTCTCTGTATGTGCAAATTCTGTCATAGATTCAAATCCAATTCACTTGCCCATTTACACCTTTATTTGTATGAGCATTAACAAGTGGACAAATTGTTCTCAAAACTACAAGGTGCTAATGCAGACTGGGTCCAATGCATGGTTGTAGTAGACATCATTTTCTTCAAACAAACAACGCTTAAAGAAATATTGCTCATGCCAAACCAACAACAGATCAAATGTATTGCTCCATCATTAATCAACACATAATTGCTTCCTTCAAAGCCAACATTACCCAACATCTTTAATTTGTTGTTTGTTGGTTTGAGGGTTCCTGCCCTGAACTTAGGGTTATAGGACTAGAATTTCATCAAGGTTTCTCGTTCACCATAGCTTTGATTCCATGTTGATTTTTGAAGACCTCCTAATCTGTTAATTACTTCTAATGATTTCTTAATTTAATCCTTCTTGTGTTCACATTCATCATTAAGCAATTACCGAAAAGATCTCAACAGTAAAACAATAATGAACACAGGATCATGAAGAGAGCCAAACACAAGAAACATGAAAAAATTTACTTGGGAAAACTCTAGTTAGGGAAAAACCCCGCAACCTTAGAGAAACTGTCCAATTCAACAAGAGATACAATCTGATTTTCCAGTCAAATACAATCAAACTGATCAGCAAACAAATTTGGGTCAAACCTGGTCAAAGAGAGATATTCCTAGCCTCCCTGTCCTAGCTTGCAACCCTCTCTTCAACTCGGCCTGAGGCCCTGCTTGTGACCCTCTCTGCAACTCGGCCTATTCTATGACAGATTGAAATTTCGGCTTCCTTCTAGGGCTTCTGCCACGGAAATTCGCCCTTATGCCTCAGAAATCTCCCTTTTTCGCACATGTGAATAGAAACAATAGTAGATGATGATGATCTTAAATTGATGCCTTAAGGAGGAAGTAGAGTGCCTTTATATAATGAACTAAAGAGCTCGAAAAGGTGTCTCATGTAGGCTGGCTAACTTGACTTTTTGGAGTGCAGCAGAACAGCAGTGGCACTGCTATGAGTAGCACAGATGCAGCATATTGAGAGGGAGCTGCAGTACAGAGGTTGCAATGGCAGTGGCAGAGTCATGGGCAGCAATACAGAATGGCAGCAGCAGTGCAGAATTGAGTGGCAGCAGGCCAAGCATCAGCAACACAGAACCAGTACCCAAAGTCTTGTAATACATAGTGTGATGTATTGCTAGAGCACACCCTTGATGCTAGGAGGGAGTGTTGAGATTTTATGTATTTGGGGTAGCATCAGTTGTGCTCTAGCTCCCAAATTTTGTGGAGGGACTACAGTACACTTGATCTACAAGACTCAGAAATTGATTTGGTAAATTTCATCTGGTTTAGGAGATATTAAATTAATTAATTATTTTAATGTATTTCTTAAGTTAAAACTTAGGGAACTTAAATAATTAAAGTGAATTTAATTAAACATGTGATGAAATTGTTTTAAGTCACATGGATCAAGCTTTCTTTTAATCTTAGCCATTGATTCAAGATTTGATCATGGTCGTTGGTTTCCCAACGAGAAAAGTATAAAGGAAAGGCTTGGGGTCATTTGAGAGGACACACAGAGGCAGAGCACTGAAACTAAGCTGAGATTCTAGGGCAGGGTTTGCTAAGAATACTCAGAAGCGTTTCAGTTGCAGAGAGGGGAATTTAGGCCAAGGGAATGATCTGATCCCAAAGTCTATAATGTTGAGATTTTGTGTATTTGGGGTAGCATCAGTTGTGCTCTAGGTCCCAAATTTTGAGGAAGGACTAGAGTTCACCTGATCTACAAGACCCAGAAATGGATTTGGGAAATTTCATCTGGTTTAGGAGATATTAAATTAATAAATTATTTTAATGTGTTTCCTAAGTTAAAACTTAGGAAAATAAAATAATTAAAGTGAATTAAATTAAACTTGTGGTGAAATTGTCTTAAGTCACACAGATCAAGCTTTCTTTTAATGTTAGCCATTGATTAAAGATTTAATCTTGGCCGTTGATTTGTCAACGAGAAAAGTATAAAGGAAAGGCTTGGGGTCATTTGTAAGATACACAGAGGCAGAGCACTGAAGCTAAGCTGAAATTCTAGGGCGGGGTTGCTAAGAATTCTCAAGTGTTTTAGTTGCAGAGAGGGGAATTTAGACCAATCTGATCCCGAGGTCTAGAATACACAAGAAGCAAAGAAGAGATCAGGAAAGACAGTGCCAGCAGCAGCAGCAGCAGACGACAGCATCAGCAAGGACAGCATGATTTTCAGGAAACCCTTCAGGGATTATGCAGAGACCCTTAGGGGCAGCGTAGTGACTACGTCACCCAGTCTGGGGTAACGCAGTCCCTTCTAGTGGCAGTGCTCAGCATTTGGAGGCCTTTAGAGGTTGACGCAGTGTCTTTCAGGGGCCTAGATCTGGCTGAGTTCTGTAAATCCCATTTGAGGGTGTAGATCAGTCAGTATTGTTGGTCTTAAATCAGCTAGGTGCTGCAGATCTAGAATTTTCTTTGTATGGTTTTCCAGATCTGGAACCCAGAGTTGTGTGTTCAAAAATATTCTTAATATTAGAGCCCTCTAGCAGCCAGAGACCGGTTTTCCCACATTGGGTTTTTGCGGGGATAGTTTGTCCAGAAATAACTGTGTCACTTTGTCTATGTGTGCATGCGCTTATTCTAGATCTGAATTGGTAGAGATCTGTTATGTGTTTTGCTTTGATGTTAACTTGAATTTATTCAGTTAATAACTTGTATAAGTAGGAGAAGCTTAACCGGATTAATAGAAATAATTTTTGCATAAGAATTAAGATTCAGAAATTTCTACATGGTATCAGAGCAATTGCAGATCTAGAAGGGTCATCAGCTGAAGCATTTGAAGGATCTAGCTGCAGAAAGCAGCGAGAAAGGCAGCAGAAAAGCAGATCTGAAGGGACAGCGCAGTTTTCAGGAACAGAATCACGCAGAGGGAAGGGTGACGTTGTCTAGCACTGTGTCGTAGCAAGCCCACGCAATTACTGCGTAGAGGCAGCTCAGAAACAGCGCTGGTTGGGTCTGAAGCCAGCCAGTGTGATTCAGATCTGAATCTGTCAGATCCATAAAGTTTGCAGAAAAGTTACAGAAATTCAAAAGAGCTGGTGGGGTTAAACTTCTGAAGTTTTCATATTTTTAACCTTAGCACAAGTGACAAATTTTGGGAAGAGATTAGCTTCTCAGAGAGTTTCTTGCCTAAGGAAACTTGCAGTTTGGTCAGAGGATCAAAGAAGAAGCTGAATCATAGTTGATTTGGTAGATTTCCAAGGAGGGAAATCAAGTGTCAGAGGGAGCAAAGGGTTCCTAGTTCGAAAAAGACCCTAGATCGAAGATCTATAGCATAGAGAAGAGGAGCTCCAATACATTCTCACCAGATGGCTCCTCATGGACTGCGTGATCAAGATAGGCTAGAGGGCCTCTCAAAATTTTCGATATGGAAAGCTAGGATCCTGATTGTCCTAGAGGCATATGGTCTAAGAGATCATGTAGAGCAGACCCTGGCCACGCCGACAGATGCGGATCTCCTAAGGAAGCATAAAGAAGTTGTTGGGCATGCCAAGTGCCTGATAATGGATAGTATCAAGGATCATATTGTGCCACACATAGCTGAGAAGAGGACAACTAATGAGATGTGGAAGGCCTTGACTTCCCTATATGAGGGAAAATCAGTCCAGAGAAAGATGTTGTGGAGGCCCAAATGAAGTCATTCATGATGACCAAGGGAGAAGAAATTGAGCATTTCCTCTTCAGATTGCAGTCAATCAGGGATCAGCTAACTACAACGGGTGTAACCGTAGATGATGCAGTGATAGTCAGGAGTGCCCTCAATGCAGTCACGGATGAGTTGAAAACCTTCGTCCAAAGTATCTTGGGCAGAGCGGACCTCCCAGATTGGGACAGCTTGTGGTCGATCCTGCGGCAAGAAGAACTACGAAGTTTCACCAAGAAGCAGCACAACCCTGCGTTGAGCAAGGTTAAGAAGGAAGAGGAGGAAGATGCAGCCTTGGTATCGAAGAAGCAGCCGAAGAAGAAGAAGGATCTTTCTAAGATCAAGTACTTCCAGTGTGGTGAAATGGGACATTTTGCCAGCCATTGTCCAGAAAAGAAGAAGGATAAGGAAGCATCTTCTTCCAAAGCAGCGGTGGCAGATGATGGGTCAGGAGATTATGTAGCCATGAGTGCTCATGAACCACGGAGGTGGGGTGACATGGACATGTAGAGGAGCTACATGGAAGTAAGGCGGGATCCTTGAGCAGCTCATCTCTTGGATCACAAGCGAGCTACGATAGCCTTAAGACAGTAGCGGGACAAGTGGAGCAGTGGGTGCATAGATCATAGATGAGGCAGAGGTAGAGGCAGATCTGGAGGCTGGGAGGAGCAGCGCAGAGCATAGCAGCAGCAGCATAGAAGTAGTAGCAGCGCAGAGCAGTGTTTCTTACACAGTGCAGAGCTACAGCAGCGCAGAGAGCTTCAGAGGGACAGTGCATTACAGCAGTAGCGTGATAGATTTAAGCACAAGGAGCTGATGTGACTTCAGTAGTGCAGAGGGAGTCTGATTACGCAAGCATAGTTGTAGCTGTGCATCGTTCTTTAGATGCCAGCACAGATATGTAGCCTATGGAGCTTCAGTGATGAGGATGCAGCCCATCTGACTTGTTTGTCAAAGATTGGGCAAGAGATTCAGTTGTTTCTCTCAACAACTGAAGTTGCAGTGCAGCATATCAGCAGTGGTAGTGTTATAAGCAGCACAGATGCAGCATATTGAGAGGGATCTGCAGTAGAGTGGTTGCAGTGGCAGTGGCAGAGTCATGCGCAGCAATACAGAATGGCAACAATAGTGCAGAGTTGAGTGGCAGGAGGCCAAGCTTCAGCAACACAGAACCAGTGCCCAAAATCATGTAATGCATACGTGTGATGTTGCTAGAGCACACCCTTGATGCTAAGAGGGAGTGTTGAGATTTTGTATATTTTGGGTAGCATCAGTTGTGCTCTATGTCCCAAATTTTGAGGAAGGACTAGAGTTCACCTGATCTACAAGACCCAGAAATGGATTTGAGAAATTTCATCTAGTTTAGGAGATATTAAATTAATTAATTATTTTAATGTATTTCCTATGTTAAAACTTAGGAAAATAAAATAATTAAAGTGAATTTAATTAAACATGTGATGAAATTGTCTTAAGTCACACGGATCAAGCTTTCTTTTAATCTTAGCCATTGATTAAAGATTTAATCTTGGCGGTTGATTTGTCAACAAGAAAAGTATAAAAGAAAGGCTTGGGGTCATTTGTAAGAACACAGAGGCAGAGCACTGAAACTAAGTTGAGATTCTAGGGCGGGGTTGCTAAGAATTCTCAAGTGTTTCAGTTGCAGAGAGGGGAATTTAGATCAATCTGATTCCAGGGTCTAGAATACACAAGAAGCAGAGAAGAGATCAGGAAAGGCAGTGCAGAGGAAGGTAGCAGCAGCAGCAGACGGTAGCAGTAGCAGCAACAGACGGCAGCAGCAGCAACAAGGACAACGTGATTTTCAGGAAACCCTTCAGGGGTTACGCAGAGACCCTTAGGGGCAGTGTAGTGACTGCGTCACCCAGTCTGGGGTAACGTAGTCCCTTCCAGTGACAGCGCTCAGCATTTGGAGACCTTCAGAGGCTAACGCAGCGTCTTTCAGGGGCAGATCTGGGGTTTCTAGGCCTAGATCTGACTGAGTTCTGTAAATCCTGTTTGAGGGTGTAGATCAGTCAGTATTGTTGGTCTTAGATCAGCTAGGTGCTGCAGATCTATAGTTTTCTCTATAGGTTTTCCAGATCTGGAACCCAGAGTTGTGTATTCAAAAATATTCTTAATATTAGAGCCCTCCAGCAACCAGAGACCGGTTTTCCCACATTGGGTTTTTTCGGGGACAGTTTGTCTAGAAATAACTGTGTCACTTTGTCTATGTGTGCATGTGCTTATTCTAGATCTGAATTGGTAGAGATCTATTATGTTTTTTGCTTTGATGTTAACTTGAATTTATTCAGTTGATAACTTGTATAAGTAGGAGAAGCTTAACCTGATTAACATAAATAATTTCTGCATAAGAATAAAGATTCAGAAATTTCTACATAGAATAAACAAGAGGCAGAGATCAGCTCAAGGACAGCGCAAAGGAGAAGGGAAGCTGCTGCAGCAAGGACAGCACAGTCCCTCCAAGGACAGCGTGATTTTTAACAGGAAACCCTCAGAGGGTTACGCAGAGACCCTAAGGGACAGCGTAGAGACTGCGTCACCCAATCTAGGGTAATGAAGTCCCTTTCGGAGCAGCGCTAAGGGTTAGAGGGGCTTTAGAGGCTGACGCAGGGGCTTTCAGGGGCAACGTTGGGGTTTCTAGGCCCTAATCTTGGCTGAGTTCTGTAAATCCTGTTTAAGGGTGTGGATCAGTCATTATTTTGGCCCTAGATCAGCCAATGAGTTGTAGATCCAATATATTCTCCGTCGGGTTGTCCAGATCTAGAACCCAGGCTTGTTGTATTCAGAAAATTCTTAATAATAAAACCCTCCAGCAGCCAAAGACCGGTTTTCCCGCATTAGGTTTTTTCCAAGGACTATTTGTCCAAAAATAACTGTGTCACTTTGTCTATGTGTGCATGAACTTGTTCTAGATCTAAATTGGTGGAGATCTGTTATGTGTTTTGCTTCGATTTTAACTTGAATTTATTCAGTTAATAACTTGTCTAAGTAGGAGGAGCATTACCAGGTTAACAGTAATAATTTCTGCATAAAGTGTAAAGATTCAGAAATTTCCACAGGATCAACAAAAGACTTCATTAATGACGCTATCCACTCTAGCGAAAGTACAACAATTTTCAATTGTGTGTGAACAATGTGTATCAATAATGAGTGTTACACACCACTTTGTGGGTGATATACATAGGAGAAAATTTTCTCCTAGATGCGCCTCAGCTGGCAGCCAGCAGCCCGTTGCAGCCACCAGATAGCTCGATGTGCCATATTCTCCGCCACTTGAGCCAGCCATGTGGTCCTTTGCCCATCTTTTATGTTCATATGTTTGAAGGTGGGCCTTCCAACCCCGAAGGTATGGATTTTCATTGTGTCGTTGGGTATTTTTGTTTACTTATCATGGACACTTTTGGGCATGGATTAGTGAGGGGAGCAGAAAGAGTGGGTCGGGTCTGTACTCTTGTCTCCTATGCCCAATTTGATGGTTAACCTTGTATTCTAGTCTCATGGGATCCCCTTTATTGGCTACTAATATTTAGGGATGGCACTGCATGGGAAACCCAGAATTTGGTTGTGTGGTCCCACTTCCCAATACCATATACATCACTCCCCTTTCGCTCATTACAACCCCATTCATCATTTTTCCCATCTAGGTCCACATTTTTCCACTGGGTCCACAAGGAGTTAGCCTCCCCCTCCCTTTGTCCACACCTTAGGTCGAGTCTGGAACGATGCCCTGGAGGTTGATACAGCTAAAAAGAAAGGAAAAAACATAAATTGGGCACTCAACAGAAAATGTACCATAAAATTCAAAAGATAGTCGGGACATACAAATTTAGCGTGTGGGAAAAAGCCAAACATGAGCTCTACCCCTTATATATGGCCATCACCTTGGTTGTTATGGACCCTGTATGAGCCCCCTCCATCATTAAGGAACCCATGATTGTCCCAACCCCTAGTGGGCGATGAACTACCCCACCTTAAGGGGGTGTCCACTGCTATATCCTACACATCATGCTCTCATCCACTGGAACCCCGAGCAGTTGTGAAGAAAAATCAATCAAAGGCAAAAGGCATATGAAGAAGGGTGGAAAAAAAAAAGTCAGGGTAACTCAAGTACCACGATTTCTCCCTCCTACACACAGATACCCAAGTGTGGGCTTTCCCTATTACAGTTACCCTTGTACTATGGCACATGGCATGAAGCCTTCCCCTGATCCCCACTCCATTCCATCATTATATCACATGCCACCTACCACTTGATGGATGTGCCATGTGTTGAGATTTTTTAGTGTTGGGGTAGCATCGGATGTGCTCTAGAACCCAAACTTTGTGGAGGGACTAGAGTACATGAGATCTGCAAGACCAAGAAAGGGATTTGAGAAACTTCATCCTGTTTAAGAGAAAAATAATTAATTAATCTTTTTAATTAAGGACCCTAAGTATAACTTAGGAAAATTAAAAGATTAAAGGTAATTAATTTAAACATGTGATGAAAATGACTTAAGTCACACGGATCAAGCTTTCTTTTAATCTTAGTCGTCGATTCAAGATTAGATCATGGTCGTTGGTTTCCCAACGAGAAAAGTATAAAGGAAAGGCTTAGGGTTAGTTGGAGAACACACACAGTGGCAGAGCAGTGAGACTAAGCTGGGATTTTAGGGCGTGGTTTGCTAAGAATTTCTAGTATTGTTTCAGCTGCAGCGAAGGGTAGTATTGGCGAGAGGGATGATCTAATCTCAGGCCAAGAGTGCAACAAGAGGCAGAGAAGCACCACACCGAGCAGCGCAAAGGTGTAGAAATTTTTGAATCTTTACACTCTATGCATAAATTATTACTGTTAATCTGGTTATGCTCCTCCTACTTAGTCAAGTTATTAACTGAATAAATGCAAGTTAAAATCGAAGCAAAACACATAACAGATCTCTACCAATCCAGATCTAGAACCAGTTCATGCACACATGGACAAAGTGACACAGTTGTTTCTGGACAAATAGTCCCTGGAAAAACCCAATGCGGGAAAACTGGTCTCTGGCTGCTGGAGGGTCTTATTATTAAGAATTTTTCTGAATACACAAATCTGGGTTCCAAATCTGGAAAACCCGACAGATAATATACTAGATCTACAGCTCACTCGCTAATCTAGGGCCAAAATAATGACTAATCCACACCCTCAAACGGGATTACAGAACTCAGCCAAGATTAGGACCTAGAAACCCCAACGCTGCCCCTGAAAGCCTCTGTGTCAGCCTCTGAAGCCCCTCAAACCCTCAACGCTGCTCCGGAAGAGACTGTGTTACCCCAGACTGGGCGACGTAGTCACTACACTGCCCCTTAGGGTCTCTGCGTAACCCTCTGAGGGTTTCCTACTGAAAATCACGCTGTCCTTGCTACTGCTATTGCTCTCTTCTTCTGCGTTGTCCTTGAGCTGATCTCTGCCTCTTGTGTATTCTAAACCCTGGGATCAGATCATCCCTTGGCCTAAATTCCCCTCTCTGCAACTGAAACACTTTTGAGTATTCTTAGCAAACCCTGCCCTAGAATCTCAGCTTAGCTTCAGTGCTCTGCCTCTGTGTGTCCTCTCAAATGACCCCAAGCCTTTTCTTTATACTTTTCTCGTTGGGAAACCAACGGCCATGATCAGATCTTGAATCAATGGCTAAAATAAAAAGAAAACTTGATTCGTGTGACTTAAGACAATTTCATCACATGTTTAATTACATTCACCTTAATTATTTAAGTTCCCTAAGTTTTAACTTGGGAAGTACATTAACATAATTAATTAATTTAATATCTCCTAAACTAGATGAAATTTCCCAAATTAATTTTTGGGTCTTGTAGATCAAGTGTACTCTAGTCCCTCCACAAAATTTGGGAGCTAGAGCACAACTGATGCTACCCCAAATACACAAAATCTCAACACTCCCTCTTAGCATCAAGGGTGTGCTCTAGCAATACATCACACCATGCATTACAAGATCTTGAGAACTGGATCTGTGTTGTTGATGCTTGGCCTGTTGCCCTCCATCTACTACACTGCTGCTCTCTATATTGCTACCCATGCCATTGCCACTGACACTGCGACATCTGTACTGCAGCTCCCTCTCAAATCGTTGCATCATGCTGCCCATAGCACTGCCACTGCTAACTGTTGCACTGCAACTCAGTTGTTGAGAAGTAAGAAATTGAAAGACTCTGCCCAATTGCTTTACAAGCAAGTCAAGTTGCCCTCCACCAGTGAAGCTCCCTGGATGTTGATTTACATTGTCCTTTTGGAGACACTGTCATGCTGCAACTCTGCACTGCGTGAGCCCAGCTTCTCTACGCTGTTGAAGTCCCATTAGCTCCTCTGCGTTGTTGTCTCCACGCTGTTGCTGCCTCTGCATTATGTTGCTCCCTCTTCAGCTCTTTAGCTCCCTCTTGCTCTTCAATGGCTATTTGCAACCATCTCGCGACGCATCCCGCTACCGTCTTAACGCTCCCGTAGCTCGTATGTGATCCAAGAGTAGGGCTGACTCAAGGATCCAGCCAGCGTCTATGTAGCTCCTCTACATATCCATGTCACCCCACCTCCGTGGTTCATGAGCACTCATGGCTGCATCATCTCCTGACCCATCATCTGCTACAGCTGCTTTGGAAGAAGATGCTTCCTTGTCCCTTTTCTTCTCAGGACAATTGCTGACAAAATGTCCCATTTCACCACACTAGAAGCACTTGATCTTTGAAAGATCCTTCTTCTTTGGCTGCTTCTTTGATGCCAAGGCTGCATCTTCCTCATCTTCCTTCTTCACTTCGCTCAATCCAGGGTTGTGTTGCCTCTTGCTGAATCTGCAGAGTTCTTCTTGATGCAGAATTGACCACAAGTTGTCCCAATCTGGGAGGTCTGCTCTGCCAAAGATACTTTGGACAAAGGTTTCCCACTCATCTGTGACTGCATTGAGGGCATTCCTGACTCTCATAACATCATCCACTTTTGCACCCGTTGCAGTAAACTGAACTCTGATTGACTGCAATCTAAAGAGAAAATGCTCCATGTCTTCTCCCTTGGTCATCATGAATGACCTCATCTGAGTCTTCAACAACATCTTTCTTTGGATAGACTTTCCCTCATACAGGGAAGTCAAGGCTTTCCACATCTTGTTAGTTGTCTTCTTCTCAGCTATGTGTGGTACAATATGGTCCTTGATACTATCCATAATTAGCTGCTTGGCATGCCCAGCAGCGTCCTTATGCTTCCGAAGGAGATCCAGATCTGTCGGTGTGGCCAGAGTTTGCTCTGCATGGTCTCTTAGATTGTATGCCTCAAGGACTATCAGGATCCTTGCCTTCCAAACTAAAAAATTTGAGAGGCCATCCAACCTATCCTGATCACGCAGTCCATGAGGAGCCATCTGCTCAGAATGTGTCGGAACTTCCTTTTCTCTTTGCTAGAGAAATGGATCTAAGGCCCTTGGTGAAACAAGCACCTTCTACTCCCTCTGAAAATTTATTTCCCTCCTTGGAAATCTACCAAATCAACTATGATTCTATAATATTCCCAATTAGCAGCAGCTAATTGGTAATATTAATTTTTGGCCAATTTACTTTATAAAGTTAAAGTAAGTTAATAAAGTGGGTTAGGAGACACTCAACCTACACTTAGGAAATAAAACGCTTCCTAAAGTCACTTGAGCACATTTAATTAATAGCGTGGGGCCCAGGGGGTTGAAGTGACAGCGTGGGGACAGTGGTAGCGTGGGCCCATGGCAGTGCAGAGAGGGATGGACAACGTGGCCAAGAGGGACAACGCAGTTTTAGTGGTGCCTAGGGGAGAGAGGCACTCCAAGCATAAAGAGAGGGAGAGGCTCTTCATTTTCTCATTCGATTATGCATCTTTGTTTTGTCTATTGACATTGAGCACGCTTTTGCTGTTGAGCAAAGTCTGCAAGTGTTGTTTAGCACACCGGGTGTCTCTGAGCGGAGATCCCAACCTCAGCCCCGAGGGACTTCGAGTGCCTTCTCGGGTGAGGAGTTCTATCATTTGATTTTCCAGGTGGGAGCTATAGCATCTTCAGCAGGGATTATGCACTTGCTTGGGCAGCGCAGTCTTGAGGAGAGACCACGCAGTTCTTGGAGGAGGTAGTGTCTAGAACTGACATTTATCAGGGGATTCAGCCCAGGATAGTGAGAAGGGATCAGCCCTTAGCTATTCCATCATTTTGTTAGAGGAGGAGGCCACCATTTGCAAAGACACATTCAGGGCCAGCATATTCCACTTGGACAGCATGATTTCTCTAGAGACGTGATTTTCCGGGGTCATCCATTCCGGAAACCCTTTCTGGGCTTGTCTGGGTATTGGGTGAGGAGCTCATTCCCAAAGTCCCATATTTTTCTGAGCAGGGGAACAGCCCCAAAGAGTCAGCTTATTCCAGTAGCAGCAGCAATCTAGCAGTAGCAGCAGCAGCATCCTGGAGATAATGCAGTCATTGATAGAGCAGCCATTCCTGGAGTATTTCTAGGAGTATCTCTAGCTTGCCTTGTGCAAGCCAAGGTGCCATCATTCTGATCACCTTTTGTACTCATTATCACTTTCAGTTATATAATAAAATGTCTCAGCATTCTCCATGTTTTGCATTCTATGTGATGTCTCTCTATTTGTTGTAGTTTCATGTTTATGTTACTTTATATTGTTTTTATTTCTACTTGGAATATTACAGTGGTATCAGAGCTCATAGACTTGGCTCAGCTTGTGGAGCAGATTGTCTATGACACTCGCAGGTAAACCCTACATCACTTACCGGGGAAGGAGGTATAAGGACCAAGAGAGGAAGCCTGAGGCCACTTTTGGAGAAGGTGACTGCATTCCAGTAGTGGACACAAAAGAAAAAGAACCGATGGCAGAGGAGAAAGACAAAGGGAAGGTGTTCGGGGAACTTCTCCTAAATTTTGTGCAGGAGTTGTCGAGAAGGATAGAGGAGATGGGATAGAAGTTCACCGCAGACCAGAGACAGCGTGGAACCCCGAGGGATTTCCACACTAGAGAAGGGTCGGGCACATCCCATCACTTGCAGGAGCACCTCACACCACAACAGATGGCATCACTAACTCCCCCACGTTCCACGATGCCCACATTTCTAGGTACAGGCACGGGGGCAGGAGCACCTCAGGAACTGGAACTGGTTCACATGGGGATTATTTCGCCAAGTATGAGTCCTACGGGCAAGAGTTTGGTGAGGCTCTCACTTTCCATGACTTTGTGCAGCTCAAGAAGGACAGCAGACCCTACAACCAAAACAGAGTGGCCAAATAAACACAGGATGGGGATGTACAACAAATGGTGGGCAGATTTTACCTGCCGACATTTGACGGATCCTCCAAGTGTTCGGCAAAGGCTTGGGTGGAGAAGTTGGATATTTACTTCCAGCTCAATCAGATGGCAAAGGGAGAGGCCATCAAGGTGGCAGCGCTGCACCTGGAGGGCGAGGCCCATGATTTGTAGTTCCACGGGATGGCCACGCTGGGCACTCAGGGGTGACAGCATATGCAGAGTTTACACGGAGGCTGATAGAGCGGTTTGATCGGAGGGATCTTGAGGAGCACTTTGTTGAGCTAACTAAGCTCAAGCAGACAGGGAGTCCGGACACATACATTTCTGAGTCTTTGAGACTCTCCGTGATGGTACCTGACTTGTCTTCGGCCAGGATGATTTACATGTTCATTGATGGGTTGGAAGAACCTCTTCGGGGGTTAGTTAGATCGATGAGGCCGGCTACACTTCATGACGCAGTTGGGAGGAACAGGGATTTGTAGGATGCCCTACCCAGGACTAGAGCTCCTTTCCCCCAGAGACCGGCATTTCAGCCGAAGGGGAAGGACACGAGGGTTCCACCTCAAAAGGAGAACCAAAGCTGGGAGCCTTTGGATGATGAGACCTGGAGAGATCTAAGACAGAAGAAGCTATGCTTCACATGCCAAGAGCCATGGGCACCGGGACATCATTGGTCGCGGGGAAGTCACACTATATCGAGGTTTTCTCCGACAGTGACGAGGAAGAGGATGAGTATGAGGAGATGGAGGCAGGAGGCAACGGTGTGGTACAGAAAGGAGATCATCCACCACCTCCACCACCTGGAGCAGGAGGGGCAACGTTTGCACCTACCGAGGGAGTCCTTGCTTCTTTGCGAGGGGTTCCCAAATACTTGACACTGCGTGTCGAAGGTATTGTGCAGGGACAGCATGTTTCAGTATTAGTGGACAGTGGGGCTACCCACAATTTTATTGATGCACAGTTGGTAGAGAGGAGGAGCATACCGACAAAGAGCTTTGATGGGTTTTCGGTACTAGTTCCAGGTGCCAGAACCATGCAGTGTTTGAGATATGTGCCAGCCTTGGCAGTGACTATGGGGACTTACACTCGAAAGATCATTTCTTTGTGGTGGACATTCCGGACACCAACGTGATACTGGGAGTGCAGTGGTTGATCACGCTAGGGAAGGTCACCACAGATTGGGAGACCTTAGAGATGGAGTGCACGGAAAAGAAGAC
This sequence comes from Pinus albicaulis, assembly GCA_034641835.2. NCBI lineage: Eukaryota > Viridiplantae > Streptophyta > Pinopsida > Pinales > Pinaceae > Pinus > Pinus albicaulis. Next base: position 3,751,294 of record CM076569.1, on the reverse strand, counting down.
CAGGAAGCACGAGATGATTCAGGGCATGCACACTTATCTGCCATAGACAGTTTCAGCACACCGGATGGAGGCAGACTTCCGGAAGGGAGATACAGAGTGGGCAGTGGACTTACGTGTTTCGGAGGCAGGGTCTACAAGGCAGGCCGTACACCCAGATGTGCAGTCTATCTTGGACAGATATGCTATGGTTTTCGGAGATATACCACCAGATCAGTAGTTTGAGCACACTATTGAGCTGGAAGAGGGCATCCAGGGTGTGATTACTACACCCTATAGGCATCCTAAGGCCTACAGGGATGAGATTGAAAGGGCCATTCATGAGCTCTTAGCATTGGGGCATATCCGTCCTAACACTAGCCCATTTTCTTCTTTTTTTGTACTGGTGAAGAAGAAGGTGGCACACTGAGAATGTGCATTGATTATTGGGCTCTCAATAAAAAGACCATGAAGAACCAATACCCCATCCCACAAATTGATGAGTTGATGGACAAGTTGAGGAGATCGAATTTCTTCTTGAAGATTGATCTGAGATCAGGGTACCACCAGATTCATGTGAGAGACCAAAATGTTCCCAAGACCGCTTTCAAATGTTACTACGGTCACTTCGAGTTTTTGGTGATGCCTTTTGGGCTAACCAATGCACCAGCCACCTTCCAGTCCTGCATGAACCACATCTTCCGTGGTCAACTGAGGAAGTTTGTACTGGTATTCTTTGATGATATCTTGATATACAGTCGGACATGGGAGAAGCACTTGCAGCACATTGAGGCTGTGTTGCGCATATTGGAGGAGCAGCATTTCTATGCTAAGCTCTCCAAGTGCGAGTTTGGATTGATGAAGATGCTCTATTTGGGGCATATCATTGGTGTGGATGGAGTGAGGGTCCACAAGGAGAAGATCAAGGCCATTTGGGATTGGCCAAAGCCGAAGAACGTGACGAAGCTTCGAGTTTGTAGGCATCTGCACCTGCTACAGGAAGTTCGTTCCCAACTTGTTTCACCCCTCACAGATCTCACAAAGAAGGGGGCATTCAGTTGGATGGACACAGCGCAGAGGGCCTATGACAAGCTCAAGGAGGTGATAAGCAGTTGCCCAGTTCTTGTGTTGCAGGATTTCACATAGCCTTGCATCCTTGAGTGTGGTGCATCAAGATATGGGGTAGGCGCAGTTTTGATGCAGGGGGGACATCCCATAGCTTTCGAGAGCAGAAAGCTATTGCCACATGAGATGTTGTATCCCATATACAACAAGGAAATGCTGGCTATTATGCATGCACTTGCCAAGTTTCGGCAGTACTTGGTGGGGAACAGATTCAGGGTGAGGACTGACCACAACAGCCTTTGGTTCTTTTTAGAGCGGAAGCAGTTGCAGGAGAGGCAGCAAAAGTGGGTCAACAAGATCCAGGCATATGATTTTGACATTGAGTATGTCCAGGGGAAGAACAATCTGTGGTGGTAGACACGGTTTGGAAGGCTCAGTTGCTGGTAGAGTACTCCAAAGACCATTTTTCCTGTGAGATCTTGGACAGGCAGGTCACGGATGATAGATACAGGGTGATGGATGAGGTGATATACTTCAGAGATCGGATCTTCTTGACTAGGGGCTCTCAGATAAAAGAGAAGGTGTTGCATGCCTCACATGACTCACCACTATCAGGCCACCAAGGGTTCAACAAAACCTACAGGGCCATCAGGGAGAGGTTCTCTTGGAAGGGCCTCAAGGAGGACGTACTTCGGCATGTCAAGGAGTGCGAAGTATGTCAGCGGAACAATGGGGAGATGAGCCATCCAGCAAGGTTACTACAACCTCTTCCCATTCTAGAGGGGAAATGGGAAAGCATATCAATGGATTTCATCACAAGGTTGCCCACGGTGCAGGGCAAGGACTGTATCTTTCTAGTCGTTGATTGGTTGACAAAGTACGCACACTTCTTTGCCATATCAGCACGGTACACAACAACCCAGGTGGGGGAGTTGTTTTTCAAGGATGCTTTCAAGTTGCATGGTCTTCCAAAGACCATTGTTAGTGATCGAGACAGTGGTTTCATGGGCGGATTTTGGCAGGAGCTCTTTCGTTTGGTGGTACAAAGTTGACTCCGAGCACCAGTTACCACCCTCAGACGGATGGGCAGACGGAGATAGTGAAAAAGTGGCTGGAAGGCTACTTGCGAAACTATGTTACAGGGCAACAGAAGGCATGGTTACAATGGTTGCACTTGGGGGAGTACTGCTACAACACTACTTTCCACATGTCCATTGGTATGTCTCCGTTTTACGCTTTATATGGATATCATGCTTTTTCTTTTGCTGATGTGATGTTTGGTGCTAGTAAGGCCCCCAGGGCCAAGGACCGGATCTAAGAGCCTCAAGGACAACTTAGATACAGCACAGAACTAGCAAACCCTGTATGCTGACAGAGGACGGGTTGAGAAGCAGTTTGAGGTAGAGGACTTGGTATACCTACGATTTTAGCCATACCAGCAGTCAACACTGAAGCAGAAGGGGGCCAAGAAGCTCAAGCCCCGCTTCTATGGACCATACAGGGTGATACGCAGGATCGGGGAGGTTGCATGTGAGTTGGAGTTACCCACAGGTAGCAGGATCCATAACATCTTCCTTGTATCTTTCCTGAAAAAGGCATTGGGGTAGCAGGTGACTGCAACAGAGGAGCTTCCACCAACAGATGATGAGGGGCATTTGGTGCTACAACCAAAGGCCATCATAGACACCCGAGAGAGGAAGCTATGACACAGGACAGTCAGGGAGTATTTGGTGAGGTGGAGGAACTTGCCGGATGAGGATGCCACTTGGGAGAGTGAGAAGATTTTGCGGCATCCCTCATTGCAGTTGCTTGCGGACAAGCAATGTTTTGGCAGGGAGGACTGTAATATTCCCAATTAGCAGTAGCTAATTGGTAATATTAATTTTCGGCCAATTTACTTTATAAAGTTAAAGTCATTTAATAAAGTGGGTTAGGAGACACTCAACCTACACTTGGGAAATAAAACACTTCCTAAAGTCACATTGAGCACATTTAATTAACAGCGTGGGGCCCAGGGGGTTGAAGTGACAGCGTGGGGACAGTGGCAGCGTGGGCAGCGTGGGCCCATGGCAGTGTAGAGAGGGATGGACAGCGTGGCCAAGAGGGATAGCACAGTTTTGGTGGGGCTTAGGGGAGAGAAAGGCACTCCAAGCATAAAGAGAGGGAGAGGCTCTTCGTTTGCTCATTCGATTATGCATCTTTGTTTTGTCTATTGACATTGAGCACGCTTTTACTATTGAGCAAAGTCTGCAAGTGTTGTTTAGCACACCAAGTGTCTCCGAGCGGAGATCCCAACCTCAGCCCCGGGGGAATTCGAGTACCTGCTTGGATGAGGAGTTTTGTTTTGATTTTCTAGGTGGGAGCTATAGCATCTTCAGCAGGGATTACGCACTTGCTTGGGCAGCGTAGTCTTGAGGAGAGACCACGCAATTCTTGGAGGAGGTAGTGCCGGGAGCTGAGATTTATCAGGGGATTCAGCCCAAGATAGTGAGAAGGGATAAACCCTTAGCTATTCCATCATTTGTCAGAGGAGGAGGCCACCATTTGTAGAGACACATTCAAGGCCAGCGTATTCCACTGGGATAGCGTGATTTCTCTAGAGAGGTGATTTTCCGGGGTCATCCATTCCAGAAACCCTATCTAGGCTTTTCTAGGTATTGGGTGAGGAGCTCATTCCCAAAGTCCCATATTTTTCTGAGCAGGGGAATAGCCCCAAAGATTCAGCTTATTCTAGTAGCAGTAGCAGCAGCAGCATCCTGAAGATAACGCCGTCATTGATAGAGCAGCCATTCCGGGAGTATTTCTAGGAGTATCTCTAGCTTGCCTTGTGCAAGCCAAGGTGCCATCATTCTGATCACCTTTTGTACTCATTATCACTTTCAGTTATATAATAAAATGGCTCAACGTTCTCCATGTTTTGCATTCTATGTGTGATGTCTCTCTATTTTTTGTAGTTTCATGTTTATGTTGCTTTATATTGTTGTTTATTTCTACTTGGAATATTGCAGATTCAGCTTCTTCTTTGATCCTCTGATCAAACTGCAAGTTTCCTTTGGCTAAAAACTCTCTAACAAGTTGATCTCCTCCCGCTCTTTGTCACTTGTGCTAAGGCTAAAGATCTGAAAACTTTAGAAAATAAACCCCACCAGCACCTTCTGAATTTTTGCAGCTTTTCTATAGTCTTTTTTGGATCTAACAGATTCATATCTTAATCACACTGGCTGGCTTTAGACCAATCCAGTGTTGTTTCTGAGCTGCCTCTGCGCAGTAATTGCATGGGCTTGCTAGAAAACAGTGCTAGACAGCGTCACCCTTCCCTCTACGTGGATCTACCTCTAAAAACTGCACTGTCCCTTCAAATCTGTGTTTCTATAGCTTTTCCAGTTGCTTTCTGCAACTAAAACCTTCAGTCTCTTCTGCTGGTGACCCTCCTAGATCTGCAATTGCTCTGATACCATGTAGAAATTTCTGAATCTTTACACTTTATGCAGAAATTATTACTGTTAATCTGGTTATGCTCCTCCTACTTAGTCAAGTTATTAACTGAATAAATTCAAGTTAAAATCGAAGCAAAGCACATAACAGATCTCTACCAATCCAGATGTAGAACAAGTTCATGCACACATAGACAAAGTGACACAGTTATTTATGGACAAATAGTCCCCGGAAAAACCCAATGTGGGAAAACCGGTCTCTAGCTGCTGGAGAGTCTTATTATTAAGAATTTTTCTGAATACAAAAATCTGGGTTCCAAATCTGGAAAACCCGATAGAGAATATACTAGATCTACAACTCACTGGCTGATCTAGGGCCAAAATAATGACTAATCCACACCCTCAAATGGGATTTATAGAACTCAGTCAAGATTAGGGCCTAGAAACCCCAGCGCTGCCCCTGAAAGCCTCTGCGTCAGCCTTTGAAGCACCTCAAACCCTCAGTGCTTCTCCGAAAGAGACTGCGTTACTCGAGACTGGGTGACGCAGTCACTATGCTACCCCTTAGGATCTTTGTGTCACCCTCTGAGGGTTTCCTACTGAAAATCACGTTGTCCTAGGAGGGACTGCACTGTCCTTGCTGTTGCTGCTCTCTTCTTCTGCGTTGTCCTTGAGCTAATCTCTACCTCTTGTGTATTCTAGACCCCGGGATCAGATCATCCCCTTGGCCTAAATTCCCCTCTCTGCCGCTGAAACACTTCTGAGTATTCTTAGCAAACCTTGCTCTAGAATCTCAGCTTAGCTTCAGTGCACTGCCTCTGTGTATGTTTACAAATGACCCGAAGTCTTTCCTTTATACTTTTCTCATTGGGAAACCAACGGCCATGATCAGATCTTGAATCAATAGCTAAAAATAAAATAAAGCTTGATCTGTGTGACTTAAGACAAAATCATCACATGTTTAATTAAATTCACTTTAATTGTTTAAGTTACCTAAGTTTTAACTTAGGAAATAGATTAAAATAATTAATTAATTTAATATCTCCTAAACCAGATGAAATTTCCCAAATCAATTTCTGGGTCTTGTAGATCAAGTGTACTCTAGTCCCTCCAAAAAATTTGGGAGCTAGATCACAACTGATGCTACCCCAAATACACAAAATCTCAACAAGAGGGAGCAGCAGCTACGCAACAACTATGCAGCAGTTGCGCAGTGCAGAGGCTTCAGGTGCTACGCAAAGGCTACGCAGGCCCAGAAAGGGCATCACAGAGGCAACAGGAGGCCAGCAGGGCTGACACAGGCCCAGCCAGGGCAGCGTAACCCTGTCTGGGGTGACACAGGCCCTTCCTAAGCAGCGCAAGGGCTGACGCAGAGGGCTTCAGAGCAGCACTTGTGTTTCTGAAGACTGAAAAAGGACTGAGTTCTATAAATCCCGTTTGAGGGTGTGAATCAGTCAGTTTTTGTCTCTGAAACAGAGGTAATCTGCAGATTGTTTATTTCTTTGTCAGGTTAACCAGTTTGGTGCCCAGATTTGTTGTACTTAGAATCTACTTAATAATAAAATCCCTCCAGCAGCCAGAAGACCGATTTTCCTGCATTGGGTTTTTCCGGGGACAGTTGTCTAGAAAATACTGTGTGTCACTTTGTCATTGTGCATGCATTCAGTTTATATATGTATTTGTGTAGATTGTTAATGTCTTTACTTCGATGTTAATGTTGAATATTTCAGATTAATAACTTGTCTAAGTAGGATAAGTAAATCAAGATTTAACAGTAGGGTTTCTGCATAAGTAATATTCAGAAATTTTCACACCATGGATATGCCACCCCCTTTAAAGGTTGAAACCACTTAATATGGTTCTTGGTTAACTCCCTTATTGAGCTTGGAGACACGTACATGCTAAAGCCCACTATGGAAGGGCATGCCACTATGAAGTGTTCACTTGATTCCATGATTTGTAAGCTCTTTTACTCGATTACTCTAATGATTTGTTGTACTGGAAGGCGAGGGGATGCATTGGATCTTATACAGGATTGCAAGTGGGTCTCCATTTGGGGTTTGATCTCCCTATATGGGGTCCAAGCCCTCTAGAGGGTCATATTGGCACTTGTAGGGTGAGCGTTGAAAACCATGGGCCTCCACCATAGCAAAGAGTAGATCGCCACTTGATGGATCCCTCAGTACCACTCATTGATTGCTCGTGTTCCACCTTTTGGATGAGGATGAGGCACCTGAACCACCATGCCCAATCAGCTTCACACTTGCACCACACACTTGGCAGATTTTTCATGGCCCAGATGAGTATATGTCTCACCATGGGAGACAAAGGGAGGGCTTATGTCATCATTCGCCCTTACAGATGGTATACAGGCATTATCAATCCACTTGGAGACCCATGAGGATGTTACCGTGCCCCCACACCCACTTGGGGACACCACATTTGATTTGCTTGGATATCAAGGGGCCACCCCCTTGATCACTATGTTTGGAGTCTATTCTCTCACATTGGCACACTTTGAACTCCACTAGGTCTCCTCAATGGCCCAACAATTCATTGTATTCACTATTTTTCCCTCTTGGGAGGCTTATTTTTGTATTATGGAGCTATCTTGGTGGGCTTGTCACCAAGTCATGTCATTATTGTACATTATTTTATTATTTGGGGCTTAATTAGGCCTAATTAGGCAAATCGAACTCATTATGAAGGATAAAAATTGATGAGAGTTCATTTGAGTTTCATAATCACTTGGATTTCGATCATTGTTTCTTTTGGAAATTTCCACTAGCCTTTTTGGATAGATAAATTGGATTATCAATACATTTCGATATTTGGAAAGCTTATTCTCTTGTCTTGGAGCTTCGATATTTTTGCACATTGATGATTGGAGAATTTTCGCTATACTTGTAAGTGTTATTTTCATGTTTTACTTTACATGTATTGCCACTTGTGTAAGGTATGAATGTTTTCGCTCATGAAGTCGTTGTAGCTGCCTTTAAGAAATGTGAATTTGTTTAAGCTTGCTTTTGTGAGGGGTTTTCATATGTTTCACACTCAAGTATGACGAACAAATGTCCTATGGATATATTATTATCATTATTACCTTGATAAGTCATCAATTGCATAACCAACGAAGTACAAATTCTCTTAGTGACTTAGTTGTTGCCTCTAGGCATGTGAGCTAAGAGACTCCTTGATTGGGTATAATTCATCTCTAAACATTGGATTACATTGACTCCATTCTCCCAAATTGGATAGGCACTGGTCTAGTCCAAAGGTGATCACAAAAGAAGATTATTCTCGCCTCTTTTCCCATTTCCTAAGCCCTAACCTAGTAGGCCTCCTAGGGCATCACCCAAAAAAACATTTCTAGCCATTGAAAATCCTTCAAAATTGGTCAACTACTGCAATGGGGTCTTCTTGAGAGATCCTCCAAATTTGAGGTCAATCCCAAGATATTTTATGCCCTAGCTTGAAGATAGTTGTCATCCCTAGGTTCCCTTTGGTTGGTGGCTTCATTAGGGTCATTGAACTCAAATTTCAAGAGAAATTAAATTCCTTTGACCCTATTCTCCTCCTTGACTTGGTCAAGATCATCCACTTGTTTATCAATTCCAAAACCTTGACCTTGTTTGGGCCCACTTGGCATTCTTTGTGGCCCCACTACATTATAAATTTAATTTCACAAAGATCACTTAGAAACCCTAATCTTCTAAGATTCCTTGATCTTGGGTACTTCTTTTCGAGTGACAGCCCTCAAACCCTAGGTCTAAGTATACTCTTAGCCCTTCTAAGAGAGCCCTCCACCTTACTTCCAAAGCAAGTAAGCCCATTATCTAAGCCTCTCTAGTGAATAGGCTTTAGGAATCACCTCTCATTCTATCATTGATCTATCTCTCTTAGTGATTCCTCTCATATCGGGACTCCTCCCATCGATGAAATTCTGTAAAGCGCAGGGAGATTTAGCTAAGGTGACAGTCGATATTGCTCCATTGTTTCCACTTGACCTAGTAGTTTCACTATAGGATCCCTTCCTAGGAATCCTGCTAGTTTGAGCGGTAACAATGACCAAGCACAACATGTGCGGACTTAGGCAAATACTGCTTGTTTCCACACAATCAAGCAAGGGTCCTGGGAGGGGTACCAAAGGGGCAACTACTAGACCTAATGACAACACTGGGACAAGGACTCACTATCACCTTAGTCAATGTCCCCTGCTCTTTAAAGAATTTCACCAACACGAGAAGTCTTGGTAGGGAGGAAATCACTAGAATGATAGGATCAATGACTAGGTATGGTGTGATCTCCAAAGCCCATTCAAAGGAGAAACTCAAATAATGGCTCAGTTGCTTCAAAAGCAAGATAATGGCTCTCCAAAAAAAGGTTTATGAGAAGGCCTAGACCTAGGAGAAAGGGATATGCCTAGATAAAGGCTTTCGAGGGGAATAAAAGGACCTCTCTAGGCTTTTGTGAGATAGCGATCACATAAAGGCTAGGGCCACAAGAGAGACCTAGGGGATCCAAGCAAGGCCTAGGGTTTGCAACATTAAAAGTGGAATGAGGTAACTTAGGTAAAGCAAGGATAAGATAGGTCAAGGAATGATTAAATTTCAACAAGGTTTGAAGGACAAATGACCTATGAAATGTTGCTAACCAAGGAAGGTGAACGATAAGAACAATTTCGGAGCGAGGGCTTGAGATTTCTCTCAAACTAGCCACGGGAATTGCTCAAAAATTTGAGGGCAGATAGAAGAAAGGACAACGCGATAGTGTACCAACTCACACCCCAACAAGCAGAATATATGGTAGCCAACACAGCTGCGTGCGAAGCCATATGGCCAAAGAAGTTCCTTGTGAGCTTGTTTAGGCAGAGGATGGGAGCGACCAGTGTCTATTGTAATAATCAGAGTTGCATAAAACTCTTTGAGAATCCAATGTTTCATGAAAGGTTGAAGCACATAGATATCAGATGCCATTTCATTAGAGATTGTGTACAACATGGCGCAGTCCAGCTGCAGTATGTTCCCACAAGAGAACAGGTGGCCGACATCCTCACGAAAGCTCTAGGGAGAGCTAAGTTCATCCAGTTCAGGGAACATATGGCTATGGTGGAGAACTCGTTCCAGTAGCGGGGATAGGGTACTTTGGATGTTTCTCAGTTGCAGATGTTGCAGTTGCAGCAGCAGCAAATGAGAGGGAGTTGCAGTGTAGATGCAGTGTTGCCAGCGGTTCAGCAGTGTCAGCAGCAGCACAGATGCAGCTCATATCAGAGTTGCACAGTGGTTGGTGGGAAACAGTGGCCAAACATTAGCAGTGTGACAGTAGATGGTGCAAAGACAGTGTATTGTGGTTGCAGTTGCAATACTAGAACACATTCCTTGCTAAGAGGGAGTGTTAGTTTTTGTAGCATCGAATGTGTTCTAGCCTTGAAATTTTGTGGAGAGGCTAAAATACATGAAATCTCCAAAACTTAAAAATCGTTTCTAGAAATTCCACCTAGAAGTGTCTCAATTGGATTATTAACCAATTTTTAAATATTTCCTAAGTCTAAACTTAGGGAATATGGTTAATTAATCAGTATTAATTGAAATGTGTTGAGAATCATCTAGAAACTCACACGAATCGATAGGGAAATAATCAGGACTATCGATTATGTTTTTAATCTTGGTCGTTGGTGCTCGAACAAAAGATTATAAGAAGAAATCGATGGGTAGATGGAGAACACACCAGTGCAGTTACTCAATTGCCCAGGCAATTCGATTTTCTCAGTGGTTGAAATTCAGCAGAGGAGATACAGCCAGAGGATGAGTAGCAGGTATTAGTATGAATCCTTTGTCGAAGTGTACGAAAAAGGACCACTTTAGCTACGCATAACTAATAGCCCTAACAACAAAAGTGGCTGGGAGGAAAACAAGAAGGCGTATCCAATTCTCCTCAGTGGGATGGGTTCTTGGAAGTCCTCAGCACTTCAGATCTAAGATTTATCTCTCTTGTTGGTGTAGAAAACCCAATGCAAAGAATAGAGCTCAATGGGAGCTCACACAGCAAATGATGGAAAAATGGGACCAAGTGTATAGATCCAGAGTGATCTAATAGGCAACAAAAGGTGAAGAATAGTAGGAAAAACCCTCCTATTTATAACAAAATATTGGGTCATTCTAGATCTTGGTGCATGATTAAAATAACATTAACCAAATCTAGATCCACCTTTTATGGAATATTTTATTATATTTGTTGGAGGAAAAAGTATTTGACTTGGGTCAAATCCCTTTATTTGTGAATAATAAATAAATAAATGATTTATTTATCATTTTAAGGAAGTGGTTGAAGAATAATCAAATAAATAATGATTTATTTAATTATTTATGGGTGATTTAGTCATATTTAACAAGGAATATTATTTAAATAAGATTTAAATAATTATTCCTAGAAAATAATAAGATAAATAAAGATTTATCTAATTAATTTCTTTGTTTTGGGTTAAACATGATGAGGAATAATAATTAAATTATTGTTTAATTAATTATTCCATGAGGAAAATCAAACAAATATAGATTTGTTTAAAATTTCCTTTTGGGGTTTCCTGTTTAGACCATAAACAACCTAATAAATGTAGTTTATTAAGTTATTTGACATAGTGAAAGCAATTTTACTTAGGGTAAAATTGGTCTTACATGGTGTACTTGGGTCCATCTAATGATAGTAGGTTAGATGACCAAAAAATGGTGTAACAGATTGCCCCCCGACGTGCGAGTGTGAGGAGAAAATCGTATGACCGAAGTACGTTGTAAGAACTCAATCACCAGACATCAAAAGGGAAGTCGGAGAGAGAGATGTAAGGTAGACTAATGTGCTGAAGAACTAGACCCTGAGGAGACGAGACTTACAGGTGCAACAAGTCTCTTTTTATGAGAGGGTACCTGTGCTAAAGGCGGCGGGGGAGGCATACCTATGCCCGCCGAGACAAAGTAAAAAAGAATAGTGTGTCCAGTAAACAAGGGACCGAACCATAAAGTACAACCGGCATAATCATGAGCCAGATAAAAATACAATGAGGAATCCCACATACATGCTGTGCCTGGGATAACAGCCAGGACTGATACAATAATATCTGAGTACATGAGATACAAATACAACCCAAATGCCCCTTGTAAATGGGGAAGGGCTCACAAAATCTGACTGATACATGTAAATCAAAGAGGCGCTGCAAGTGGCGAAGGCCAACATCATCAAATATATGGAGCTGCATCGAAGGCTGCAAGGAGGAGGTCATCCGGGCATGTGGGGGGCTACCTGCAGGGCCACCCCCTCATGAGGGTTGAGACGTCTCACACACACTCGGGAATCATCAAGAGCTGCTGCTGTATCACTGAACCATCAAGTATACGGATCTCGGTCATGCTGAAAGGAGCTGGAGTGGAGAAACAATCAAGTCAAAGGGAAATGAGAGAGCCCTTTGCCTGATCCGAGGCACCGAACAAGAGTGGAAGCTGGAACCAAGGTACACCACCCTCTAGACCTGGCTTCTGGAATGAATGAGCTGATGTCGACAGAAGGAGGTCCGCCATAGGTAAGGCAATGAGATATCCCCAACTAAGGCACGAGAGAAAATAGTAGAGCGACAGACAGACTGACACTAATGACGATGGTGAAATGGAAAGGACTGAGTAGCGAATGGACGACTTCCCTTGTTAGAGCATAAAGGGCATGAATGACATGGCAACAATTGACACAATATCATAACAGATAGGGGACAGTGGGACTGAAGGTCATAATGTGCGATACAAGAGAGAGACCAAGCAATGAAGGATGGAGGGCTATAGCGAGGTACAGAGGGACTCGGGATAGACTCCATGAATGCGAGGATGACTCAACTTGGATGCTCTAAACAAGGGCGACTCGATGGTGCTGCCACATAGTAAAGGCCCAATGGGGGACCATGAAAACATGAGTACAAGATGGTAACTCATGACGAAAATCGACACGAACAAAGACAAGTAAGGAGGCAAAATGGTGCCCCAAGTACAAGTGTCGTAAGTGAAGAAATGTGATTTTAAGGAGAGGTGAAGTGACCCTTCTTGGACAAAATGTGTCGTGGTGAAGTATCAAATCACAAAAAACTAATAGATACCCATTTGAGGGCTCGGTGAGAGCTTTCCAACGGTGCAGACGGTTTGTCAAACGGGGCTACGGTATGGTCGCAGCAGTCGAAAGAAGAAACAGGGGTTCTCTTTTAATAAGGCAGTTTTCCCTCCAAATTCACTCATTTGCTATTGTTGCTGTGGTGAATGTAGAGAGGAGAGAAGGCCCTAAATCTTGCGGCGAGCGTAGCGGACAAACCGACCATTGGAATTGAGATCCGTCAGTTGCAGGTAAGAGGCCTAATCCTACTCTTTCATTTTAGTGGATTGAAAGTTCGCTTAGGGGCTGTATCTGTAAACAAACCCTCCTTCATCTCTACGGGCCGGGTCGCACTTTTTTGGGCCAAAAAGTGCGACCTCGGGGAAGTGCTCGTGCGTGCGACCCGTCCCGTAACCAGTAAAAAACCCCGCGACTCCGGGAGATGAAGGGGTTTTGGTGCTGTTTTATGGCTGAGAGTTGGGTTTTTGTGTTGGGTTATGGTATTCCCAATATGTATGCTGACAAAGATGATGTTTTTGTGCAGGTATGGCAGATTTACGGGTTAACTGGAGAGAGAGAGACCTGGGTACATTACGGGCAGAGATCCAGGTGGATCAGGGTGTCCATCGTGTGTTGGCCAGGTTTGGGGTTCTAAAGTTTTTGGAGAACTCATTGATGAGAGCAGGAGAGCCCTTGTTGGCCCAAATTATCAGTTATTGGGATCCAGAGCATGAGGTATTTGTAGTGCAAGGGCACATGATTGAACTGACAGTCCAGGATGTGTATTTCCTGACGGGTCTCCCACCACTGGGGATGGTGGGAAACACGCAACCATTATTACCGCGGGGGCGGTATATCATTGAGTTTGTGGAACGACATTGTCGACCGTGTCTCCAAGTCAAGGGGACTCGGATACCGATCGGGAATCTAGAGAGGCTAGAAACCCGTGCAGTGGCCGCAGCTGTGCTGCGTATCCTGGGAAACCAGGCGTTCCATCACATCACCGGGGGGCAGATGATGCTGGTAGAGAGTGTGTTGAGTGGGACCTACTATGGGTGGGCCCAAATGATGTTGGTGTCGTTAAAACGACAATTGTCGCTCTGCAAGCGGCAAGTGAACCACGATTGCTCGTATGGGACTTTATTGTGCGCCTTCTTCTTTGAGAAGATCCTGACCTTGCGGCCTCGTATACAACTCCCAGATGGGGTCCCGAGAGAGCCCAGGATGCGCCGGTGGGGGCGGCTACTGTGCAGAGGAGGAGGAGGGGAGGTCGGGCGAGTGTTTCGACCTGAGTTCTTTGCCCATTAGGATCAGATGCCGTTATACATAGACGACTATCCCTATAGTGGGATGAGTTATTGTGGCGATCTGGACCTACCACTTCTGCCTGGTCGAGTATGGGGGCCCGATGGTAAGTGATAAGTAACTATTCTTGTATGGGCATGTTAAAGTTATTGAATAGTAGATATGGTACTGATTCATGTACTTTTGGTATGCAGATATAGCTCCAGTAAAACTGGCCGGATATATGGGACGCCCAGCAGCCTCTGGAGCTGCAGGGCCGAGTGGGTCGAGAGCAGCGCGCAATGAGGATGCGGCCGCCCTCCTGGAGGACATACGCCGTAGATGTGAGACGTTGCTGATCGGAGTTTTAGAGCGCGGGTGGCAAGACTTAGATGACCAGTACGTGGAGGCATGCATTGGTCTTCCCTCGGAATGGCGAGGTGTCATGCGGCGCATGGCGATGGCCGGTCAAGGCATACGTGATCTACGGGCTGCAGGGGCAGAGCCATTGGCTCGGGATCCGCCAGATAGTGAGTAGGTGTGGGGCATGTGGTGCCCCGTAGTGTGTATGTAGGGGCAGGTGGTGCCCCCAGTTTTGAGTTTTTTGTAACATGCTGTGGGCATGTCATATGTATCAGAGTAGATGGACTCTAAACACATGTTTTGCGACACATATTATGGATATGCATCATTTTTAATGATTATGAATGTTATTGTCTTGTATGAAATGCGTGTGATAAATGCCAATCTAGAACATGATTTGCAATACTATCTACATAGTGATTCTGTTCTCGAGGTACATGGTTGAAAGTGATGGTTTCAAATGCACGTATCAGGAGTTTCACTCGTAAATAGCGTCTAAACAGCACAGGGTTATGCACACGATAAACACCATTAAGTTGCATGACAAGAAGCAGGGAATCCAAACGAACATGCAGATGGAGGATGCGATGGAAGAGGGCATCGGCTAAGAGACCACGCACTGCATCATATTCGGCCTGATTGTTGGTGGCAGAACCAATGCAGACCCCGTTAGAGAGGACAAGGGCATGCAAGGGGGTGAAAATGGCCCAACCTGCCGAGGCTAGATTCCGGGAGTAACGACTTGCCCCATCGGCGTAACCGATAAAGGGTGGGGACGGAGGGTCCTGCGGAATGGTGTCACAAGACAACAAATGGGGGGAGGAGACACAATGACGACAGCGTGAGTGGATAGAAGACATCGAGCAACAACTGCGGGAGGGAGTGCAAGGGGCAAGATGACGATGACTCATATACAAACTAGAGGATGGTATATGAGGGCTATCGGGAGTGTGGCGAGGACTCGAGCTGCCGAGGTCAACAAAGACACGGGTGGAGTGATCTCGTGTATGGGTAGAACAGAGGGGGTCAGGCGAAACAACAGGGGAGGATGCAAGGGGGCTGGGCTCCCAGTGTCTCGCAGAGGAGGAGAGGTAAAGAATGGTCGTAGTAGACTCCGCCATCTAAACATCAGGGGGGGGGGGATGTCATTGGGAGCGGGGGGATCCTCAGGCTGGCCCGAAGCATACTGCGCGAGTATGGGAGAGGCGGATTGATTTTGTTCAACCTCATACTCTCGAACTACCTCTAAAGAGGCGCGCTAATGCGTCAGGTGAGGATAATGGTAGGAGTAATGGCCATGGACTCCGCACAAAGCACAGGGTTCGTTGGTGCGGAGGGTCTTGGGGTTCTTGGTTACGGACGAAGAAGGAATGGAGGATTCAGGGACCGTAGATTCGGGGAACGCGACTTTAACCATGGGCTGAATACGGGGTAACTCGGGACAAGCATGGGTGGCATGACCGGCGAAATCACACAAGGCACAAGGCTTTGCGGGCGGAGGAGGGGCCGGGTCAGTCGTGGTGGTCTTGTCTTTGGGTGCCCCCTTGCGAGCTTTTCCTTTCTTCTCGAGAGCCGTCACGACAGGAGAAGGGTCCTGTGGAGGTGCTGGGGGCACAGTGGCAACGGAGGAAGCGAGGGGGACCGGTTGAACCGGAGTCAAAGCCATGTAGGGTTTGGGGTGACCAGGAGGGGTAGCGGCTGGAGGATCAAGGTACCAGACCGGTATGCCCAAGGTGAGGTTAGGGAGAGAGAGGGTGGCCATGACGGGGACAGAATATACTCCGGGAGGGGGAGCCAGGAAAGGTATCTGCCTAGCAGGGTAATGACCAGGAGGGATGGCTCCGAGATGGTTAAGGCCTGGGGGAACCGATCTAGGAGGATAAAGGGGTTCAGGGATACCAGCTGTGGGGGGAGGGCCAGAAGGAAGAGGACCGGCTGGCTGAGATGATTGGCTAGGAGCGGGTTGCGGAGGGCGAGGGGGAGGTTGCTGACTAGCAGAAGCAGGCCGCTTAAGGGCAGCATGAGACGATTGCATCATGCAAACATTCAATAAGCTGGGATCAATGATAGGAGGAGGGGGGAGACCAAGAAAAGTTCCAAGCAGGGAGGAGTCTTTGTAAACGCCGGGGGAGACACTGGTCAAGGAATCAACGGTTTGCTTGTTGGCTACAGAAGAGATGGTCGTCTCAGGTGAGGTCTGAGATTTTGGCTCATGATATGTCAACTGGACAATGGTGACTATCTTTCCATTATGGGGGAAAGACATCTTGCGGAAAACCGCGGATGGGACAACAGACATAGCATAAGTGTAGCTTCGCCCCAATAGAATGTTGTAGTCTAGCGGGGCGTCTATGACTTCGACATCAACGCAAACAGTCTTACCGACGAGGGTGATAGGACAATTACGAAACAGGCCAATGGGCTGGGAGGCATGGCCATCCCACGCTCGGAGGGTGATCGAGGAAGGGGCCAATTTAGGGGATCCGAGTTGCTTCCAAACCGAAGCGGACATCACGCAGGTGGATGCCCCCTCATCAATTATACACCGAGAAACGTTGGCGTTCCGGATTTTGACTGGGATTTGGAAGGCGACGGAAGGAGGGAGGGGAGGATGGTCCGATTGAGTGGTGTCGAAAACAATCATTTGGTCATCAGCAGGATCTACAGCGCCCACGGCAGATAGTAGAGCCTTATTTTGGGAAGGGCACGACTGGAGGAGTTCCAGTGTTGAAATGGCAGCAGGAGATTGCGCCAAATCATCTACTATGTATGCTATACGAATGAGCAGCTCGACCAGAAGCAGCATTTCGACGTAATGGTCCCTTAGGAATCTTTGGATGGACCTCAACTTTGGGTTGAGGGATATGTAAGGGGCCATTGGATGTCGAAAGAGGCTCTGTAGAACCGGAAGAAGGAGGCTCGGGGGCAGACTGAGCAGGAGGCTTGGGGTACTGGCGAGACCGAGTTTGAAGGTGGAGGTCGATGGTTGGGGATAAATCAGAGGTCATCATGAGGATCCGGTAATCGAAGGAACCAGAAATGGAGGGTGGAGTGGAGACTCGCCCGTCAGGTGGTTGAGTAGCCACGAATCCCTGCTGAGGGAAAGGATCAGTAAACACAGCTGGTTGAGTAGTGGCCACATTAGGGGGAGCGTGAGGGGAGGCATGTTGTCCGCGAAATGTGGCTTGAGACTCCCACATCTGCCGCATCTATGGTAAAAGGGGACAATCGTGGGTGTAATGGCCGTAAACACCGCAACACGAACAAGGCTTGTTGGTACGAAGAGGCCTGTCCGGCTTGGGCTGAGTGCCCTGTTGCTGGTTAGCAGTGTTAGGGTCAAAACCTTGAGGGTTGGGTCCACGAGTACCAGGGGCAGATTGATTTGGATTGCCTCTCCGCCTTCTTTGAGAAGAAGGGGGATTAGTCACACCCTGCTGAGCAAATACTTGTCCTGGAGGGGGCTGTAGGTGCTGTTGCTGGGGTTGAGGAGGCAAGGGAGGTGGAAGCGCATATGCTGGAGGAGCTGGCATACCAGGCAGCGGATAAGGGTAATGGTTAGGTTGGGCAACATTGAGGTAAGCAGGAGGTGGGGAAAAAGGAGGAGGCATGCCGTATCCTGTGTACATGCTACCGGGAGGGGGAAGAGTGCTAGAGGTTTTGGCCCCTCCGTGAGGGAGACCGTAGCCCATAGGAGGTTGAGCATACGGATGGGAAAGGGCTCCAACGATACCATCGGCGGAATGAGATGCCCCTGGGGCATTAGCGCCACCGGGCCTGGGGAGGTCAGGAAGGACGGTATAAACAAAACCAGACTGGGCGTAGATCAGGTCATATTTCAAGGCTATTTGGAGGGTGACTTCTTCGGTTTGAGGGAAATGGGAGGCAACATCTTTGCCGATGGGAGCTAGGAGAGAGCGAAGGAACCAGTCCATATAGATTCGATCTTCGAAGGGAGGAGCTCGACATAAGCTGCATCTACGTTGCCATTCCTGAACATGGGTGGAAAGGCGGGTTGAAGATGTTTTCTTAAAGTAAGTCAAGAGCTCCGTACCGGTATCATATCGGAGAGGGAGCTGGAAGTAAGATAAAAAGGCTTGGGAAATGGTCGCAAAGGTGGTATGGAAAGAGGTGGCTTGGTCGACATACCATTTAGAAGCTTCGCCGGTAAGGGTGCGTTGGAACAAACGAAGACGATGGAGTCATCGGTGGAACTCAGAATAATTGGAGGAACACCACATGTGGAAAGATCGGACATGATTGGTTGGATCCTCTCCAGCAAGGCCTTTGAACTTAGGGATGTCGGAGGGGAGCTTGGTTGGCATAGTAGGCCAACCAACATCGTGCGGATAGGGTCATTAATCAACTGATTGAAATCGGGGAGGCTGAGGCCTACAATGTACGGCAGCAAGGGTATGGCTGAGGTAGTTCCTGTGGCAGTTCCGCTAGTAGTGGTTCCGGCATTAGGGCCTGGAGCACCGCTAACGTTAGGCCCTGGACTAGACATAGTGAAGGTGACAGGGGGAGAACCAGGAGGAGAAGGAGAACCCAATGAATCAGAAGAGGAGTCGGAGTGCAGACTCGGAGGAGGACTGGCTCGATGACGGCGGGACGGAGCAGGTCGATCGACCGGAAACTGAGGGTGAAGGCCAAGAAGTCTCCAGGAAAGGCGCGTTGGGGGCGCAATGATGATGAGAAGAAGGAAACCGACAAGGGAAAAAAGGGACAGAATCAAGTGAGGTCAAGGGCAGAAAATGTGTAGTGACAATTGATTTTAGATTCTTTGCCAAGCGGTGTTAACCAGGCGCTTCTTCACTTAAGGTCAGTGTGTGGTGTGCGTTAATTTTAATTTTTAAAACCCTTTTCATTTTGAGGGCAAGAAAAAAGTGTGTTGCGTAACTGAAAATAAATCTGCATAGAATAGTATATAATGCTGAAATAAAATAAAATTAACAGCTACTATTGCATCTATCTAACCCAAGGAGGCGGGTCCCTAAAAACTAGTCTAAAAAAGGGAAAAAATCTAGTCAAAACACACTGAAAAGAGGCCAATAGATCAAAGTTTGGGAGGGACAGGGATCTAAAGGATAAAGTTGCAGAAAAGAGGTGCAGATCACAGCTAAGAGACAGAGGCAAGGTGGCTGGAAAAAGGGAGGAAATCAACAAAAATCGGAAAGGACAGGGAGGAGGTCCTAAAAAGAGGTCCAAACAAAATGACAAGAGGTGATTTGAAAGGAAGAAAGGTTGATTTAAAGGGATCTGAAGAGGAGGTTTCAGATCTGAAAAAGGGAAGGCTGAAAGTCTGAAAAAGACGAATAAACAAATAAAACTCTTCCACAAAAAGGAGGTACTCAAGCCTCAGGGCTAGGTTCCCACTTAGATGAGTAAAATGATCGAACTAGGTCAAAGCTGGGTCGACGAGGGCCGGAAAACTCGATAGAAGCTTCAAGAAACCTTAAAAAAATTGCGTAAAATCATGGAAAATACAGGTTTTAGCCTGCTGATCAAGTTAGCAGTGTGTCGTCGAAAAAGTCGACCTGAGGTCCGTGCTCTGACTTTTTGGGCGAAAAATGCGACCTCCCGTTCCAAATATGTCTCGCTGCGTACGAAAAGTTGTCGTCTCGCCTGTGGCCGATGTCGCTACCCGCAATAGCCGAAACACACGGGTTGTAGGCCTTAATGTTTTAGGTTTTATGTGAGAAAACAACATAAAATAGGAAAAATAAACAGCTGAAAAGAAACCCTAGGGTCTGAAGTAGCTGGATATGCAGGAATAGGAAAAACGACAGCGGTCGTAATTTAAAACCTGTGTGGAGTCGCCATTTGTTAGTATGAATCCTTTGTCGAAGTGTACGAAAAATGACCACTTTAGCTACGCATAACTAATAGCCCTAACAACAAAAGTGGCTGGGAGGAAAACAAGAAGGCGTATCCAATTCTCCTCAGTGGGATGGGTTCTTGGAAGTCCTCAGCACTTCAGATCTAAGATTTATCTCTCTTGTTGGTGTAGAAAACCCAATGCAAAGAAAGGAGCTCAATGGGAGCTCACACAGTAAATGATGGAAAAATGTGACCAAGTGTATAGATCCAGAGTGATCTAATAGGCAACAAAAGGTGAAGAATGGTAGGAAAAACCCTCCTATTTATAACAAAATATTGGGTCATTCCAGATCTTGGTGCATGGGTTAACCAGATCTAGATCCACTTTTTATGGAATATTTTATTATATTTGTTGGAGGGAAAAGGTATTTGACTTGGGTCAAATCCCTTAATTTGTCAAAAATAAATAAATAAATGATTTATTTATCTTTTTAAGTAAGCGGTTAGAAGATAATCAAATAAATAATGATTTATTTAATTATTTGTGGGTGATTTGGTCATATTTAACAAGGAATATTATCTAAATAAGATTTAAATAATTATTCCTAGAAAATAATAAGATAAATAAAGGTTTATATAATTAATTTCTTTTTTTTTGGGTTAAATATGACTGGGAATAATAATTAAATTATGGTTTAATTAATTATTCCATGAGGAAAATCAAACAAATATAGGTTTGTTTAATATTTCCTTTTGGGGTTTCCTGTTTAGACCATAAACAACCTAATAAATGTGGTTTATTAAGTTATTTAACATAGGGAAGGCAATTTTACTTAGGGTAAAATTGGTCTTACATGGTGTACTTGGGTCCATCTAATGATAATAGGTTAGATGACCAAAAAATGGTGTAACAGCAGGTGAGAGAGGGTAGCAGCAAAAGTCCAGAAGGAGGATTTCCGAATTCTGGAAGAGGCGGCGTGAGGAAGAGCATAATCCACTAGAGTTTTGCGCAATCACTGCACAGAGAGTGACGCAAAGGCTCCAGCGTAAGGGAAGAGGGTCCATCTCAGGGGCAAAAATTCGCTATGGAGAGAGAAATTTCTCACAAAATTTCTCTCATTATTTTCCTCTATTTAGATTGTCAGTAGTGCATCTAAATTTTTGTACTTAGATTTGTTGCTGAAGTTTTGTTGACCACACTTTGTCAACGACCCCATAGCAGTACACCCCCATTTTTTCAAATGAGATTCATCATGTTCAATGTGGTCGCGCCATTCAGATTCCATCATCAGTCAACATTTTTATAAATAATGTAAACGCATTCTGCATGTTTATGATGTAAATGATCTAAGTAAGACCGTCATGTATGTAACAACCTAGGTAAGCCTAGTATGTTGGTGACGATTTCTATCCTAGGAGGTTTTTTGTCTCACTGATTTACTTGTGTTTTTCGACACAAGTGATCGGCAGAGTTTTCCCCTCCAACCTCACCCCAAAGCTAGGGTGGATTTTGTCATCAGCATGCTAAGTGACTCCTAGTGTTTTCTATCGAGTCCTTGTAAAAGTAGTTTGGGAATAATCCTAGCTAGTTGGCTACATCATTTTATTACAAGCTACTTGGTCTACTAGATCATGTTTTGAGTCGTAAAATTGGGTACCTATTTGACGGTCTATACGAATGGGTATTCCCCCTTCATGTGTCTAAATATATTTATCTTATGTAAAGAGGGTTGGAAAAATAATTAAAATCCCCTCTCAGTTAATTAATTAAATTTTCTGGCCAAATTAATTAAAAATCCTAAGCCAGAAATTTAATTAATTTTAGGTCCTAGGTGAGTATAAATCCTTCAAAGACAAAATACGTTGGTCCTTAAAAAATCAATTTTAAAAGGCCCCAGACCAAGGGAATATTGAGAATTTTAAGAAATTTTGGACCCTTGGGCCTAGGTGGTTAAGTCAGAGTCAAAATTTTGAGGTAATTAACTCAAAAATAGTATTTTTGAGTTATTTAAAATGAAATTAAATAATAAATTCGTTTTTCCTCAAAATTATAATTTCGACGGCCCAGATTAAAAGATGATCAAATTTTTTCGACAGTCGAGATTATTTTGACATGGATCAACCGAACTAGCCGTTGGAGATTTTGTCCTATAAATTAAAGGTCTTTGTCAGTCTTGAGTCATCCGATCTTTGGATCGTGCACTAGTTCTTGGAAGCTCTTGTAATTTCTTTTGATGAATAAAGCATAAAGACTTTGGGGTTACAAACTTTGGTGTTCCTTTTCCAGATCTATGTGGTGATTTATATCTAAACTCTGCTACTTGGTTTTGGCATTTTTATGGTTGA
Organism: Pinus albicaulis; assembly: GCA_034641835.2. Classification (NCBI taxonomy): domain Eukaryota; kingdom Viridiplantae; phylum Streptophyta; class Pinopsida; order Pinales; family Pinaceae; genus Pinus; species Pinus albicaulis. Next base: position 3,728,888 of record CM076569.1, on the reverse strand, counting down.
TGGCCTTCATGGATTGATCTGCATACAGGTATCTTGTGCAGTTTTCTGTGTTCATAAAATGACATTTTTTATTTAACGGAAAGACTAGCTATCTATTTTTCTGAAGGATCTCATGTTATTTTCTTAAATCTCTATCAATCTAAAGATCAGATCTAAATGTGCAGGGAAATTTTTTTTAAAGGTTTGAGCATCTAGGGAAATCTTCAGTTGGACCAGCCGACTCTCAGATTTCGTAAATCTGAAAAAGCCCATTGTTTCTAAATTCCCAAAGCTATCTTACGGAATTAGTGGTTTTGCAGAGTCTTTTAAGACTTGTGCCTCTCTTTAAAATTTCAAATTTCTAAAAATAGTGCTGAAATGGGTTCAAATCTGGTCATGAGGGCCTCAGATCTGTAAATTAGCTTGTAAATTTGTATTTTTTCTCTAGGCTGTAAGGGTTTGATAATCGTTGTGCATACAGTTTTGGGATCTGTTCTTGTTTTGCAGGTTACAGGGTTTTCACAGAATTTTTTTTTAGATCTGGCCTTAGAATCTCTTCTATGGCGGATCTGCATGATATTCGATTTAAAGAGCATAAAAAATCTGAGCTTAACGGAAAAAATTGAAGTTTGTTGGGCGTTTTGATTGTACTAGGTTATTCTATCTTTATTCACTGCATAAACGCTAACCATTACTCTCCAAAAACGTCCACAGCTTCATGCATTTTCCTCAATCAACGCTTCCGCTGCCTTATCTCCACATTTTTCTCATTTCCCTCTGCGTTTAACCTCTCAACCTTCAACTTCTACCCATCAATATGCAAATCCATCCCTTGTCTTCGAATCTGCCTTCATCATTCCTCTGAATTTCGATGTCTGCCTTTTTCTTCACGTATTCCTTGCCATCGACCTGCATCCCTCATCCTCGTCCCTCCTCACGCTGTATAATTTCACCTCTGCCGCCGTCAAGCCACTGCTCTTCTGCCCCCGACCTCCTTTACTCTGCCGTCCGATCTGCATACGCTCCATCTGCTGCCGTCCAGCCTTCGTCTTCCTTTGCCGCATTCTCCTCTGCCCTCACTCGTCCATCCTTCAGCTCTTATCTCCCTTTCTTCAGCTGTCCGACGCCCTCATCCTTTACCATTGCCTTCCTCGTCGACCATTGGCTTCTTCTCTTCGCTGACCTGCAAAACAATCAAGCAAGCTCACGCATACATCGAAGCTCAGAGCCCGTGTTTCATTTAAGTTCGGATTCATTTTGTATAAAGGGGTTAGTTAGATTTTAAATTTTTCGTTTAATTTTTAGTTTCAATACGTTTAGTTTAATTTAGATGTTGGTTAGTCTTAGATTTATTTGTTAGGCTGCAGCGTTAATTTAGTTCTAGATTCAATTAAATTTTTGTTTTAATTTTTAATTGTTAGATTTTATATTATAGTTTTAGTTTAGGATTTTAATTTTTAGATTTTATTTTAGTTTAATTTAGTTTTAGTTTTTATATGTTTAGTTTTTTTTTTAAATTGTAACATTAGTTTAGTTTTAAATTTCTTTTTTAGATTTAGGATTTTAGATTTTAAATTTTTGTAGATTTTATACAAAAAATAATAAAAAATAAAAAATTCTAAAAATTTAAAAAATTTTAAAAAATTCTAAATCCTATAGTCAAATAAGCTTTTAATTCTTGATCTTAAGTTTGACTATAGGAACATTTTAATTTCTGGATTGGGTTAGTTGGAACATTATAAATTCAGAAATATTTCAATGATCTGGCATTTCAATTTGATAATCGTTTCATGATAGCTTTGTTGTGGGCTTAAGATTATTTAATGAATGGTCGTGGTGCTTTCTATTGAATATCATTGTGGTCATTTGTGTTTTTATAGTAGCAGTTATACATCAATTGTTTGGTTCTAATTGCATAATGGGATCTTTTAACTCCATAAGGCACTGGTTTTAATATAATTGGATCTGTGAAATCTCGTTAATCTCATCAAGTACTTGGTCTTTTAGCTGTGTCTCCTGAGTTGGTTGATTTTCAACCAATTCTGTTTCTTCACTTCTATTAGGGTCTACCTCCCTTAGCCTGCAAGGAGACATCTTAGATAGAGAGATTGGGGATAAGGGTGACAGCCCCCGATCTGAGCCGTTGTCGCGATGCCTAGACAATCTATGCGACAACATTTTTTGGCACCGTTGCCAGGGACAAAGTTTTTCTGTCCTTGGTCTTAACGACATTTTCTAATATTCTAATCTTCTTTCGCCATTCACTAGCCTGTCACAAGGGATTACATTTTCTGGCATCTTTTCATCATCTTATCTTTCGTTATATCACTAATAATTTCATCATCGTATCTTGAGCACCTGGTCATTTCGGTTGGCTTCTTGTTTGGGTGGCGACTCCACTTATTCATCTATTTACTCCCAGACAAGAATCCCCCCTGATATCCATCTGCTACTCTCGATTATTTCTTCTGTTTTAGAATTAGTTTCATGTTCAAATGGCAACTCCAATTCTTTCATTTATTACGAGAATTTCTACTAAGAAGCTCGCTTCTTGTGGATCTCTTGATTTTTCTTGAACAAGGATCTCTTTCTCTAACATCCATTTGGTTTTTTCATTTAAGTCTTCATGGATGATCCTTTTTATGACATGCCAATGGAAGCCATTCGAAAAATACCTGTGTTCTCAGGTGGTAATTCAGCCGCTACTCGAAAGCATCTCTTAAAGATCACTCATATAATAAACAGATATTGTCTTCCTTCAAAATATAATTGAGAAGATATCAAGATACGTCTCTTTTGTTGTTCCTTAGATGGTGATGTTCTGAAAGGGTTGAATAATTGTCCTGGGGATTATATTACTTCTTGGCGAAGTATCGTCAAAGCTTTTATAGATAAATATATGGAACAAGATGATTCGCCTTGTGCTCCCAATGTTGTGTAAAATAATGAAATTGATCGTGTAGAGAACTCAACTATCAGCAAGAGATTTCCAGACAATTCTCAGGATGAATCCACTTGTACCATGACAGCACAAATCCATGATAGTGGTGAAGCAGAAACAAGTTTTCCAATCAGTGCTGACAACGATAAGCATCTTGTTAACGAATTGATTCAGATGGTTAAGGATATACAACTAAATCAAGCTCAGGTAATCAAGAATATGGAGGCCAACTAGGCTCAAATCATTAAGAATATGGAACTTAACCAAGCAAGATTAACAGCTGATCATACCAGGGAAATTGATGCTATACAAAACAAGTTGTTAGCCTTAGAGGAAAACATAACAATCATGGAATTCAATCACTCCAATCAAATGATTGCCATGGAAGAAAAGCATATTGAAGAAATGACGATCATGGAATTTAGTCACTCTAATCAAATGGCCACCATGCAAAATCATTTGATCACCATGGAAGAAAATCATGAGAAAGAAATGAACTATATTCATAATTGCTTCATGGCCATGAAAATGGGTAATGATAAAATTATAAAGGACATGGAAACCGGTCAAATGTCTCTTCAGCACAGGTTATTGACTAATGAAAAGAGTCATGTGAAGGAAATCAGTACTATAAAGGTTAAGCATTCTAATCAAATGACTGTTATTCAGAATAAGTTGGAAAAAATGGAAAGATCATATATACAGAATGTCCAACCCAGGTCAGAATTGTCAACAGATCATAGGCCTCCTAGTTTGCTGAATCAAGCTCCATCCTATTATGAGGAGACCATTTCTTCCATTGAAAAGTGGTTGATTGAAGGCGACCCAGATAAAAGGAAAACCGAAGGGAATCAGGTTAATACATCACCCTTGACAGAGCAGATGCAGAATGAAGAGAGGCATGTCACACATATATTGTTTACTTCGTCTGAAAGTTAACAAGCAAAATGTTCCACATCATCAACAATACAATCTTCCACGAAGAAGATCCTGAAGCGAAAAAGAAAAAGAATAACGAAGCGGTTTGATTCGTCTCATGGACGAGAGCAGCTTGACATTCGGATAAGACAGAGTCCTACATTATGCAAGATCGGGCATGGCACATCTGAAAAGTAGCCCACAGACTTGCCTGAAAGCAGGCAAATGCTCAGCATGCACTATATTGAGCACATCTGATGCCACAGGGCATCCTTTGTATTGTATCTCTAACCTTAAACCTTGTTATTTCAGCATTTCATTTTCTAGTTAGAATGTATTTACTTTTCATGTTAAGTAGAATAATAAATGAAAGAAGAGCTTCTATTTTTCATGTGCTTAATGTTATATGATGATATTTGGATGGACACTGCTTATGTAATTTTGTGTGTTGCTTGGATACAGATTCTGGATTCTCACATTCCTCGGATGAAGCAACATGTCCCCAAGTAGAGCAAGATGTTGACCACACTTTGTCAACGACCCCATAGCAGTACACCCCCATTTTTTCAAATCGGATTCATCATGTTCGACGTGGTCGCGCCATTCAGATTCCATCATCAGTCAACATTTTTATAAATAATGTAAACCCATTCTGCATGTTTCTGATGTAAATGATCTAAGTAAGACCGTCATGTATGTAACAACCAAGGTAAGCCTAGTATGTTGGTGACAATTTCTATCCTAAGAGGTTTTTTGTCTCACTGATTTACTTGTGTTTTTTGACAAAAGTGATCGGCAGAGTTTTCCCCTCCAGCCTCACCCCAAAGCTAGGGTGGATTTTGTCATCAGCATGTTAAGTGACTCCTAGTGTTTTCTATCGAGTTCTTGTAAAAGTAGTTCGGGAATAATCCTAGCTAGTTGGCTAGATTATTTTATTACAAGCTACTTGGTCTACTAGATCATGTTTTGAGTCGCAGAATTGGATACCTATTTGAGGGTCTATATGAATGGGTATTCCCCCTTCATGTGTCTAAATATATTTATCTTATGTAAAGAGGGTTGGAAAAATAATTAAAATCCCCTCTCAGTTAATTAATTAAATTTTCTGGCCAAATTAATTAAAAATCCTAAACCAGAAATTTAATTATTTTTAGGTCCTAGATGAGTATAAATCCTTCAAAGGAAAAATTCGTTGGTCCTTAAGAAATGAATTCTTAAAGGCCTATTGAGAATTTTAAGAAATTTTGGACCCTTGGGCCTAGGTGGTTAAGTCAAAGTCAGAATTTTGAGGTAATTAACTCAAAAATAGTATTTTTGAGTTAATTAAAATGAAATTAAATGATAAATTCGTTTTTCCTCATAATTATAATTTCGACGGCCCAGATTAAAAGATGATCAAATCTTTTCAACGGTCGAGATTAGTTTGACATGGATCAACCAAACTAGCCATTGGAGATTTTGTCCTATAAATTAAAGGTCTTTGTCAGTCTTGAGTCATCCGATCTTTGGATCATGCACTAGTTCTTGGAAGCTCTTGTAATTTCTTTTGATGAATAAAGCATAAAGACTTTGGGGTTACAAACTTTGGTGTTCCTTTTCCAGATCTATGTGGTGATTTATTTCTAAACTCTGCTACTTGGCTTTGGCATTTTTATGGTTGATGGCCTTCATGGATTGATCTGCATACAGGTATCTTGTGCAGTTTTCTGAGTTCATAAAATGACATTTTTGATTTAACAGAAAGACTAGCTATCTATTTTTCTGAAGGATCTCATGTTATTTTCTTAAATCTCTATCAATCTAAAGATCAGATCTAAGTGTGCAGGTAAATTATTTTTTTAAAGGTTTGAGCATCTGGGGAAGTCTTTAGTTGGACCAGCCGACTCTCAGATTTCGTAAATCTGAAAAATCCCATTGTTTCTAAATTCCAAAATCTATCTTACGGAATTAGTGGTTTTGCAGAGTCTTTTAAGACTTGTGCCTCTCTTTAAAATTTCAAATTTCTAAAAATTGTGCTGAAATAGGTTCAAATCTGGTCATGAGGACCTCAGATCTATAAATTAGCTTGTAAATTTGTTATTTTTCTCTATGCTGTAAGGGTTTGATTATCTTTGTGCATACAGTTTTGGGATTTGTTCTTGTTTTGCAGGTTACAGGGTTTTCTCAGAATTTTTTTTTAGATCTGGCCTCAGAATCTCTTCTGTTGGAAGATCTGCATGATATTCGATTTAAAGAGAATAAAAAATCTGAGCTTAATTCAAAAACTTGAAGTTTTTTGGGTGTTTTGATTGTACTGGGTTATTCTATCTTTATTCATTACATAAACGCTGACCATTACTCTCCAAAAACGTCCACAACTTCATGCATTTTCCTCAATCAACGCTTCCACTACCTTATCTTGACACTTTTCTCATTTCCCTCTGCGTTTAACCTCTCAACCTTCAGCTTCTACCCATCGATATGCAAATCCATCCCTTGTCTTCGAATCTGCCTTCATCATTCCTCTGAATTTTGCTGTCCACCTTTTTCTTCACGTTTTCCTTGCCATCGACCTGCATCCCTCATCCTCGTCCCTCCTCACGCTATATAATTTCACCTCTTCCGCCGTCAAGCCACTCTTCTTCTGCCCTCGACCTCCTTTCCTCTGTTGTCCGATCTGCATATGCTCCATCTGCTGCCGTCCAACCTTCGTCTTCCTTTGCCGCATTCTCATATGCCCTCGCTCGTCCATCCTTCAGCTCTTATCTCCATTTCTTCAGCTGTCCGACGCCCTCATCCTTTACCATCGCCTTCCTCGTCGACCGTCGGCTTCTTCTCTTCGCTAACCTGCAAAACAATCAAACAAACTCACGCATACATTGAAGCTCAGAGCTCGTGTTTCATTTAAGTTTGGATTCATTTTGTATAAAGGGGTTAGTTAGATTTTAAATTTTTCGTTTAATTTTTAGTTTCAATAAGTTTAGTTTAATTTAGATCTTGGTTAGTCTTAGATTTATTTGTTAGGTTGCAGCGTTAATTTAGTTCTAGATTCAATTAAATTTTTGTTTTAATTTTTAGTTGTTAGATTTTAGATTATAGTTTTAGTTTAGGATTTTAATTTTTAGATTTTAGTTTAGTTTAATTTAGTTTTAGTTTTTATGTGTTTAGTTTTTTTTTAAATTGTAACGTTAGTTTAGTTTTAAATTTCTTTTTAGATTTAGGATTTTATATTTTAAATTTTTGTAGATTTTGTTTAAAAAATAATAAAAAATAAAAAATTCTAAAAAATTCTAAATCCTATAGTCAAATAAGATTTTAATTTTTTATCTTAATCTTGACTATAGGAACATTTTAATTTCTGGATTGGGTTAATTGGAACATTATAAATTCGGAAATATTTCAATGATCTGGCATTTCAATTTGATAATCATTTCATGATAGCTTTGATGTGGGCTTAAGATTATTTAATGAATGGTCGTGGTGCTTTCTATTGAATATCATTGTGGTCATTTGTGTTTTTATAGCAGCAGTTATACATCAATTACTTGGTTCTACTTGCATAATGGGATCTTTTAACTCCATAAGGCACTGGTTTTAATATAGTTGGATCTGTGAAATCTCGTTAATCTCATCAAGTACTTGGTATTTTAGCTGTCTCCTGAGTTGGTTGATTTTCAACCAATTCTATTTCTTCACTTCTATTATTGTCACAAGGGATTACATTTTCTGGCATCTTTTCATCATCTTACCTTTCGTTATATCACTAATCATTTCATCATCGTATCTTGAGCACCTAGACATTTCGGTTGGATTCTTGTTTGGGTGGCGACTCCACTTATTCATCTATTTACTCCCAGACAAGAATCTCCCCTGATATCCATCTGCTACTCTCGATTATTTCTTCTATTTTAGAATTAGTTTCGTTCAAGTGGCGACTCCAATTCTTTCATTTCTTATGAGAATTTCTACTAAGAAGCTCACTTCTTGTGGATCTCTTGATTTTTCTTAAACAATGATCTCTTTCTCTAACATCCATTTGGTTTTTTCATTTAAGTAAGTCATCATGGATGATCCTTTTTATGACATGCCAATGGAAGCCATTCGAAAAATGCCTATGTTCTCAGGTGGTAATTCAGTCGTTGCTCGAAAGCATCTCTTAATGATTACTCATATAATAAACAGATATTGTCTTCCTTCACAATATAATCAAGAAGATATTAAGATACGTCTCTTTTGTTGTTCCTTAGATGGTGATGTTCTGAAAGGGTTGAATAATTGGCCTGGGGGTTATATTACTTCTTGGTGAAGTATCGTCAAAGCTTTTATAGATAAATATATGGAACAAGATGATTCGCCTTGTGCTCCCAGTATTGTGCAAAATAATGAAATTGATCGTGTAGAGAACTCAACTATCAGCAAGAGATTTCCAGACAATTCTCAGGATGAATCCACTTGTACAACGACAGCACAAATCCATGATAGTGGTGAAGCAGAAACAAGTTGTCAAATCAGTGTTGATAATGATAAGTATCTTGTTAACGAATTGATTTAGATGGTTAAGGATATACAGCTAAATCAAGCTCAAGTAATCAAGAATATGGAGGCCAACCAGGCTCAAATCATTAAGAATATGTAACTTAACCAAGCAAGATTAAAAGCTAATCATACCAGGGAAATTGATGCTATACAAAACAAGTTGTTAGCCTTAGAGGAAAACATAATAATCATGGAATTCAATCACTCCAATCAAATGATTGCCATGGAAAAAAAGCATATTGAAGAAATGACGATCATGGAATTTAGTCACTCTAATCAAATGGCCACCATGCAAAATCATTTGATCACCATGGAAGCAAATCATGAGAAATAAATGAACTATATTCATAATTGCTTCATGGCCATGAAAACGGGTAATGATAAAATTATAAAGGACATGGAAACTGGTGAAATGTATCTTCAGCACAGGTTATTGACTGTTGAAAAGAGTCATGCGAAGGAAATCAGTACTATAAATGTTAAGCATTCTAATCAAATGACTGTTATTCAGAATAAGTTGGAAAAAATGGAAAGATCATATATACAGAATGTCCAACCCAGGTTAGAATTGTCAACAGATCATAGGTGTTACACAACAATTTGTCACCGTCCCTGCAATTCCTCGTCCCGCACATTGGAGGGCTCATTCCGTGACCTGTGAGCAGTGACATAACCTGAAAACACTTTCATGGCATTCCCCTAGACATGGACTTTCATTCGCCTGAAGACATCTCCTTGTGAAAAACCCTAAAAATAGCCTTTTCATCCTTGGCGCGACTAGCCAATGTTATACCCGCGCTAATGGGGGAAATCTTCTAAAGAGGGCGCACCAATTGGCGCTCTGTCTCAGAGTCGCACTCGCGCCAGGCTTAATAAAGAGTGTTTTTTAAAAATAAATGGCAGAAGATTGACTTTAACCAATTCCTGAACTGGTCTCTAAATTGAGTTGGGACGTTTGGCTACGGATTTCCATGTAGAGAAAGTAGTTTGCCACCTCTCATGGAAGCTTCCTTGAGGATAGGTCCAATCCCATGATTGTAGGGATCCCAACTCCTCTTCCACCATCTATATAAGCTTGCCATTTCCCTTTGCAAGCTAGTCTCCAAGAATCTCCAAGAGTCTTCAAGAGCCTTCATAGCCTAAAGAATGCTGCAATAGCCCTCATAGAGCCAAATCTATAGCAAGGAGATTGACGATCGAAGAGAGAGGCTTGTCCCCATCCTTAACAAGCTTTACTGAGACATATTCCACTGACGACCCGTCGAAGGAGAATTCAGCGTCAGAGCCAGGTTGTATTTTCCTTTGTATAAATTAATGATAAGTGACTACTGGTTATGGTTCCACTCGTTTTGTTCATTATGATCATGAGTTGTGTCCTCTCTGACTGACGCATAATTGTATATATTGGATTTTACGCTTTTGTTTGTTGTGATTCTTGCGTGTGCAAGTGTTCGATCGTGATAAGCATGAGGATTGTGATCTGTTGGAGCAACGGAATGGGAGTGCTACCCTCTCTACAAATAACAGCGTTGGATTCGAGGTAAGCCTTCTTCGCAAGTTGGTTTATTACAGTAGCACACCCTTTCCTCTGGTAATGTACCAACTGTTGCTAGGCCCGTTAGGCTAGTGGATGGCCTGCGTCGCGTGGGGGATTTACCTCCACAACAAATTGGCGACTCCGCTAGGGAGTTAGCTTGTTGTTTGCTTTATAAACTACAGACGGAGCCTGAAGTTAGCCAGATAGCCTTCGAAACGCTCTTTCTCTGCATTAGTGAAAGTAGATGAATGCTGCATCAGTCAATCTCTAGTTTAGTTTATAAACTGAACACTTGGAGTATTTTCTTGTCTTTCGGTCGATTCTTGACTTTGCCTGCTTGATCAGCTCTTTTGGCTGGCTCTTTTCATGTCTTTGGCTTTTGGTTTGAGCTCCAACATCACTGGTCTGCTTCTTGGATTGCTTATTTTTTATTTTTTCATAGAAAACTTGACTGGCGTGCTTATTAGCGTGACAGTCACACCAATTGGCACTAGTTGCCCATTTACTACTCGCGCCAATCTTGTTATGGCGCTAGTTTCAGCATGACAGTCACGCCAGTGCTGTGAAGTGCTAGGGTTTTCTTAGTTCTGAGCTTTCTGAGCTTGATCTGTGATTTTGGTTTCATTTCTTCAATTGACTGAGTGTTTTGGAGCCTTGTTTGACTGACTGCAACCTTCATCCTTTGGTTGTTTGCCCTTTTCTATCAATTTTGCATTCTAGCCCTAGGGCATCTAGGTGCTATTGTGCGTCAAACCTCCCTTGGGAGTTTTGGGTTTCTGTCTGTTCATTCAGCTTTGTGATTGCTTCTCTGCACTCGTTTGGTGGTTGTCTATCGTTTTATTGCGTTATTTGAGTGATTGGTTTCTTCTTCATTCAAATTCCACTTTGTCTCACTTTGAGCCTAGATTACATGGTTCATTTGAGTCTTGGAGACTCTGCTTGAAGTGGTGAGTCTGGTCTTGGTTGGGAGAAATTCTTTGTTTTTTCATTTTCAAGCGTTGGCACTTGTTGTCAGTTAGCAACCTGCATCAATTGGCCATTGGCGCTAGTTGTCAGTCAGCAAGTCACACCAGTTGGCGCTAGTTGTCAGTGACAAAGTCGTGCCAATTTCAGGGTGTATGAAAATTGAGATTTTTTCCCTAAATCCTTCACCAGTGTGTCTTTCCCTTCCGGCCTTTCCTCTGTATGAGCATAGATTACATTGCTCATTGTTTGGAATGTCTTCTTGCTATGATTGCTTGATGTAAAAGGGAATGAATGCCTTGTTTTGATCTCATGCTTTGGAAGTCCTCTTTGTGTTTGACCTCATATGTCTTGTCAACTTTTGAGGAATTTTGTTACAAAGTGTTTTGAAACAACGATTGCATTCTTAGTGTTTGATTACATCCTTTTTGCATTCATCCTTCCATTAAGATATTTGTGTTTATTTAGTTTTCGTCTCAAAGTGTTCTTTTTGTTAAAATGCATTAGATCACATTGCATTGGAAAGTATTTTTGAGATCCATCATTGAACTTAGATTACATTGTTTAATGATTGAAAACTAGAAATCGCTTTGATTGCATTCTCTTTTATTAAAAGCATGCATTAAGTAGATTCTCATTTCATCGAAAAATGCATTGAGTGCATTCTTATAATTTGAAAAGGAAAAGGAAATTGTGCATAGATTACAATTGCATAGTTTTCGGAAAAAAAAGAGAGGATTTTGCATAGATTACATTGCATTATTCGCATCGTTGAATGTTTGAAATTACTTTTGGATAGTGAAAGTCATCTAGTTTGGAAAAATTTCATTTTCAATATTGTTGTTTGTTGCATCATTGTTTGAAGTTCTTCCCTTAACTAGATAGCATTCATCAAATTGAAAGATTTCTTTCGTCATATAGCTGCATATAGGAGATTGTCATATGACATACGGTAAGGCCTTGAAACCGAAACATAATTGAATATCAACATTAAAATTTATTCAATTTACACTAAGGCGGCATTGAAACATTAATGAAATATTTAGAGGTCTAGGCTAGAGACGTGTTCTGGCGTCTTTAAACCTAGTAGTTGTCGTTGCGCCTCTTGGCTTTAGACGGCACTAAGTACGGACTTGCTTCACTCTACAGTACCATCCCCACGTGATATGCCATGTAAAGGGAGATCCCATTATGTTTCTATCCTTTATCCATAGGAAGGCGGGTACGCCGCCTTATACCGGGCTGATGCCATAGTACACAGCATTCGGGAGATTACTGCATGTACGTCAAGTCCTTGGTTGATTTCTCTTTCATTTTTTAACCAAGGTGTATATTGCAGTTCACGGATATCTGGTACACCCTTTTACCTAGATTACTAGAGCAGTCATTTTGATCTTTATTGACTCCTTAAACTTGAAAAGATCATCAAGCGCTTGTCCTTTCATGCTTGTTTTCAATCTGAAAGCGATAGAGTCACCTTTTGCTTGTTTCTTGACTCTTAAAAGATGAAACAAAAGAGTTTTGTTTCAATGTTTAAAAAAATTAACTACCCACGAAATATTCTTGGTTAAAGTTAGTTTCCTTAAGGTGTTGTTTTGAGTTGTTTCTAATGGCAACTTTTCCAGAGTTCACCAACCAAGGAATCCCCTCCGATGGGAATCCCGGTCATTTTCCTCCTTTTGGGAATGTTGGTGCTCCTTATATGGCAACGTTGTCCCTTCCTGGGTTAACTGTTGGGTTGCCTGTTTGGTTGTTTTCAACCTCCGTGGTCTCGAATGTCCCGGCTACTGGTCAATCAGTTCCTCTGCCTGAAAAACATCATGTTGATTCCAAGATGGACCTCTCCCCTTCTTCGCCTGTTTTTGCGTCCTCCTCTTCCACTTCACCTAGTGAAAGTCTGGATTTGAGTAACCAGGTGGCTAAGAAGAAGAAGAAGAAGACAAAGAAGAAGAAGTCCGATAAGAGAGAGGCTAAGGCTGCAGCTAATGCTTCCGAAACATCTCCTCTTGATAAACCTCCCAACCCTCCATGGAAAGTCAAATTCCCTTGCATGTTGTGCACGGGAGACCATTTTCTTCAATATTGTCATGGCATTCCCAAGGTGCTCGAAGTATGGTCCAACGGTCATCCCCCGTTGCCTTTAGCTTCCGGGAGTCAGGTTGGGGGCACATCTTCAGCTAGTGCTAGTAAGGCTCCTAAGAAGCAGGGTAAGCTCACCAATCCCTGTAAGTTGTGTGAAGGGCACCATGCCATTCACCTTTGTCCGTATATGGACGAAGCCAAAAAAGTCTTGGACAATGAATTCGTTTCTACACCTAGCCTTCCGGTTGGTTAGAAACGGCTTTCTTTGAGTCCTCCACCAGTTGATCTTATGATTGGTCAAGAGTCATCCTTAGTCGATCCTGCTCCCTCGGAAATTAAAATTCAGGAATCCATTCCTGACCAACCATTGGTCGTGGGATCGGTTGAGCTGGCCCCGTCTGCGGTGCACCAGGTCTTTTCCGTTGAGAGCGGACCTCACATCCCTCAGGTTCTTCTTGCTTCTTCAGATTCCTCGGACTTGGAGAAAGATTCTCCTGTCCCTATACCTCAAGAAGTTGCTCCTCCACCTCCCGTGATGGAGGTCCCGGAGGATACTCCTCTCGCCTTCGAGATGGAGGTCGTGGAGGATGCTCCTTCTTCTTCCGTAACACAAAGGGAAGACCATCTCGGTTCGATGGTAGCCCCTCCGAGTAGTTTAGTCGCTTCCTTCGATTGGAATCGATTTGCAGGATACCGCCTTCCGTCTTATGTGCCTTTCGAGATAACAGTACAGGCCTTTGGTCTGGTTGTACCCAGCACCATTATAGACGAAGGTGCATCTGTTAGTGTTCTATCCTCAACTACCTGGCAAGCTTTCGATTCGCCACCGCTTGCGCCTGTTACGCAGAATCTTTTGACATTCAACAGAAGAATGAGTCAACCGCTAGGGATCCTTCCAAGGTTACCTGTTACTTTGGGAGGTAAAATCGTCCATATGGACATGATGGTTGTTCCAGGCCCCTTGGATTTCAATCTGCTTTTGGGGCACGATTACACCTATGCCATGGGAGCGCTTGTCTCCTCCCTTTTTCGTGTGGTCTATTTTCCGCATGAAGGACGGATCGTGACCATTGATCAGCTTTCGTTCTTTGGTCCTGATGTGGCAGCTGGCCCGCCATCATCCCTTCCTGGTTTTTATCCATTTGTTGTATCTGCCTCACCGCAGGTCAACTATGTGGCTACCTACCCCGTGCCTGTACTCAGTGACGATGCTGCCGTGAATAGTATGCTGGGGGCGTTGGGTCCTGACTTCCAAGATGTTTTCCTTCCATCGGATGGGCAAATCTTGGAAGTGATGACTTCTTGTTCATTATGACAAGCTGGTCGGAGCAGAGTTCGTTTTCTTGTGTCAAGCTCCTTAAAAAATGAAACAAGCTCGTCGGAGCAGAGTTCGTTTTCTTGTGTCAAGCTCCTTAAAAAATGAAACAAGCTGATCGGAGCATAGTTCATTTTCTTGTGTCAAGCTCCTTAAAAAATGAAACAAGTTCATCGGAGCATGGTTCCTTTCCTATGTCAAGCTCCTTAAGAAATGAAACCAGGTTCCCGGAGCAGAGTTCCTTGTCTTGTGCCAAGCTCCTTAAACCATGAAACAAGGTGTCCTAAGGATAGTTCTTTTAATGTGTCAACCTCGTTAAAATAATGAAACACATTCGTGTTCAATTCGAGTCTTTGATCAGATCTCGTAAAATCCCAGTCGAGTCTTTCTTAGATCTCGTAACTTGAACCTTCACTCCCTCCAACTGTTTACTCAGGTGCATGGACTGAAGCTTGGGGGGCATGTACCTCGAATTGAGTCACCATGCTGGGGGCATGCTTACTTTTTTCAAGCATAGTTTGTTTCCGTTTCAAGCTTGTGTAAAAATGAAACTGGTTTCAAGCACAGTTTATCTTTGTTTCAAGCTTGTGTAAAAATGAAACCAACTTCAAGCAGAGTTTCCTGATTTCAAGCTTGTGTAAAAATGAAACCTTTCCCATTTTACCCCTTGTGATTGCCATTTTATCAACCTGTTTTTGCTAGATGAGCCTTGGTTTTCTCACTCCATCGTCATTATCTGCTTGGCCGATCATATGCCTTCACTTGGTTGTTTTACCCGTTCTTGAGGAACCGCTGCGATGAGTGGTCTTGTTAGCCAGCCTCTTGATCTTTACTTGTTTTGAGCAGTTCCACCATTACCGGAACCAGTTGCTACCCTTTATACCACTCGTTCCTCCAGAAGGAGTCAACTTTCAGCTCTTTTCTGACTCTTGAAAATTGAAAAGATTGCCAAGTCACTTGTCGTTTTGATATCGTTAAAGTGGCTGCGAAACGACATCTACCCAGTATACGTTTACCCCTTTTTCGGGCTGGGATAGATTATTTACGAAAAAGGAATACCCTAGCCTATCGCGACTAGGGGGTTTTCTCAGACATAGTTTTCTACCTTTTTGGATCTGAGGAACTATTTATGAAAAGGGACCGTTGGAGTTTACTTTTCTGCTGTCTTTTCAAACTCTCTAAACATGAAAAGACGTCGAGTTCTTCCTTTTTCAGACTCGTTAAACCCTGATGACATCGGATTCAGTCATGATGACGATATTCGAGTTTCTCCTTCCTAGGGCTCGTTAAATGTACTAGGATGGGTTCGTCCGAAGGACGAACTTATATGACAAGAATATGGTATCCTCTTCAAGCTTGTGTAAAAATAAAGAGGTACTCGCCAGGAATGGTGGGGAAAAATGGAACCAGCATCATTGTCGTGTCGGCAGTATGTCGCTCTTGAACATGGCACTTGTCTACATTCGTGTCGGGTTGGGGACATCTCACCTCATTATCTGATTGCCTCCGTGGGTTTGGGTGATCCCTTTTGACCTCTCATCTGCACTTTGCCTCGTCACCATGACCTCTGATCTTTTGATGTCAAATACTGCCAAATCCATTGTCGTGCCGCCCGTATGTTCAAGAGAAGTTGACCTTTGCAAAATTTCAACCTTCCTCTGATTCTCATCTGATCCTGATTCACAACGACATTATGTTCCTCTGTCTCGTGTCGATGATGTGGGAAACACTATGGCCCACCTTCGATCAAGGTCACTTCCTGTCGACTCTGCTCCCTCATTATCCGTGACGCTCGATCTAGAGACTCCCCTTCTCGGTACCTTGGAGCTCGCATGCCTCAATCGCAAGTCTTCGTAGATTCGACGCAAGGTTTTCATCATTGACCTTCGATCGGATGATTCTGCGGGTGTTCGACGCCAGCTCACTGTTCACATGCCGTAGATTGTACCTATAGTACCTTGAGGACCATTGTCATTATTGGTGGTACCTCTCGCGTCTGTTAACAACTTTCATCATTGGCTGGTAATCAGGCAATGTTCTTGCATGTTCGACTTCAGCTCACTTATTCGCATGCTTGAACTTGTACTTTGTTCTGGTCGAGATGGAGCGCAAGACCCTGGATTTTGTCTGTTAAAATCCAAGTGCGATTATGTGGATTACTATGATTGGTTACATGACTCATTCATTGGATCGCTGTGACCATACTTGAGTCTATTTATCGATCCTCACTGGATGGCTGCGTCCATACCTCAGATCTGAATTATTGTATACTCTGTTATGGATGGCTGCGCCCATACCACATATATCATGTATATTGAGATATCAGTTGTACTTCTCTACGCAGGTTTTCCGACGGCGGTGTTTTCAGTTGGACACGTTCTCGTAAAGCATTTCACCCCTCTCTCTCTTTCGGGCCTCATGATTTAGGGGGCATCTGTTACACAGCAATTTGTCACCGTCCCTGCAATTTCCCGTCCCGCACATTGGAGGGCTCATTCCGTGACCTGTGAGCAATGACATAACCGGAAAACACTTTCATGGCATTCACCTAGACATGGACTTTCATTCCCCTGAAGACATCTCCTTGTGAAAAACCCTAAAAATAGCCTTTTCATCCTTGGCGCGACTAGCCAATGTTATACCCGCGCCAATGGGGGAAATCTTCTAAAGAGGGCGCGCCAATTGGCGCTCTGTCTCAGAGTCGCACTCGCGCCAGGCTTAATAAAGGGTGTTTTTTAAAAATAAATGGCAGAAGATTGACTTTAACCAACTCCTGAACTGGTCTCTAAATTGAGTTGGGACGTTTGGCTCCGGATTTCCACGTAGAGGAAGTAGTTTGCCACCTCTCATGGAAGCTTCCTTGAGGATAGGGCCAATCCCATGATTGTAGAGATCCCAACTCCTCTTCCACCATCTATATAAGCTTGCCATTTCCCTTTGCAAGCTAGTCTCCAAGAATCTCCAAGAGTCTCCAAGAGCCTTCATAGCCTAAAGAATGCTGCAATAGCCCTCATAGAGCCAAATCTATAGCAAGGAGATTGACGATCGAAGAGAGAGGCTTGTCCCCATCCTTGACAAGCTTTACCGAGACGTATTCCGCTGACGACCCGTCGAAGGAGAATTCAGTGTCAGAGCTAGGTTGTATTTTCCTTTGTTAAATTAATGATAAGCGACTATTGGTTATGGTTCCACTCGTTTTGTTCATTATGATCATGATTTGTGTCCTCTCTGACTGACGCATAATTGTATATATTGGGTTTTACGATTGTGTTTGGTGTGTTTCTTGCATGTGCAGGTGTTCGATCGCGACGAGCATGAGGATTGTGATCTACCGGAGCAAAGGAATAGGAGCGCTACCTTCTCTACAAACAACAGCGTTGGATTCGAGGTAAGCCTTCTTCGCAAGTTGGTTTATTGCAATTAGGAACCTGCACCATAGCGTGTTACGATTGTTGCTAGACCCGCTTTGGGCTAGTAGGGATCGCCTCTGTCCGCAGAGGGGATTTACCTCTACAACAATAGGCCTCCCAGTTTGCTGAATCAAGCTCCATCCTATTATGAGGAGACCATTTCTTCCATTGAAAAGTGGTTGATTGAAGGCGACCCGGATAAAAGGAAAACCAAAGGGAATCAAGTTAATACATCACCCTTGACAGAGCAGATGCAGAATGAAGAGAGGCATGTCACACATATATTGTTTACTTCGTCTGAAAGTTCACAAGCAGAATGTTCCACATCATCAACAATACAATCTTCCACGAAGAAGAGCCTGAAGTGAAAAAGAAAGAGAATAAGGAAACGGTTTGATTCGTCTGATGGACGAGAGCAGCTTGACATTCGGATAAGACAGAGTCCTACATTATGCAGGATCGGGCATGGCACATCTGAAAAGTAGCCCACAGACTTGCCTGAAAGAAGGCAAATGCTCAGCATGCAATATATTGAGCACATCTGATGCCACAGGGCATCCTTTGTACTGTATCTATAACCTTAAACCTTGTTATTTCAGCATTTCATTTTCTAGTTAGAGTAGATTTACTTTTCATGTTAAGTAGAATAATAAATGAAAGAAGAGCTTCTATTTTTCATGTGCTTAATGTTATATGATGATATTTGGATGGACACTACTTATGTAATTTTGTGCGTTGCTTGGATATAGATTCTGGATTCTCACATTCCTCGGATGAAGCAACGTGTCCCCAAGTAGAGCTAGATGTTGACCACACTTTTTCAACGACCCCATAGTTGTACACCCCCATTTTTTCAAATGGGATTCATCATGTTCGACGTGGTCCCGCCATTCAGATTCCATCATTAGTCGACATTTTTATAAATAATGTAAACCCATTCTGCATGTTTAGGATGTAAATGATCTAAGTAAGATCGTCATGTATGTAACAACCAAGGTAAGCCTAGTATGTTGGTGACGATTTCTATCCTAGGAGGTTTTTTGTCTCACTGATTTACTTGTGTTTTTCGACACAAGTGATCGGCAGAGTTTTCCCCTCCAACCTCACCCCAAAGCTAGAATGGATTTTGTCATCAGCATGCTAAGTGACTCCTAGTGTTTTCTATCGAGTCCTTGTCAAGTAGTTTGGGAATAATCCTAGCTAGTTGGCAAGATTATTTTATTACAAACTACTTGGTCTACTAGATCATGTTTTGAGTCGTAGCATTGGGTACCTATTTGAGGGTCTATACGAATGGGTATTCCCCCTTCATGTGTCTAAATATATTTATCTTATGTAAAGAGGGTTAGAAAAATAATTAAAATCCCCTCTCAGTTAATTAATTAAATTTTCTGGCCAAATTAATTAAAAATCCTAAGCCAGAAATTTAATTAATTTTAGGTCCTAGGTGAGTATAAATCCTTCAAAGGAAAAATTCGTTGGTCCTTAAAAAATGATTTTTTAAAGGCTCCAGACCAAGGGAATATTGAGAATTTTAAGAAATTTTGGACCCTTGGGCCTAAGTGGTTAATTCAAAGTCAGAATTTTGAGGTAATTAACTCAAAAATAGTATTTTTGAATTAATTAAAATGAAATTAAATGATAAATTTGTTTTTCCTCAAAATTATAATGCGATGGCCCAGATTAAAAGATGATCAAATCTTTTCGACAGTCGAGATTATTTTGACATGGATCAACCGAACTAGCCGTTGGAGATTTTGTCCTATAAATTAAAGGTCTTTGTCAATCTTGAGTCATCCGATCTTTGGATCGTGCACTGGTTCTTGGAAGCTCTTGTAATTTTTTTTGATGAATAAAGCATAAAGACTTTGGGTTACAAAATTTGGTGTTCCTTTTCCAGATCTATGTGGTGATTTATTTCTAAACTCTGCTGCTTGGTTTTGACATTTTAATGGTTGATGGCCTTCATAGATTGATCTGCATATAGGTATCTTGTGCAGTTTTCTGGGTCATAAAATGACATTTTCTATTTAACGGAAAGACTAGCTATCTATTTTTCTGAAAGATCTCATGTTATTTTCTTAAATCTCTATCAATCTAAAGATCAGATCTAACTGTGCAGGGAAATGTTTTTTAAAAGGTTTGAGCGTCTGGGGAAGTCTTCAGTTGGACCAGCCGACTCTCAGATTTCGTAAATCTGAAAAAGCCCATTGTTTCTAAATTCCCAAAGCTATCTTACGGAATTAGTGGTTTTGCAAAGTCTTTTAAGACTTGTGCCTCTCTTTAAAATTTCAAATTTCTAAAAATTATACTGAAATGGGTTCAAATCTGGCCATGAGGGCCTCAAATCTGTAAATTAGCTTGTAAATTTGTATTTTTTCTCTAGGCTATAAGGGTTTGATAATCTTTGTGCATACAGTTTTGGGATCTATTCTTGTTTTGCAGGTTACAGGGTTTTCTCAGAATTTTTTTATTAGATCTGGCCTCAGAATCTCTTCTATTGGCGGATCTGCATGATATTCGATTTAAAGAGCATAAAAAATCTAAGCTTAACGGAAAAAATTGAAGTTTGCTGGGCGTTTTGATTGTACTGGGTTATTCTATCTTTATTCACTGCATAAACCCTGACCATTACTCTCCAAAAATGTCCACAGCTTCATGCATTTTCCTCAATCAACACTTCCACTGCCTTATCTTCACATTTTTCTCATTTCCCTCTGCGTTTAACGTCTCAACCTTCAGCTTTTACCCATCGATATGCAAATCCATCCCTTGTCTTCGAATCTGCCTTCATCATTCCTCTGAATTTCACTGTCCGCCTTTTTCTTCACGTTTTCCTTGACATTGACCTGCATCCCTCATCCTCGTCCCTCCTCACACTGTATAATTTCACCTCTTCCGCCGTCAATACACTCCTCTTCTGCCCTCGACCTCCTTTACTCTGCCATCCGATCTGCATACGCTCCATCTGCTGCCGTCTAACCTTCGTCTTCTTTTTCCGCATTCTCCTCTGCCCTCGCTCGTCCATCCATCAGCTCTTATCTCCCTTTCTTCAACCATTCGACGCCCTCATCCTTTACCATCGCCTTCCTCGTCGACCGTCGGCTTCTTCTCTTCGCTGACCTACAAAACAATCAAACAAGCTCATGCATACATCGAAGCTCAGAGCTCGTGTTTCATTTAAGTTCGGATTCATTTTGTATAAAGGGGTTAGTTAGATTTTAAATTTTTCATTTAATTTTTGGTTTCAATACGTTTAGTTTAATTTAAATGTTGGTTAGTCTTAGATTTATTTGTTAGGTTGCAGCGTTAATTTAGTTCTAGATTCAATTAAATTTTTGTTTTAATTTTTAGTTGTTAGATTTTAGATTATAGTTTTAGTTTAGGATTTTAATTTTTAGATTTTAGTTTAGTTTAATTTAGTTTTAGTTTTTATATGTTTAGTTTTTTTTTAAATTTCAACGTTAGTTTATTTTTAAATTTCTTTTTTAGATTTAGGATTTTAGATTTTAAATTTTTGTAGATTTTGTTTAAAAAATAAAATAAAAAATAAAAATTCTAAATCCTATAGTCAAATAAGCTTTTAATTTTTTATCTTAATATTGACTATAGGAACATTTTAATTTCTGGATTGGGTTAATTGGAACATTATAAATTCGGAAATATTTCAATGATCTGGCATTTCAATTTCATAATCGTTTCATGATAGCTTTGCTGTGGGCTTAAGATTATTTAATGAATGGTCGTGGTGCTTTCTATTGAATATCATTGTGGTCATTTGTGTTTTTATAGCAGCAGTTATACATCAATTACTTGGTTCTAATTGCATAACGGGATCTTTTAACTCCATAAGGATCTGGTTTTAATATAATTGGATCTGTGAAATCTCGTTAATCTCATCAAGGACTTGGTCTTTAGTTGTGTCTCCTGAGTTGGTTGATTTTCAACCAATTCTGTTTCTTCACTTCTATGAGGGTCTACCTCCCGTAGCCTGCAACGAGACAGCTTAGATAGAGAGATTGGGGATCAGGGTGCAACCCCCGATCTGAGCCGTTGTCGCGATGCCTAGACAATCTGTGCGACAACATTTTTTGGCGCTGTTGCCAAGGACAGAGTTTTTTTGTCCTTGGTCTTAAAGACATTTTCTAATCTTCTAATCTTCTTTCGCCATTAATTAGCCTGTCACAAGGAATTACATTTTCTAGCATCTTTTCTTCATCTTATCTTTCGTTATATCACTAATCATTTCATCATCGTATCTTGAGCACCTGGACATTTCGGTTGGATTCTTGTTTGGGTGGCGACTCCACTTATTCATATATTTACTCCCAGACAAGAATCCCCCCTGATATCCATCTGCTACTCTCGATTATTTCTTCTGTTTTAGAATTAGTTTCATGTTCAAGTGGCGACTCCAATTCTTTCATTTCTTATGAGAATTTCTACTAAGAAGCTCGCTTCTTGTGGATCTCTTGATTTTTCTTGAACAAGGATCTCTTTCTCTAACATCCATTTGGTTTTTTCATTTAAGTAAGTCATCATGATGATCCTTTTTATGACATGCCAATGGAAGCCATTCGAAAAATGCCTATGTTCTCAGGTGGTAATTCAGCCGCTGCTCAAAAGCATCTCTTAACGATTACTCATATAATAAACAGATATTGTCTTCCTTCACAATATAATCAAGAAGATATCAAGATACGTCTCTTTTGTTGTTCCTTAGATGGTGATGTTTTGAAAGGGTTGAATAATTGGCCTGGGGGTTATATTACTTCTTGGTGAAGTATCGTCAAAGCTTTTATAGATAAATATATGGAACAAGATGATTCGCCTTGTGCTCCCAGTATTGTGCAAAATAATGAAATTGATCGTGTAGAGAACTCAACTATCAGCAAGAGATTTCCATACAATTCTCAGGATGAATCCACTTGTACCACGACAACACAAATCCATGATAGTGGTGAAGCAGAAACAAGTTGTCAAATCAGTGTTGACAACGATAAGCATCTTATTAACAAATTGATTCAAATGGTTAAGGATATATAGCTAAATCAAGCTCAGGTTATCAAGAATATGGAGGCCAACCAGGCTCAAGTCATTAAGAATATGGAGCTTAACCAAGCAAGATTAACAGCTGATCATACCAGGGAAATTGATGCTATACAAAACAAGTTGTTAGCCTTAGAGGAAAACATAACAATCATGGAATTCAATCACTCCAATCAAATGATTTCCATGGAAGAAAAGCATATTGAAGAAATGACGATCATGGAATTTAGTCACTCTAATCAAATGTCCACCATGCAAAATCATTTGATCACCATGGAAGCAAATCATGAGAAAGAAATGAACTATATTCATAATTGCTTTATGGCCATGAAAGCGGGTAACGATAAAATTATAAAGGACATGGAAACCGGTCAAATGTCTCTTCAGCACAGGTTATTGACTGTTGAAAAGAGTCATGCGAAGGAAATCAGTACTATAAAGGTTAAGCATTCTAATCAAATGACTGTTATTCAGAATAAGTTGGAAAAAATGGAAAGATCATATATACAGAATGTCCAACCCAGGTCAGAATTGTCAACAGATCACAGGCCTCCCAGTTTGCTGAATCAAGCTCCATCCTATTATGAGGAGACCATTTCTTCCATTGAAAAGTGGTTGATTGAAGGCGACCCGGATAAAAGGAAAACCGAAGGGAATCAGGTTAATACATCACCCTTGACAGAGAAGATGCAGAATGAAGAGAGGCATGTCACACATATATTGTTTACTTCGTCTGAAAGTTCACAAGCAGAATGGTCCACATCATCAACAATACAATCTTCCACGAAGAAGAGCCTGAAGCGAAAAAGAAAATGAATAAGGAAGCGGTTTGATTCGTCTAATGGACAAGAGTAGCTTGACATTCAGATAAGACAGAGTCCTACATTATACAGAATTGGGCATGGCACATCTGAAAAGCAACCCAGAGACTTGCCTGAAAGCAGCAAATGCTCAGCATGCAATATATTGAGCACATCTGATGCCACAGGGCATCCTTTGTATTGTATCTCTAACCTTAAACCTTGTTATTTCAACATTTCATTTTGCAGTTAGAGTAGATTTACTTTTTATGTTAATTAGAATAATAAATGAAAGAAGAGCTTCTATTTTTCATGTGCTTAATGTTATATGATGATATTTGGATGGACACTACTTATGTAATTTTGTGTGTTGCTTGGATACAGATTCTGGATTCTCACATTCATCCGATGAAGCAACATATCCCCAAATAGAGCCAGATGTTGACCACACTTTGTCAACGACTCCATAGCAATACGCCCCCATTTATTCAAATGGGATTCATCATGTTCGACGTGGTCGCGCCATTCAGATTCCATCATCAGTCGACAGTTTTATAAATAATGTAAACCCATTCTGCATGTTTATGATGTAAATGATCTAAGTAAGACCGTAATGTATGTAACAACCAAGGTAAGCCTAGTATGTTGGTGACGATTTCTATCCTAGGAGGTTTTTTGTCTCACTGATTTACTTGTGTTTTTCGACACAAGTGATCGGCAGAGTTTCAAGTGATCGGCAGAGTTTTCCCCTCCAGCCTCACCCCAAAGCTAAGGTGGATTTTGTCATTAGCATGCTAAGTGACTCCTAGTGTTTTCTATAGAGTCCTTGTAAAAGTAGTTTGGGAATAATCCTAGCTAATTGGCTAGATTATTTTATTACAAGCTACTTGGTCTACTAGATCATGTTTTGAGTCGCAGAATTGTGTACCTATTTGAGGGTCTATACGAATGGGTATTTCCCCTTCATGTATCTAAATATATTTATCTTATGTAAAGAGGGTTGGAAAAATAATTAAAATTCCCTCTCATTTAATTAATTAAATTTTCTGGCCAAATTAATTAAAAATCCTAAGCCAGAAATTTAATTAATTTTAGGTCCTAGGTGAGTATAAATCCTTCAAAGGCAAAATTCGTTGGTCCTTAAAAAATGAATTTTTAAAAGCCCCAGACCAAGGGAATATTGAGAATTTTAAGAAATTTTGGACCCTTGGGCCTAGGTGGTTAATTCAAAGTCAAAATTTGAGGTAATTAATTCAAAAATAGTATTTTTGAGTTAATTAAAATGGAATTAAATAATAAATTCGTTTTTCCTCAAAATTATAATTTTGACGGCCCAAATTAAAATATGATCAAATCTTTTCGATGGTCGAGATTATTTTGACATGGATCAACCGAACTAGCCGTTGGAGATTTTGTCCTATAAATTTAAGGTCTTTGTCAATCTTGAGTCATTCGATCTTTGGATCGTGCACTGGTTCTTGGAAGCTCTTGTAATTTCTTTTGATGAATAAAGCATAAAGACTTTGAGGTTACAAACTTTGGTGTTCCTTTCCCAGATCTATGTGGTGATTTATTTCTAAACTGTGCTACTTGGTTTTGGCATTTTTATGGTTGATGGCTTTCATGGATTGATTTGCATACAGGTATCTTGTGCAGTTTTCTGGATTCATAAAATGACATTTTTTATTTAACGGAAAGACTAGCTATCTATTTTTCTGAAGGATCTCATGTTATTTTCTTAAATCTCTATCAATCTAAAGATCAGATCTAAGTGTGCAGTGAAATTTTTTTTTAAAGGTTTGAGCATCTGGGGAAGTCTTCAGTTGGACCAACCGACTCTCAGATTTTGTAAATCTGAAAAAGACCATTGTTTCTAAATTCCCAAAGCTATCTTACAGAATTAGTAATTTTGCAGAGTCTTTTAAGACTTGTTCCTCTCTTTAAAATTTCAAATTTCTAAAAATTGTGCTGAAATGGGTTCAAATCTGGCCATGAGTGCCTCAGATTTGTAAATTAGCTTGTAAATTTGTATTTTTTCTCTAGGCTGTAAGGGTTTGATAATATTTGTGCATACAGTTTTGGGATCTGTTCTTGTTTTGCAGGTTACAGGGTTTTCTCAGAATTTTTTTTTTTAGATCTGGCCTCAGAATCTCTTCTGTTGGCGGATCTGCATGATATTCGATTTAAAGAGCATAAAAAATCTAAGATTAACGGAAAAAATTGAAGTTCGCTGGGCGTTTTGATTATACTGGGTTATTCTATCTTTATTCACTGCATAAACGCTGACCATTACTCTCCAAAAACGTCCACAGCTTCATGCATTTTCCTCAATCAACGCTTCCGCTGCCTTATCTTCACATTTTTCTCATTTCCCTCTGCATTTAACCTCTCAACCTTCAGCTTCTACCCATCAATATGAAAATTCATCCCTTGTCTTTGAATCTGCCTTCATCATTCCTCTGAATTTCGTTGTTTGCCTTTTTCTTCACGTTTTCCTTGCCATCGACCTGCATCCCTCATCCTCGTCCCTCCTCATGTTGTATAATTTCACCTCTTCCGTCGTCAAGCCGCTCCTCTTCTGCCCTCGACCTCCTTTACTCTGTCGTCCGATCTGCATACGCTCCATCTGCTGCCGTCCAACCTTCGTCTTCCTTTGCCGCATTCTCCTCTGCCCTCACTCGTCCATCCTTCAACTCTTATCTCTCTTTCTTCAGCCGTCCGACGCCCTCATCCTTTACCATTGCCTTCCTCGTCAACCGTCGACTTCTTCTCTTCGCTGACCTGCAAAACAATCAAACAATCTCACGCATACATCGAAGCTCAAAGCCCGTGTTTCATTTAAGTTCGGATTCATTTTGTATAAAGGGGTTAGTTAGATTTTAAATTTTTCGTTTAATTTTTAGTTTCAATATGTTTAGTTAAATTTAGATGTTGGTTAGTCTTAGATTTATTTGTTAGGTTGCAGCGTTAATTTAGTTCTAGATTCAATTAAATTTTTGTTTTAATTTTTAGTTGTTAGATTTTAGATTATAGTTTTAGTTTAGGATTTTAATTTTTAGATTTTAGTTTAGTTTAATTGAGTTTTAGTTTTTATATGTTTAGTTTTTTTTAAATTGTAACGTTAGTTTAGTTTTAAATTTCTTTTTTAGATTTAGGATTTTAGATTTTAAATTTTTGTAGATTATGTTTAAAAAATAATAAAAAATAAAAAATTCTAAAAATGTAAAAAAATTTAAAAAATTCTAAATCCTATAGTCAAATAAGCTTTTAATTTTTTATCTTAAGTTTGACTATGGGAACATTTTAATTTTTGGATTGGGTTAATTGGAACATTATAAATTCAGAAATATTTCAATGATCTGGCATTTCAATTTGATAATCGTTTCATGATAGCTTTGCTGTGGGCTTAAGATTATTTAATGAATGGTCGTGGTGCTTTCTATTGAATATCATTGTGGTCATTTGTGTTTTTATAGCAGCAGTTATACATCAATTACTTGGTTCTAATTGCATAACGGGGTCTTTTAACTCCATAAGGCACTGGTTTTAATATAATTGGATCTGTGAAATCTCGTTAATCTCATCAAGTACTTGGTCTTTTAGCTATGTCTCCTGAGTTGGTTGATTTTCAACCAATTCTGTTTCTTCACTTCTATTAGGGTCTACCTCCCTTAGCCTGCAAGGAGACAACTTAGATAGAAAGATTGGGGATCACGGTGACAACCCCCGATCTGAGCCGTTGTCGCGATGCCTAGACAATTTGTGCGACAACAAGTTTAATAAGAAAACCCTCATCTGCTACACCAGTTTTCTCGCATTGGGTTTTTTCAGGGAAAATTGTCCAAAAATAATTGTGTTAATATTCTTGTGTGTGCTAGAATTTCTCTATTTCCAGTATTTTATTTTCCGTGGTAATTTATTGTGAAAATTGCAGTTGTAAATTTGTTCCATGTTTTTTGTAGCAAATAAACTGAACAATCAAATTTACAGTTAGAAGAATATTTTTCAGTTATTGCAATAGATGAAAATTCACAACAGAATCCTCGCGTGACAAATTATAGTCGTCTTCGCTACAGAGTTACATAGCATTTCCAGTGTTTTCTGCAAGCAGGTTTTCTTGTTAGTCTCCCACCAATAAAAGTGAGATATGAGAAAGATGAAAATCCACGTGGAAAATACTTTAAAGAATTATATATTATGCAAACTTACAACAATTAGAACTCGAAAAAAACAATATTAATAAATATTGCTCATTGATTGCAAAAGATCATTTTTATAATGCCTCCTCCCACATTTACCCACTTTCATCGACTTGCCCCAACTAAACATGAGTTGAGGGTCATTATGATATGACTCGACCTCCTAGATGACCTTAAGGAAATGGAGTCAACACAACAAGACCTTACTAACTTCCCTCAAGTGCCATAAGACCTCCAGGAGTAACCCAACTCCCGTGACAACTCACCTTTTCCCTGAACTAGAGCCCCAATCGCTGCCTTGCCAAGGCCTCCAAGCGACTGTCGATTCCCAGTCGCTCCCATAGGCCTGCATCAATGCGACTGTGGCTTTTTTTGTCAGTGTTGTGCCAGCAAATGTGATAATTAAGGCTATTTTCTAAGGTTGGGGCTAGGCCTCTGCACAGAAAGCTATGAAACTTTCAGAACTCATAAAATACATGAATGCAATGCTTGAAAAACAAAAAATTGAAACCAGGATGTTAGCCTCCCTCATAAAACAATTATAAATTGAAAATAAATTGAATAAATTAAATATTAAAAGTTAGGAATTTACGCCTAAATCTCTAGATTGGGTTGTTCCTCTAAGTTAGGAGTTAGTTTAGGTAGCTCCTAGATTGGTGTATGGTTGAGAAATTGTCTCAACCAAAGTGTCCAAGATAGAACACACTATCTTAAGACACATTCTCCTCATCTATTTAATTGTATTATTACATTCTTTTAATAATGAGAGAATATGTGAGGAAGCCATGAGGCTCAAGCCTTTTCCGCCAATGTTTTGTCTCTAGTTTGTTATGTAGTTTTATGTATTTTCTGAATGATTTGATTTTTAACATGTGGTATCAGAACTATGGACCAAGTGAAGAATGTAATGTGAGTGACTGTTGTCAGTGTGAAGGCGAAGATTGCAGTGTGTTTTTTTATCAAAATCACAGTCGTTGTTGTTTTCTTTGAAGATCCTACTGTGAGAGCCGATCGTGGATTGATTTAGAGAGAGAGGATCGAGCTTGGCGCCCACTGTGAGGTCTATGGGTGAGTGTTAGATTAATTCGAAGCTGGTGGAGCCGATTCAAGAGAAATCAAGTTTTGTTGCATGTGACCTGTATGACTGTCAAAGAGGCACTGTTGCATATGTGCACTGAGCTTTGTGGTGAGGATACCACGTGCTGGAGCGTGGAACACCATTCTGGTCAATTGGGAATGAAGATAATGCTATTGGTGATGTGTTGAGTCGCGTGAATCTTTAAAAGCTGAGATCAATGTTATTGAATCAAGCCTGTGTGTTGGTGGCCGAGTGTGGATGTTCCTCTTCAGCAGATCTCAAAGCGACCCCTTCGTCTCTATCAATACTGGTGAATCTCGTGGATGTTCCAGATTCTGTAGATCATGACAGCTCACAACCCGGTGGTCTTGTGCCTGCCTGATTCCATGGAGTGTGCTGTGTGAAGGGGATTTGATCATCGTTTGCCTCCAATAGAGAAATATAAGTGTAGGAGTCAATCCACTGACACAATTGCATGGAAATTCAACTGGTTCACATTTTCTGACAAGAAATTCGCTTTCCCTTCTTTATCTCTGTGATTATCTGAAAGCGGTAATGGTGGAATTAGTGATCCCAGAACTGGTGTGAAGGAGCTTCGGAGCAACATTGTTGAAAAAAAAATCGAGTTGTGACGATAAACTCTACATTATATATTTCTTCTAGTCTATGAGTTTGCAGTTGAAATGGATCAGAATGCAATTGTGATTGTGCGCGATGTGGAGCCAACATGTAACACAGAGACACGTTTGCATGAGGAAGTTGCATAGTTTCAGATGAATGATATAAGTGATAGGAGATGCGTTTGTGTTGAAGTGCTGTGTTGAAAGTCGTAGCAAGCTCATTACCGCCAAAGGCCACATAGTTTTCTTCACTGCAAGACTATGAACAGTTTTTCAAGCTCCAATACTAAATCAAATACCGGTGGTTCTCCTGCAAGTACATCAATCGCAACCTCTACCATTTTTTCAACCGAATTATGCAATCCCACCATAAAGCTCCTTCTACGACTTTCAACAACAATGATTCTCATTATTTTCATCTTGCTGCAAGAGTTTTAGAGTCTGAATTCGTGGTTGTAACATGAGAACTGCACTTGATGCACTTCCAACAATACAGTGAGACAATTTCTGTTTGGAATTTCAGGTAAATGCTTCTCTCTATTCGTATGTCATGATTGGAGTTGTTCTTTTAGCCTTTGTATCGATTGATACTGTCGATAGGTGTGGGGCGTAGAGCCTTGCTACTTAGTGGTGGTATTCAAATCACCGAGAGCTTGACAACGTGGCCAATCAATCTCTATCTCTATGCGTGAGGATTCAACAAATCACCTCAATGAATATTTTATGCTCTTATGCATCCACACTTAACATTTTAACGTGATGGATCAAGCGTGCACGCAAGCAGGGTGTGTCTCTTAGTATTGGAGTGGCCCAACAGAAGCATGGCTTTAAAAACAACCCTTTGCGTGGAGTATCTTTGTACTCAACAAGAAGAGATGAACCCAATATTTGCGTTACAAAAGTGCCAGCGTGGAGGACTATGAATTTTTTTTAAGGTGAGCTTCACTTTTAAAACGACTTCATAAACACTATTTCACTTTTTTTTAAGTGACATAAGCAAATTTAAAAGGGAGTGATCATAAAGTTAAGGTATGCAATATATATATGCCATAAATTTATTAGAAGAGTGGAAAGCTTTTAAGAAGGCCATGTAAATTTTGTAAAGACTTTTTTTAAGTCAAAATAAGGAGTGTAAAGTGATTTATTAAGTCTTGATTCACTTTTTAAAAGTGAATTCTTAATTGTTTTTTAAAGAGAGACTTAGTAGAATCATGGTATTTTCTTAGTGGTGAGTGAATTAGGAGAGAGGAGTGGATAAAATATTTTCGGAGTTATAAGGGTGAAGATTGTAATTAATTTTGTAATAAGGGTGTTGTTTTTAAAAATTTTGGAGTGATAAGATGCATTAAAACTTTTTGTAATCCTTGGAGTGATAAGTTAAATGTTGAAGCAATTTTATGGAGTGACACAGGACTGATTTTTTTTAAGTTTGGAGTGAGCAGTTTTTCAAAGGAAAGTTCATTATTGTAGGAGGTTGGGTCAGTTTTTGAAGGCATTTTTTCTTCCAAGAAGTTCTGGAACTTTGATTCCATGAAGATGTTATGAATTTGCAAGATTATGTAGTCCAAATTTTAATAAAGCGTATATTTTTTTGTGGTGATTATGTCCTAGATCCGCCCGAAATTGAATAAGGGGATCTTAGGTACACAAAGAGTGTGTTGATGATGGTGTATGCTTCATGATGTTGCTTATGATTTGTGTCTAGTTTTGACACCTAAATGATCTCATTTAACACACCTAAAGTTCAATGCAAACAAGCAAAACACATGTAACGAAGTAGCTGCAAGGAAGGATAATTAAGCTCAACACATGCATTTGTGCAACCACAACACATAATCAAAAGTTTTCAACATCGGCATTCTACCTCTACAAACAAATTAACTCAGTACAATCAAGTTAATGAACCTCCAAACTCAAGCGTTTCAAAGCAAAGTCTACATCAACATTCTTGCACATAAATTTAAGAACTTGTAATCTGAGTTGGATTGTAAGGGTGCACTCTCGGTTGAAACCAACACCCAAGTTTTGAATTGATAAGAAGTCAAGAGCGTCAATTCTCTTCACCTAAGTCAAATTCAGACAAGTGAATTCATTGTTTTAAGTGAGTCATTAAAATCATTGTAAGCTTTTTGGGTGCATTTTCAACAGTGTTCGACACCCTTCCTTTAAAGCACAAGTGTGTGAGTTTTAACTCTAAAAAATACAAAAAACAAGTTCACCTCTCCTGCAAGCGAGCATGAGTATTCATTCAATAAAGTTCCATCAAGTCAGTACAAAGTTCACAACATCAAGCAAGCCAGCGTGAAGTTCAACTCTAAACGCAAGTAAATGTAATATTCAAACAACACTCAAGCAAGTTGAAATCTACAACAAGCGAGCATGGGTTCCAGTGAACTTGAAACAAGAGAAACAAGTTTCACCAAGTAAGAGATCAAGCAATTCCGAAGCAAGCAAGCGTGATAACCTCAATCAAGTGAGCAAGTACAAGCAAACATGCTCTTCAAGCAACAAAGCAAGCGAGCGTGTCATTAACATCCAGCAAGTGCATTCAATCCAACAAAGTTCAAATCAAGTGAGACAGTTCAAGACAAGGGACCCTAAATTCAAGAGAGCGAGTTCACATGGCACCACACATCTAGTTGTTGCAAATTCTTCACAATTTGATCCTCTCAAGTACTGAAAACATGGTGCAAATCAGCAAAGCAACTCTTGCTGATCTTTCACGGCATCTACAACAGACAAATGAAACGATTGAGTTCCTTCAATTGGAGTCGCAACTACAAAGAAATGAGTTGCAAGAGAAGAGTGATGTTTCCGAGTCTTTGAACCATCCTGATGATAAGCCATTCATCCAAACAACT
Organism: Pinus albicaulis; assembly: GCA_034641835.2. Taxonomy (NCBI): domain Eukaryota; kingdom Viridiplantae; phylum Streptophyta; class Pinopsida; order Pinales; family Pinaceae; genus Pinus; species Pinus albicaulis. The sequence continues at coordinate 3,696,621 of CM076569.1, read as the reverse complement.
TCAAGTGTCGAAGTTGTTCAAGTTCAACATTATTCCAAACCAATCATCAAGCCATGGGAAGAAATTCAAAGTAACGGAAATCGACGAGGCTTAGGATATGTCAAAGATGACGCCAACTTATATATCGTAGATTATTCAAAGCCAATTAAGTTTGTCAGTGCCGGATTTCTTGAAAAAATCACCTCAGCACGTTCTGAGAAAGTTGCAGACAAACAGAAATGCACGCAACCCGAAGTTGCAATAAAACCAAAATGTCCTCATTATCAAAGAACTGGTCATATTGAAGATCATTGTTTTGATCTCCATCCTTGTCGCCATTGTGGCAAGCCAAATCATTCATCAGAGAAATGCTGCAACCAACAACAATCAACCAGATTGAAGATAAATTATGAATGGATTGATCCTTAGGAATGGTCATCCACAGTCAAAAGATTGTATCAGTTCTACAACCGCATACAATCACACCTAGTGCCGCCGACAGTGAAAAGAAGATGGTACTCTCATGCAGTTGAACGGGGGAGTACACCAGTGCACCACTCCTACACCTGAAGGGGGGAGTTCAGGAATAATTTGCAAAGGATTTTCTCTCCTTTCAGCTGACAAAGGGGGAAAATGTCAATGAAATTGACGGTGGTTGTCAGACATAAAGCCTCGACAAAACCAGCAAAGAAGCAGTGAGCAGTTTTCAACACAACAAAAGTAACAGTGAGTTGTTTTTGACATCATCAGCTAGTGGGCGTTCAACAAATTTTGTCAGTGGACAAAGGATGTTGATTTCATGCAAAGGACAGATGGATCCTTTTGCAGCTTGGCACATGATGGAGTTGTCAAGAAAAAGTTAGAGATGAATCAGACATGCAACTGACTCATGGTCTCTTCAGATTGCAGTTTTTTCAGCATCTAGCTTTGGCGGCTTTTCAGGCATTGTTTTTTAGGATCAACATGAGAACTTGGAAGATGGTTCCTCGTTCTTATTTTGGATTTATCCTTGAAGGGGGAATGTTAGCCTCTCTCATAAAACAATTATAAATCCAAAATAAATTAAATAAATTAAATATTAAAAGTTAGGAATTTATGCCTAACTCTCTAGATTGGGTTGTTCCTCTAAGTTAGGAGTTAATTTAGGTAGCTCCTAGATTGGTGTATGGTTGAGAAATTGTCTCAACCAAAGTGTCCAAGATAGAACGCACTATATTGAGACACATTCTCCTCATCTATTTAATTGTATTATTACATTCTTTTAATAATGAGAAAATATGTGAGGAAGTCGTGAGGCTCAAGCCTTTTTTGCCAATGTTTTGTCTCTGGTTTGTTATGTGTGTTTTATGTATTTTCTAAGTAATTTGATTTTTAACACAGGACTTAACCTAACCACTCCAAACCAGGATTGACATTCTATCAAACACTTGGTAGATATGCAACCTACAAGTCATGAATGCAAGTCTGAACATGAGGGACTGAAAACTCCTCTGAGGTTTAACAAGAAGGGTCACTACCTTATCTCATTAATTGTTGTAACATCAATTAGGTCCTACATTCATTATTTATTCAGTTATGAGTGAAAACATGAAAAAATCCATGACTAATATCTGTCATATAACCATGTTTATAACCAGGTAAATAACAATAAGGGAACAACCATTAAAGCCGCATAATAACCATTATATTTCCTTACCAAAATCAAGAGAAACTTAGCTTTATTAAACATAGGCAAATACCGACCGGGTTCGGGACTTCACGTTCCACATGACCATAGATTAGCTGAGCCAAATCTCTCTTCATCCAATCACCCCCGTGCCATATTCCAAGCATGAATGTGGGATCTCATGGGATAAACCAATACAAAGACAACCAAGGGAATCCAGAAGTTAAACCACCTCCACCCTCTCCCTACCATGATCACACCTTAACCGGTGTGTATATCACGAAACCAAACCGAGCTTGGATGCCTTATAATTTCTTCCCCATCCTTGAGGAATTTTCCTATCTCCACCCTCAGGCTTTACCGTCTATCCTGCCATTATTGGTCATGGGATTCCTAGGCCTTTTGGAATTTTCCTGAGACCACCTCACCTCGGATTCTAAAACCATCTGGCAATCCAAAGCTCAAAACTGAGAACAATCCCATCACACCATGGATATCCGGAAATGGTAAGGCTAGGCTAAAATCCACTGTCGAAACCCAGAAAAATCCATGCCAATGACAACAAAATAACCAAATACCAACATGCACATGCCATGCATGTCAAAACTAGCTAGGAATTCATACATGTTCCCGCTAAAGCTCCTTGATCCTTGCCTTCCTTTGCATTTCCTTGTCCTTCTTTTCTTTTCCTTTCCTTTCCTTGCTTCCTTTCTTTCGTTAGCCTCTTTCACATAAACAATTATAAATCCAAAATAAATTAAATTAATTAAATATTGAAAATTAGGATTTTATGCCTAATTTTCTAGATTATGTTAGTTCCTCTTGATTAGGAGTTATTTTAGGCCTAGCTCCTAGATTAGTGTGTGTGGTTGAAAGAATATCTCAACCAAGTTGTCCAAGATAGACGTGTTGTCACACAAATTGTCTAGGCACCGCGACAACGGCTCAGATCGGGGGCTATCACCCTGATCCCCAATCTCTCTATCTAAGTTGTCTCCTTGCAAGCTAAGGGAGGTAGACCCTAACAAAAATGAAGGAAAAGAAATGGTTGCAAGTCAACCAACCCAGGAGACACAGTCAAATAACCAAGTACTTGACGAGATTAACGAGATTTTACAAATCAATTATATTAAAACCAGTGCCTTATGGAGTTAAAATATCCCGTTATGTAATTAAAGCCAAGTAATGGATGTATAACTGCTGCTATGAAGACACAAATGAACACAATGATATTCAATAGAAAGCACCACAACCATTCATTAAGATACTTAAGCCAGCAACAAAGCTTATCATGAAACGATCATTTAAATTAAAATGCCAGATGCTTGCAATATTTCCGAATTTATAATATTTCAATTAATTCCAATCCAGAAATTAAAATGCTCTTATAGTCAAACTTTAAATAAAAAGTTAAAAGCTCATTCGACTAGAAAAATTTCTTAGACTTTTTTGAACTTTTAGAAAAAAATTTATTATTTTTTTAAATCCTAAAACAAAAATTTAAAATTTAAAATCCTAAATCTAAAACTACAAGCTAAAACTAAACTAAATTAAACCTAAAGATTTAAATCTAAAACCAAAAGTTAAATAACAAAAATCAAATTATAAAATTAAAACTAGAACCTAACTAAACCTTACGAAAAAAAAGAAAAATTAAAACTAAAAGTTAAGAATCGAATTTAAATTAAAAATTAACACCTAAATTAATGCTATCAAAACTAAGGCTAAACCCTCCCACACACAAAGATGAATTGGATCAAAGCATATACGTGGGTTTGAAATTTTTAATGCGTGCGTTTGTTTGGTGACAGGCCGAGAAGGATGAGAGGGAAAGGCTTGATGGCGGAGGAAATGCGGCAGAAAGTCAACGACAGAGGAAAGGGAGCTCGACGATAATGGAAGAGTTGGTCGACGGTAAAGAAAAGGCTCGAACAGGGAAGGATGGGTCTTGACAGTAGGGAAGTTAATGCAGCAGAGGAAGATCGAGCGCATGCGTAGAGGAATAGGCTGAGCGGTGGACGGGAATGGAGCAGCGATGGAAAAATCGAAAGGCGAGGCTGGCTTAGGATCGAATGGAGAGTCGAATGAAGCTGGACGATTTGACAGCGTATGGATTTGAAGATCGGATGGATAGCATTTATGCAGTGAATAAACCAAGTACAAACAAAACATCCAACAAACTTAAATCTCTTTCCGTTTTAAAAAAAACTCAGATTTTAGATGCTCTTTAAATCAGATAACATTCAATTTTGCCCACAGAAACAATTTTGAGGTCAAATCTTGCCCTCGGGGTTTAGGTCTGGCTCAGATCTTTAAAAAAATTTCCGAGTAAACCCTGCAACCTGCGAAACCAAAACAAATCCTAAAAATAAATGCACAAGAAATTATTAAACCCTTATAGCCTAGAGAAAAAATACAAATTTACAAGCTAATTTACAAATTAGGAGGCCCTCATACCCAGATTTGAACCCATTTCACCATAATTTTTTAGAAATTTGAAATTTTAAAGAGAGGCACAAGCACTAAAAGACCCTATAAAGAACACAAATTCGTAAGATAGATTCAGGAAATTAGAAACAATGAGCTTTTTCAGATTTACGAGTCTGAGAGTCGGCTGGTCCAACTGAAGACTTCCCCAGACGTTCAAACCTTAAAAAAATTTCCCTGCACACTTAGATCTGAACTTTATATTGATAGAGATTTAAGAAAATAACATGAGATCCTTCAGAAAAATAGATAACTAGTCTTTCCGTTAAATCAAAAATGTCATTTTATGAACCCAGAAAACTGCACAAGATACCTGTATGCAGATCAATCCATGAAGGCCATCAACCATAAAAATGTCAAACAAAGTAGTAGAGTTTAGAAATGAATCACCACATAGATCTAGAAAAGGAACACCAAAGTTTGTAACCCCAAAGTCTTTAAGCTTTATTCATCAAAGAAAATTCACAAGAGCTTCCAAGACAAGTGCACGATTCAAAGATCGGATGCAAATGTCCCATCAAGACCTCTAATTTATAGGAAAAAATCTCCAATGGCTAGTTCGGTTGATCCATGTCAAAATAATTTCGACCGTCGGAAAAATTTATTCATCTTTTAATCTAGACCATCGAAATTATAAATTTGGAGAAAAAACGAATTTATCATTTAAATCCATTTTAATTAACTCAAAAATATTATTTATGAGTTAATTACCCCAAAATTTTGACTTTGACTTAACCACCTAGGCCCAAAGGTCCAAAATTTCTTAAAATTATCAATATCCCCTTGGCCTGGGGTCTTTAAAAATTCATTTTTTTAGGACCAACGAATTTTGCCTTTGAAAGATTTTATACTCACCTAGGACCTAAAATTAATTAAATTTCTAGCTTAAGATTTTTAATTAATTTAACCAGAAAATTTAATTAATTGACTGAGAGGGGATTTTAATTATTTTTCCAAGCCTCTTTACATAAGATAAATACATTTAGACACATGAAGGGGAAATACCCATTCGTATAGACCCTCAAATAGATACCCAATTTTGCGACTCAAAACATGATCTAGTAGAACAAGTAGCTTGTAATAAAATAATCTAGCCAACTAGCTAGAATTATTCCCAAACTACTTTTACAAGGACTCGATAGAAAACACTAGGACTCACTTAGCATGCTGATGATAAAATCCACCCTAGCTTTGGGGTGAGGCTGGAGGGGAAAACTCTGCCGATAACTTGTGTCGAAAAACACAAGTGAATCAGTGAGACAAAAAACCTCCTAGGATAGAAATTGTCACCAACATACTAGGCTTACCTAGGTTGTTACATACATTGACGGTCTTACTTAGATTATTTACATCATAAACATGCAGAATGGGTTTACATCATTTATAAAAATTGTCGTCTGTCGATGACATCTGGATGACGTGAACCTTGAACATGATAAGCCCTATTTGAAAAAATTGGGGTGTATTGCTATGGGGTCGTTGACAAAGTGTGGTCAACAAGACACACTATATTGAGACAACTTCCTCATCTATTTAATTGTATCATTACATTCTTTTAATAATGAATAATGTGTGAGGAAAGCCGTAAGGCTCCCAGGCCTTTTCCACCAATGTTTTGTCTCAGGTATTTTTATGTGCTTTATGTATTTAGTTAATTTTCTAGACGCACTATCTTAAGACAACTTCCTCATCTATTTAATTGTATTATTACATTCTTTTAATAATGAGAATATGTGAGGAATGTCGTGAGGCTCTCAAGCCTTTTCCGCCATGTCGGTGTTTCTATGTTGCTGGTGTGTTTTTGGTGTGTGTTAATTCTTTTTAATATTCAACATGTGGTATCAGAACAGCAAGATTCCTGCCTATTGTGAGAGAAAAGTGTTTCTGAGTGTGTTGTGTGCGTTGCTGTGAGATATGAAATTTATCATAGGTTTTTTTATTTTTGGAGTCGTTCTTGCATTGTAAAGCCCGTAAGAAGAAATGTAATGAAATTCTGCAACTTGCGGCACTTGAGGCTATTTCCAGCATTGGTAACACAGCCATAGCTTCTTGCTTCGACGACAACAACTCCTCCTGTCAGTCGATCAATCTGATTTTCCGAACAGCGGAGCTCGTACCGTCTCATTCTTCTCAGGACATTGTTGCCTGACAGAGCATTCTGCAGAGCATTCTCCAGCGTACCAGTAAATGGAGCAATCAACAGTGTGGATCTGTGAGCAATTCGGATTGGTCTGACCTGCCAGATTACTTTGAAGATGCATTTTCCACTGGATCCTTCCATGTTGTCCAATAAGGTGCCAAATTTCTCTCTGACAGACCACAAATTAGAGTAGCATTAAGATTGAATTGGTTTAAATATGTGTGAGAAGAAGTTTGTGTTGTTGCGTATAAGAGTTCATTAAATATGAAATTGATATATGCTTTCACTGATATTGGAAACATATATATGCTTATATATTTTACACTCAACTGCCTCTGGTAAAATTATAGAAACTGTGGAACCAATTCGTTGGCATCGTTTGGAGGATTTGGTCTCGCAATCCTTGCGCGCAACAGTTGAAAGGGAGGCGTTTGAAGCGAGTCCGGAGTTCCTTGGACTTGGATCCTCCCCATTTAGTTCTAGTCATAAACGTGCTATCCTTGTTGTACTGTGTTTTTTACCCATTGCTTGCAAATTAAAATTGAAATGAGATATCAATCTGCCCTTGTTTTGATGCCATCAAAATTCTGTGATCGAAAACCCACCCCTCTTAGTGATCTATCACATCGTTTTCCCATCATTTCATGTTGCCATCACAAGTGATACAACCTTCTGGACGTATTTGATTACCCACAATGAAATACACGCAGTAGTCTGATATATCAAACCAACGATTCCACTAATTCCTTGTTTTCCTTAATTCCATCGTTTCCTGGGTGACATGTTCTTTTCTGTTTCCTTGTCATAACCTTAGGAAACAACCATTTTGAAAAATATTCTTGTGTAACATGGACATGTCGCTTCCGCAACGCAAAAATCCCAATGTCTGTGCATACAACCTTGGGCTCTGCACCTGATGCACCATTCTTTTTTTGTAGCAAGATCGATGCCACGCATTACATTCAGCAATTTTCTTTAGATCAATGCCATGAGATTGCAAAAGTTCTTGGACTGGAACCAGGCAAGTCTGTGTTAATTGGAATTTACAAGTGTGCAGATAATTTTGTTGTTGCATATTTCATTCAGTCCTGATTTCTGCTTCCAATTTCGGCCACGATTAGTGCCACGACCATCATGTGAAAGAACTCTTAAATGTAAAAGAAAGGTTGGAAGCAGTAGAAGCTAAAGAGCTGGAAAGAGATTGTACAATCCATATAATAACAGCTGAAAATCAGGCTTTAGCAGAAAGCAACAAAGTTTTGAAGGAACAAGTGGCATTACTGCAGGAAGCTCTCCGAATAGGGAAAACAGAATGGCAACGCATGAAAGCGGAGGTGCAAAACATGAAGAAATTTGCAGTGGAGAATACAGAGGTGATGAATGCGAAGCCATCCCAGGATAAGGAGAAAGTAGTTGCTCAAATAGACAACAATGAAGAAACATCAAGAGAAGGGAGGAAAGGAGATCCCACAAAAATTTCCAAAACTTGGGCTCAAGTTATTAGCAATTCTGCTAAGAGGGAAGAAGAAACAAACATTCAGGTTAACAAGATGCAAGATAGAGAAAGCAAGGAAAGACTGGATAGAGCAACAAACATAATTATTAAAAGGGTGAAAGAGTATGGGAAAAATGAATGTACTCTTGACCTTGCAAGAGACTTCTTGAAACACAAGCTCCAATGGCAAGGACAAATATGTCAAGCATGGAGAGTAGGTAAGCTTAACGGGGAGAGAGCCAGGCCCATAAAAGTCATCATGCCCAACTTGCGTGATAAAGATATCATTCTAAGCAAGAAGCAACTCTTAAGGGGTTCTCGGTTTTTTCTAGAAGAAGATTTAACTATTAAACAACAAGAGGAAAGGAGGGATGAAATGACAAAAGTTAGGGCAGCAAGAGATGAGGGAAAAAGAGCATGGATTTATAAAGGTAAAGCCGTGATTGCGCAATTTGGACCTCCTTCCAAAACAAGGCAGCAAAATGATAACAAAGAAGAGGCAACAAACTCTTTAGCAGGAAATGAGGAAGCAAGGTCATTATGGGCAAACAGGGACAAAGAATCCACTGTGAGTCTTGCATGTCAAAACAAATAGCAATCAAGTCTTACCCAGGTTTCCTTAAGATTATTTTGTTGGAACTGCAGGGGTTACCCATGGAGACGAGGACCTGGGTTAGGGCCTATTGCGGAAGGTAGAGACATAATTTGCCTCATAGAAACACATGAGCATGAAGGGTGGAACAGGGCAGCAGGGAATGGCAAAGGGCACGGGGGTATCATGGTATTAGTAAGAGAAAAAGAAAGTCGTTTCATTCAGCTAGAAAAAGAAGACCCAAATAAGCAATTTGTTTGGCTTAAAATATCAGAAAATGGAAATCACATTAGAATTGCAGCATGCTATTTTGCACCGCAAGTTTCAAAAATCTACAAAAGTAGAGGGCTTGACCACAAAGATCCCTTTTCTGCCCTAAAAACAGATATTGCAATATATTCTCAGCTAGGTGAAGTCCTTATAGTGGGGGATTTCAATGCTAGAACTGCAGGTGAACAAGCTAGCATTCTTTGTTGTAAAGAAGATAGTGACCCTATCTGGCTTACAGAAGAGAGTAATCATCAGTGGGAACGAATTTCAGAGGATAAAGGCTACAATCTCTTTGGAGAACAACTACTTACGCTATGTGGGGCTTTCGATTTAGTCATTTGTAATGGTTTGACTAGATGGGAAAAGTCCGGTAATTTCACTTGCAATACTTACAATGGAGCAAGTGTAGTAGATTATGTAATTTGCTCGCATAGTTTGTGTGAGAAAATGGAGGAAGTGGTGATTGGAGATCAAATTTGGGACTTAAAATCAGATCACAAGCCAATCTATTTAAGTTTCTCTTGGACCGGAAAGAAGCAATTAGGGTCAAAAAATCAGTGTGTTCAACAAAATCCCCCAAATGGCAGAATTATTTTGAATCCAGAGAATTGTAATACCTTCAAAATAATGCTAGAGAATCTCTTCAAGAAGGAGGAAATCCCATCTCATGGCCTTCATAGTCACAGATTAACACATTTAATTCAAAGCGCACTTGCGGAGTGCAAAAGAGCAAAAATTAAGAAGTCTGAAACAAATTGCTTTCCATTTAATGCTTGGTTTGATGAGGAATGCAAAAAGGCAAGGAGAAGGTGGAAGGAATCAAACACGGATAGCATAAAGCTCAAAGCTTACAAGCAGACAGTAAAAAAGAAAAAAGTTGATTTCATGGTTTCAAGGAGAGAAGAACTAATCTTCCTCGGGAAAAATAACCCCAAATTATTTTGGAAGGAGCTCCAGTCGAAAAAGGTGCAAACTGAAAACAACATTACAGCTTCTAAATGATTTGACTATGCAAGACAACTTTATGAGCAGGATCCCAAGGTTGACCCTCCTCCCTTGGTCAACACAGACACAAAACTCTTCACGGTGCACGAAGTAGAGATGGGTATCAAGAAGTTGAGCGCTGGAAAAGCAAAAGACTTAGATGAACTCCAAGCAGAGTATCTAAAATGGGGCTTAAAAATTCTTTCACCTCACATCACAAAAATTTTCAACAACATCTTACAGCAGGGGTTCCCCACAGATTGGACAACTAGTATGGAAATACCTCTTTTCAAGAGTGGTGATGTCAATAATCCCTCCAACTATAGAACCATAATGATAAACCCCTTGTTTGCAAAGTTATTTGGAAGCATGTTAGAAAAGAAAATCAGCAAGTGGGCAGAAGAAAGAGATAAACGTGCTAAAGGGCAAGCGGGTTTTAGACCTAAACATTCCACAGTTGATCATTGTATAACTTTAAGGCACATCATAGAAAAAGTTTGGGAAAAAAAGGAAGAAGTTTTATGTTGCTTTGTTGATTTCAGAAAAGCCTTTGACACGGTTCCTAGGGATAAGCTTTGGGGCAGAATGGAGGAACTCGAGGTTCCCAAGCATTTGAGAGCAGCTGTGCATAGGTTGTATGAAGAGGTGAAAGTCAAAATCAGAACTTCAGCTGGCATTTCTGAAAGTTTTAGAAGCGATATCGGGGTCAAGCAAGGTTGCTCATTGTCTCCTACCCTTTTTGGGTTATATATTGACAAACTTGAAGAGTGGCTAAATTCGCAAGGGGGTGACGGTATCCATTTGAGCAAGTTCGTTATCAGGCTTCTTTTGTATGCAAATGACCTTATATTGATTGCTAAATCGGCTCTTGGTTTGCAAGAGCATTTACGTTCCCTTGAGCATTTTTGTAGAAGGGTTGGGATGCAAGTCAATATTAGCAAAACGAAAGTAGTGGTTTTCTCTAACAAAAGAAAGCATAACCAACATAAGTTCTATTTTGAAGGCAGCGTTCTGGAAGAAGTTGCAGATTACAAATACCTCGGAATTGACTTCAACAGAAATTTAAGTTGGGATGGTTGTAGAAAGAAGAGAACTTTAGGGGGTTGGAAAGCATTTTATGCTCTTCAAAACAGGTGTAGAGAGGCAGAGCTGTGGGACTGGAAAACCACTCTAACTCTTTTTGGGCTTCTAGTGATTCCGGTGATTCTCTACGGTTGTGAACTGTGGGCCAGCAGCACAACCAAGATGCAGTGGAAACAAATTGAAAAAATTCAGAAACATTTGATTACAAACAAATTCAAAATTAAAAGTGCAGTTCCTTATGCCATCCTGCTAAGTGAAACAGGGGCTGCTCCTATTGAAGCAATTGCTATGGTGCGAGTCATAAGGTATCTGAAAAAAATTGAGCAAATGGAAGAGGGTAGATGGCCTAAGGTTGTGGTTAGTGACAGATTGTACAAAAGACAGAAGACTTGGATGCAGAAAAATAACAAATGGTTTAGTAAATGGGGTATTTTCTTGAGAATGTGTCCTACAAACAGTAAAGAGATAAAAACTTTTGTTATGGATAAATTCCACAAACATACTTGGATGAAAGAGCTAGAGAGAAAGAAGAAGTACTACATGGAAGAGTTTAACCCCATGCATAACCATCAACAAAAGGCGTACATAGGGGCTAATATTTCTTGGAGATCTAAAATTCTTATTGCTCAATTAAGGACTAATTCTCATCAACTCCGTTGTGAAACAGGGCGTTGGAAAAGGCCAAAAGAAATGTGGGAAGAAAGAGTATGTATTTTTTGCTCCTCCGGAAAAGTGGAAACAGAAAAACATTTCATTCTAGAATGTGAGGCCTTCAAAGACATCAAGGAAAACTATGCAAATATTATGGCAGCTAATTCTTGGGATAATTTATTCAGCGAAGAGTTGGTCGATAAGCTGAGAGTGGTCATTGTAAAACTTCACAGGAAAAGGGCCGAATACAAGAGTCAGATAGAGAAGCAATCGGTCCCATAGGCTATTTTTAGCCTCGTGGACTTTAAAAATTCTTTCTTTCTTTCTTTCTTTCATTGTAGCTGCCACAAAACGATTGCTCCTGGCACCTGCACTGATCACTGTTGCCACAAAATTCATGGTTACACCATCAAATTGTATCGTATACTCGAGTAATGGTTGCAAAGACAGTTCTGCATACGTATCTATTCTATCATCACTACTACTGAAGCATACGCCCAGCAAAATCAACTCTACATGAGTAGCTATTTTTCACCACGTTTAAACTTCAATTTGATCCACAAGTTCAGATCATGAGCAGTCAACATACCTCTTCGAAGGCCATAGAAACGCTGGGTTGATGAATTACGTGAAGAAAATTAAGAAAACTAGAGGATGAGGACGTGTTTGAACGAAGTATTATTTTCATTTAATACTTTCATATATTTATGGTTGATTCTTCTGATATTGGTATTATGCAACACGTATCACAAAAAAAGAGATACTGTGCAAAGATTCACGTGGATAGTTTTAAGAATGGTGAAGATTTTTTTTACATGCATTAAACTTAAACTTTTATCCACTAAACTTAAAAGTTTGGAAATAAACGTGAATTTACCTTTTATGAAGTGATATCATGAAGGGATGATAAATTCAAATTTTTAAAAGGTATGTATGTAAAAGACATTTAATCTTAAAAAAAAAATTGGAGTGATAAGATAACGGAAAGGTGATAAAGAGTGTTTTAAATTTGAGTTTTGGAAATTGTTTTTCAATGGAAGTAATAAGGTGATTTTTTATGAACATTTTTGGAGTTCTAAGGGGTGTGAAATTTTTTCATTTTTAGTGATAAGGTGATTTTTTTTTTGGAGTGATAAGTTGCTTTTTGTAAATTGGAGAAATATTGTGTGGAGAGATAAGGTGTGTTCCTTTTTTTTCATATGTGGAGTGATGAGGTAAACTTCTTTTGTACATTTGGAGTGAAGAGTGAATATTGTTAAAAGGGAAGTTTATTGAAGTAAAGTTTTTACTTCTAGGAAGTTGAATCAGTGAATATCTAGATTTTGAAGACGAATTGCTTCAAAGGGCTCCAAGCTTGGCATTTTCATTACTTGAAGGTGAAGATTGCTTATGTACTCAATACTTAATAAGATCGTATTTTTTTGGTACTTGTGTCCTAGATCCACCCGAAATTGAATAAGGGGATTTTAGGTACACCGTGTGTAGTGAATGCATGTGCCTGATTTGTGTCCGGTTTCTGCAATCACTCTTCTTGTAATATGGTACACAAAATTACACAACTACATGCACATAAGCAAGCTTAAGTATGCATGTCATCACACTTAATTAATCAAGCTCATGTAATCAAGCTGGAGTACACAAGCACAATGCATTTATGTGACACGTCATCAACTCGATAAAGAGATCTTCACATCACATCTTTTAATCAAAGAAATCAAGTTGAAGACGCTACAAAATCAAGCATTCCAAGCCAAGACAACATCGACATCAACAACACTTTTTGTATCACTTACCGGTAAACATTTTTGTAACTAAGTTAAATTGTACGGGTGCATTCTCGATTGAAACCGACACCCTAATTTGAATTGGTTAGGTGATTATATTAAGTCAATTAATTCTTCAACTGAGTCATCAAGATTGAACTTGTCATTTGTCTCTTGGGTGCATTTTCGACAGTGTTCGACACCCTTCCTTTAAAGCACAATCAAGTGAGTCCATCAAGTGCGCGAGTTTTAACTCTAAAGTAGACAAAAAACAAGTTCACCTCTCCTGCAAGCGAGCATGAGTATTCATTCAAGCAAGTTCCATCAAGCCAATAAAAAGTTCACAACATCAAGCGAGCCAGTGTGAAGTTCATTGAAGCAACAATCAAAGCAAGCGAGGGAGTTCAACTCTAACGCAAGTAAATTTAATATTTAAACAACAATCAAGAAAGTTGAAATCTACAGCAAGCGAGTGTGAGTTCCAGTGAGCGTCTAACAAGCAAAACAAGTTTCACCAAGCAAGAGATCAAACAAATTCCAAAGCAAGCAAGCGTGTCATTCCAATCAAGCCAGCGATTTCAATCCAACAAGTTCAAGTCAAATGATAAAGTTCAAGACAAGCGAGCCTGAATTCAAGCGAGCGAGTTCACATAGCGCAGCACATCCAGTTGTTACAAATTCTTCACAATTTGATCCTATCAAGTGTTGAAGACATGGTGCACATCAGCAAAGCAACTCTTGCTGATATTTCATGGTATCTACAACATACAAATGAAACGATTGAGTTCCTTCAACTAGAGTCGCAACTACAAAGAAATGAGTTGCAAGAGAAGAATGATGCTTCCGAGTCTTTGAATCATGCCAATGTAGAAAAAGTCGAAGTCGGGATTAAATTGGCAAGGGTCCAAAAGTTGAAAAACTTGATAAAGTTGGGAGTTTTTTGAAAAAGTTGGCAAAACTAAAAAAATACAAAAATATTCATTTTTGGAAAAAATCCCGACTTTTTAGAAAAATTCCCGATTTTTTAGAAAATCCTGATTTTTTCAAAAAAAAAAAATTAAAAAATTATTAAAGAAACTACTTCACTCACGATTTTTTGGAAAAATTCGACAAAAAGTCGGGATTGCGAGGATAAAATCGCGACTTTTTCAGGGATGAAAAAGTCAGCCGATAAAGTCGACTTAGGGAAAAATTCGGGATTTTTTCAAAAAGTTAGGACTTTTTGCCAACTTTTTCCACACTGAACCATACACATAAAGATGATAAGCCATTCATCCAGACAGATTAAAGTGTCGAAGTTGTTCAAGTTCAACTTTCTTCCAAACCAATCATCAAGCCATGGAAAGAAATTCAAAGTAACAGAAATCGACAAGGATTAGGATATGTCCAAGATGACGACAACTTACATATCCCAAATTATTCAAAGCCCATCAAGTTTTTCAGTGCAGGCTTTTTTGAACAAATCACATCAAAAAATTCTGCGACAATTGCAGCCAAACCGATATGCACGCAAACCGAAGTTGCAGTCAAACCAAATGCTCACATTGTAAAAGAACAAGTCATATGGAAGATCATCGTTTTGAACTCCATCCTTGTCGCCATTGTGGCAAGCCAAATCATTCATCAGAGAAATGCTGCAACCAAACCCAATCGGCCAGATTAAAGATCAATTATGCCTGGATTGATCCATGGAAATGGTCGTCAATAGTCAACAGATTGTATAAGTTCTACAACCGAATTCAATCACACCTCTTACAGCCGACAGTCAAAAGAAGATGGTACTCTCATGCAGTTGAACGGGGGAGTACACCAGTGCAACACTCCTACACCTAAAGGGGGGGAGTTCCGAAATAATTTCCAGATGATTGTCTCTCCTTTTAGCTAACAAAGGGAGGAAAATGATAATCACATTGAAGGTGTTTTTCAGACTGAAATTTTCGACCACATCAGCAAAAGCAACCAGTGGGCATCAACAAATTCGCCAATGGGAGGTCGCCAACAAAAGCAACAATGAGCAGTTTTCGACAATTTCAATGAGCAGTTTCCGACAACATCAACAAATTTAACAGAGAGTTTTTTTTTGACATCATCAACATCAAGTAGCCAGTGGGCAGTTTCATCATCACCAAATTCGCCAGTGGGCATCTTTAAAATTTTGTCAGTGGACAAGCAAATTCGCCAGTGGGCGTTTCAAAATTTTGTCAGTGGACAAAGGATGCTGATTTCAAGCAAAGGACAGATGGATCCTTTTGCAGCTTGGCACGTGATGGAGTTGTCAAGCGAAATTCATAGATGAATCAGACATGAAGTTGACTCATGGTCTCTTCAGATTGTAGTTTTTCGGCATCCAGCTTTGGCGGTTTTTCAGGCAGTGTTGTTGAGGAGCAACAATTTCAGCATGATAACTTGGAAGATGTTTCCTCGTTCTTATTTTGGATTAAGGGGGGGAATGTTATCCTCTTTCTCATAAACAATTATAAATCCAAAATAAATTAAATTAATTAAATATTGAAAATTAGGATTTTATGCCTAATTTTCTACATTATGTTAGTTACTCTTGATTAGGAGTTAGTTTAGGCCTAGCTCCTAGATTAGTGTGTGTGGTTGAGAGAATATCTCAACCAAGTTGTCCAAGATACATGCACTATCTTGTTACAACTTCCTCATCTATTTAATTGTATTATTACATTCTTTTAATAATGAGAATATGTGAGTAATTATTCATCATCAAGGTGTTGCTGCTGTGCTGCGCAGCCTGTGACCTAGCAACGCCGCCTCTGCTCTTCGCTCACAAGATTCAGCTCCAATGGAGGCCGGTGGGGGTGCCGAACCTGCCCCTCCCCTGCCCGAACTGATTGCATTCAAGAAGCTCATCGTTGGATCTCACAAGAGACCAATGTCCGACGCACAACAGAAGTTCGTTAAAAAGCTGGACTGCATCCCAATTGTGGAATTTCCAATAGCAGAAACTTGCAGATCAGCAGTCAATCTAGCAGACAGAGGGCTCATCGGACAATTTACCGAGCTCTAGCCCTCTCCCAAATCCGTTGAAGCATGGGTGCAGATAAATTGGATGTCGCTCGTATCTGAAGGAATCAAGAGCCATTTTGTTGGAAAAGGATTCTATGTGTTCGTGTTTGAAAGCCCGGAGGACAAAAATCTCATTTTGAGAAACGGTCCTTACTTCATGGGGCCTCAGGGTTTATACCTGAACAAATGGACCCCTGACTTCGATCCAGCCCAGGACGTGTCGTCTGCTATTCCAGTTTGGGTCCGTCTACCTCATCTCCCATTACATTGCTAGAATCAAAAATCTTTGCAGGTATCGGCAACTTGCTTGGAAGGTATATCGATCAAGCTGTTCGAAAAGATCAATACTCCTGCGCACGGATCTGTGTGGAGGTTGATCTGGAGGAAGGGTTACCAGAGGCAATCAAACTTACAGCAGCTGAATGGACGCACATCCAGGAGCTAGATTATGAGTAGCTACCCTTCAAATGCCGGCACTGTCACGGCTACGGCCACTTTGCAAGACACTGCAAAAAAAAGGAAGGAGAGGAGAGCGAGAATGTGAAAGCAGAACAATGGACCACAGTGCAGAAAGCAGGGACAGCAAAACCCAAAACTAAAGGAATACCAAAGGAAAATAACCCCGACCCAACGGGGCAAGAACAAAAAGATGGGACCACCAACCCCACCTCAAAATCAAGAGATCAAAATGTAGAGTCCAACAAGGCCATAGAAGCTCTGAAAGCAAACAGGAACAACAACGAACATTCAAGACCCTCCCCTAACGGTAAAGGAGTAGAGGAGCAAGGGCAAACAGTGGGAACCCCCGAAGTAGCTCCCTCTCCCTCATATGCTGACATAGCAAGAAAGAAAGTGCATGAATCACCAAGCTCCTAGGAGGACGAGATCATAGAAAGGCCTGCCAAAAGAGCAGGAAGAAAGTCTCGCAGAGAAGCGAGGGATAAAGAAGCGGAAAGACAAAAGACTCAAGGAAGTCAACCCACTATAGAAATGTCAATTGGCAGAAACACAAGGACAAGGCCGCCAAAAGGAGGAGGCCCAACCACCCCGAACAGTAAGTAATGAGAATCGTCTCTTGGAATTGCAGAGGGCTTGGGAACCCAATGAAAATAGAAGCGGTCAAATATCTTATGAAAGTGGAACCTGCAGACATCCTAATGCTCCAAGAGACAAAAATTGAAGGGGAAGCCCTTCTAGAGATCAGCAAAAAGAAATGGCAAAAGAACACAGGAAAAGCAATAAGCGCAAGAGGCTCCTCGGGTGGAATAGCAACCTTGTGGAAGGAAGATCACTTCAGGCTCGTCAATTCACACAACACATAACACTGGTGTTTCACAGAGCTGAAGCATATATCAAGTAAGTTAACCATTGCACTATTCAATTTATATGTACCGGTATTGTATTCTGAAAAGAAAGATTGTTGGAAAACATTAATTGAGTTTTTGCAACTGAATTCTCCAAACAATATAATCATAGCTGGAGATCTAAATCTAGTAATGAATGAAAAAGAAAAGAGAGGGGGTAGGAACAGCACGGATCAGATGATCCATGTAGTAGAAGACATGATACAACAATGGGATCTATTGGACTTTAAACCAAGAAAAGGGCTCTATACGTGGACAAACAACAGGACAGGGGAAGACCATATATCCGCCAGACTTAACAGGTTCTAGGTCCAAAGCACAATGTTGATGGAAAGGAGGCTTATCTCATCAGCCATCCTTCCAAAGCTCACCTCGGATCATAAGCCCATCCGGCTAATGCTACAGGAGGAAGAGAATTTGGGGCCAATCCCATTCAGATTCAGCCCACTGTGGAATGGAAAGAGCAGTTTTTTAGAGACGGTCCGAATGGCATGGAACACCTCAGTCAATGGCTCTCCCAATTATGTATGGGAACAAAATTAAAAATAACAAAAAAGGCACTCAAGGAATGGAGTAAACTCCCAACAAACACACCCAAAGATCAAAGAATCGGGGTAGTGCAACACTTGGAAATTCTGCAAAGTGAAATGGACACAACTGATATAAACAAAACAGAACTAGAAAATGAGCAAGTAACCCAATGCAAAACATTCCTCTCCTTCAGAAATGAAGAAGAGTATTGGAGACTAAAGTCCCGAAGTCTCTGGTTGGAAGCTGGAGATAGAAACACATCATATTTTCATCGATAATGTAGAGCTAGACTCTCCAGGAATCACATCTCAGAGATCACTTCCTCTGATGGGAGGCTCTGCAAAGGAATAGAACAGATAAAATCTGCTGCAGTATTACATTTCCATCATCTTTACAGCAAAGAGAAAGAGGATTGCGAAGAAGATAAAAAAGAATTCCTAAAGAACATTCCAGCATTGGTCACCACAAAGGACAATACAACATTACTGAAGCAAACAAATGAAGAAGAAATCAGCAATATAATTTGGTCCATGAACCCAGACAAAGCCCCTGGGCCAGATGGGTTCACCATACACTTCTACAGGATATGCTAGGATATAATTAAAACATATCTAATTAGATTGATAAAAGGATTCTTGAAGAAAGCAAAAATGGAGGGCAGCACCAACTCAACATTCCTCGCTTTAATCCCGAAAGAGACAAACCCCTCCTCCTTTGAGAGGTTCAGACCAATCTCTTTGTGCAATGCCTCATATAAAATTATTGCAAAACTTCTTGCAAACAGAATAAAGCCACTGCTGCGCAAACTCATATCAAATTCGCAAGGGGGCTTCGTCAATGGGAGACACATCTTGGACAATGTAATCCAAGTCCAGGAAGCCATGCATTCTAGCAATCTTAGAAAGGAGAAAGGTATGCTGATCAAGTTAGACATGGCTAATGCCTTCGATAGAGTCAAGTTGTCCTATCTATATCAAGTTCTAATCTCCTTTGGATTTGATCAAGAGTTTGTAAATCTGATCCAAGCATGCACCAGTAGTCCTTGTATAGCGCCTTCGGTAAATGGGAGGCTAGCTGATTTCTTCCAAGCCACGAGGGGGATGAGACAAGGATGTCCCCTTTCTCCATTCCTCTACATCTTAATGGCGGATACGTTGAGCAAAAAGCTGGAGCTTGATATGATAACAGGAACAGCCCCAGGTTTAAAAATAACAAAGGACCTTAAAGCAATAAACCATGCACTGTTTGCGGATGACTCCCTCATGCTGGGAGGAGCTTCAACCAGAATAGGCTCTGCATATAAAAATACTCTTCAAGCATATTGCAAAGTATCTGGAGCTCTAATCAGTGAAAGGAAAAGTGCAGTACATAGCTGTAATACAGAGGAGGAAGAAACTCAAAACATAGCAAGCAACTTGGGGTTTAATGGATACGCAAAATGGGAAAAAATCAACTATCTTGGATTGCCACTAACACTGGGCACAAACAAAGCCAATCTGTGGGAGGGAGTAATTACAAAAATCAGAGGCAAAATCGCTGCATGGGGAGGTCAATGGCTAACTCATGGAGGCAAATTAACCCTTATAAAATCAGTTCTGTCATCTATGCCAATTTATCAAGCGTCATACCTGATGGCACCCAAGTCAATCTCAGGACAGATTAATAAAATCATGAGGGATTTTCTGTGGCAAGGAGGCAAAGGAAACCAGAGCAAATTTCATCTGGTGAAATGGGAGATAGCAAAGCGAACCTTGAAGGAAGGAGGCCTTCAAATACGAGATCCGGACTCTGCCAACGTATCTCTGGGATGCAAAATACTCTGGAAACTCCATAGCGACCCCAATCATCCCGTCAGCACAGCTCTGAGGCATAAATACTTACCAAATGCAAATCTAAGAAACTTGCAGATCACAAACATCAAAAAGAGCTCGCTGTTATGGCAGTTATGTATGAAAGGGCAGCGTTTTTTCACCCAGAATTTATATCGTACCCCAGGGAATGGGAAACGCGTAAAGTTGTTGAATGATAGTATAATGGGCCACTCGCCATTAGCCACACAAGACAGCCTGCATGAGATATGCGTGTTTTTAGAAAACAGAGGGGACAAGACGCTCAACGATATCTCAAAGTGGAACGAATCCGAGTTCTGGATTGATTGGGATTTCAAAGATATACCAGCTCACCTAATGCAGCAAACAGAAATCCTCAAACAGGAACTTCGTGAGGCTGCCTTGGTGCATAAAATAGAAAAGTATAAATCGGGATGGCGACCTACAGGAGCATACACCTCAGTCAAAGGCTATGAATTGATGCAAACACACAAAGATCGAATTCATCCAGCAAAGTTTTGGAAAGAGGTATGGGATCCTATGGCGCTGCCCAAGGTAAACTTCTTCTTCTGGACACTGATGCATAGAAAGATCCTGACCGGTGAAAACCTTATGAAAAGAAACATTGCAGGTCCGCATAGGTGCACACTTTGTAAATAAGCCATGGAAACCATGGATCATTTATTTGTTGAATGTCCATATGCAAACAGAGTTTGGACTCACATTCTTCAAGGATTAAAGGTTGCAATCCCCACTAAAACATCAGTTGTGGACTTATTCTTCTCATGGAAAGAGTGCTATCCGTCGCTCTCCCTAAACTCTTCATGGGCCAGAATCTGGATCACTCTTCCCAAGCTTGTGTGTTGGAAGCTATGGCTAGCTAGAAATGAGCAGATATTTAACAATGTAACTTGGACCCCCAACATGGTAGCAACAAAAGCAAAAGGACTCCTTCTAGAAATTTTGAATTCTCAGAAAATCAAAGAGGACAATTCGGTGCAGCAAGAGGAAACGAATTGGCTTGGCACCCAAGCATTCACCCAACGGATACACAGCACATAAAAACCCCTCAGAAATCCTGACTGGAGGCTAAGAGAAAAGGATGAAATTTTTTAGAATTGGTGGAGGAAGAAAGGAATAACACAACTTTTTTTGACAGTGCCTCTAAAGGCAACCCCGGGACAGCAGGAGTTGGAGGACTCATATACTCTTCTGATGGAAGCATCAAAGAAACCTTCAGTTGGGGACTAGGACAGCGAACTAACAATCAAGCAAAAATCCTGAGCTTGATAAAAGTATGCCAAATAGCCAAAGAAAGAGGACATCGGGAGCTGCAAGCATTCGGAGACTTAGAAATCCTGATCAAAATAATACATACGCAAGGCCAATTCAATGACGCTGGTTTAAATAAGAATCTGCAAAGGTTGAGATACCTACTCCAAGACTTCACTTCCTTCAAATGCTATCACATTCTCAGAGAATCAAACCAAGAAGCAGACTTCTATGCCAACAAAGGCTGCCTCTTGGCACAAGGAGACCTTAGCACAAATGGCGGAGATCTAGAAACAATCTGTATACCATGAAAATAGATAATTGCTGGAAACAAAAAATGTAAAAGAATTGCACTGAAAGATGTAAGGCTGCGGCCATTCGGAGTTCTCTACTAATAAAATCCATACCCATTTCAGTTAAAAAATAATAATGAGAATATGTGAGGAATGTCGTGAGGCTCTCAAGCCTTTCCGCCATGTCTGTGTTTCTATGTTGTTAGTGTGTTTTTGGTGTGTGTTAATTCTTTTTAATATTCAACATCTTTCTCCTTTTGGTGTTTTCTCCTCTCTTAGACTAATTCTAACACTAAGCTGACAAAAGCTATGAATTGATCCTGTTAGCACTCTAGTAATTCTAAAGTTGTGAGATTTTGGTTTAAAGTCTAAGAACACTAGAGTTAACCACAAACCTACTTTTAAACTCTAGGATATAGCCTTCCTAGGGTTCAGATAGGGCTCTCTCTGTAAGATTTAACTTTGTTTTGATTATAAGATATTAGACTCGTTATGATTGTGAAATTTGGTTTTGATTTGGTTTGGTTTGGTGGGAAAAATCACTTAATGAGATGGATAGTGAGAAATATGTTTCTCCATTGGGCTAAGGAGTCAAAAGTCAAGCAGACAGAACTAGGATCAAGGTCAAAAAGTCAAATGTTTTCAGGGCAAGATAGATAAGTCTTTGAAGATCTTGGAATGTTGTTTTGGTGAAGTGGTTTGATCGGGATAAAGAGCAATGAAGGGTTCTTTGATCCGGAAAAAGGAAGAAGTAGATAGAGGTCAAACGAAAGAGGGAGCAATTAAGGGTTCCCTACTCTGGAAATCAGCAAAAAACATAGAAATGATAAACAGTAAAGACAGGGTGCTTTTAACAAATCCTGAAATAATACTCTTGTTTATTCATTCAAATTTAGAACACATAATGGATGCATGAAAACATCAGAAGATAAACAATGACAAGTAAAAAGTACTTCACTTCAATGGCTCATCACATGAATCCTGAAATATGATGCTAGTTGATTTGATCCAGTCTGCTACTCGAAATTTGCAACAAAAAGCTTCCAAGTCCAACAAAAATGACTATAGAAATCTTCAGCAATTTATTCCACAATATTACTTCAAAGTGTGAAGTATATATACAAAATTGTTTACAAAATATCCTAAAATGCTTCTAGGAATTATCTAAGGAAAAATAAAATATCTTTACAACAAAATAGTGACAGCTGCTTAACAAATCAGCAAGTTGTCCTATTTATCCAAATAAAATAGAACACTGTTTGTGGATTAGGTGCAGCTGGCTGCCTTGGTGTCCTCTTTGCTGGCATAGATATTTCAAATCTGTTTTGAAATATTATCTCTTTATCTTATACTCTTTAACTCTGATTTATCATTATCCTCTGATACTCTTTAACTCGGATACTCTTTAACCTCTGTAAAAATTCTTTATTGTTGTAATTAATTTTGTTTTGACTGAAAAATCAACAAACTGTTTTTTTGTCTTTCTCTCTGCTCTTTGACTTTTACAGTAAGTCAGTGACTGACTGCCAAGCTTCATCATTACGAATTTGTATCTTTTTTAGCCTCCTGAAATTTTCATCTGCCTCAGTATATCTGGCAAATGTTGGTTTTATGACATAAATGTCTTATCTCATGCTACAGATAAAAGAAGTCTTCAAAACTTCTGAGTAAGACCTTTCCTGTTGGAATGCCTTGTCCACTTGTTCTTTTGCATACTCTCTAATTTTCTTATTTTAATCTTCCTGTGGCATAAGTTTTTCATTAATGACCAAAATGTTAGGAAAACTTCTTTGCCTCAAATTTTCAAATTTAACCATAAAATTGGTTATGGCTATGTTCATATTTTCACATTTCTCTTCAAGTTGTTTCATCAGATTCTTTTTTGAAAGGACTTTCCTTATTTCAAGGATTGTCTTTGTCCTATCAGTGATTTCTATTTCTTCCAACTCTTGCTTGGATTTTCTGTTGAGAAACTGTATCAATTCTAAGACTTGCTCAGGTTTGTCATCAAGCTCATCTTTTGTTTTCTGAATTTCTGCATGTGCTGCCTTCAGTAAATCCCTCTGTTCATATATTACCTGGATTGAGGACCACACATCATTGATGGCTTCAATGATTTTGTTCCATAAGTGGTTTTTCACATATGATATTGGTTCCTTCAAGGTTAAATCCTTTTGTAGTTTTTTCAGTTCTTCATTTAACCTATTATTTTAACCTATTAGCTCTTTGCTCATCAGTTTTGGCATTGATTTGAGCTAACTTCTTTGTATCCTCAAGATTATCAATCATCTTCTTCAATCTGTTAATCTCATTTGTTTTAAGTGACATTTATTCCATGGCTTTTACTAGTTTACTATCCTTATCTGTGGGCTGCACTGTTGATGTAAAAGATTATGTGGCTGAAGTTGTGGATGATGTCACTGGCACTGCAATAGCCAGTGGTTCTTTTGGTGCAAACTCTTCTGCCAGAGTTGAAGGCACAACAGTAGTAACCATGGGAATTACTGTAGGAGCTTCCTGAGTTTTAGTAGTTTCTCTTCCAAGGACAAGTTTGTCCATTTGAGTCTCCAATTCTTTGATCTGTCCTGTTAACTGAAAAATTAAGTTCATCATGTCATCCTTCTGAGTTTGTGCTTGTACTATTTCTCTAGCCAGTGGATGTTCATTTGGTGGCAACTTAAGTTGTTTCCTCAATGCTGCAATGTCCTCATTCTTCTTCTTCACTAACTGTTCTGCTGCTTTAACATTTGCAGGATCATATCCTATTTGGAGGACCAACTCTTCTAGAGACTTAATTCTAAGATCTTTGTCATATGATGAGGCTTTGTCAACCTTCATTTGATCCCTCATGTTTATGATTGTATTTTGAAGCTTGTTGATACTCATAGCCTTGGTAGTTATAGTAGAATATAACATTTCTAAACTCTGCCTATGAAACTCAATTTTATCTAGTGCATGAATGCTTTCTGTTGGCACTTCTAGATCAATTTTCTTGTAGTCTGCAACTGTCTTAGGAATCTTGACTGTTGGTTGTAACACTAACATAATCAACTTTTTTTTGAATAGTCAAAAGCTGATAAAAGTATGTTCTGAACACTTGGTGTTTGCTTCAAGTATTGAGAGTAAATCTCATTTTTGATCTCTTCATTCTTTGTTTTAATCTGTTTATACTTTTCCTTGATATCAAGATCCTTTTCGTCTGTTGTCTATGAGGAGGATGCCTCCAAATTCTGGTGTTTCTCTATGACCTGTGTATTGGAATTATTAGGATTTCCTTCATTCAAATTCTTTGTAACTGGCTCATTTGTGATGACTATAGCAGCTTCTGTATTTGTTGTTGGGACATCTGTGTCTTCAACTTCAATAGTAACTTTTTCTTTATCAACTAAGTTTATCTTAGGCTTTTTATTGTATCTAATTTTAAATCTTGTTTCAGTTGTGGTTTCAGCATTGTATGTTCCTTCTTCTCTAACTCTCTTAGTAGCCTTTTCTCCTTGATTATCAGTTTGTAAGGTAAGACTAGTATCAACCTGCCTAACTACATCTACCAAAGTGTTTTTTAGCCACTCAGTTTGATTGACATACTATTCAATCTCTGGTTTTTTCTCATGAATGTAGGGTGTTAGTTTGCACTTAACCCTCATTTTGCTCAGTATTCCTTGTGGATCATAGTTCCATGAGAAACTCTCTTCAAATCTGTACTCAAGTAACTATTTGGCTGCTTCTATCTTTGCATCTCTGTGATTACAAATAAATGGCCCCACCTGATTCTTTAACTTAAACTGGGTCTTCTTCTTAGCTGCTAAGAAGTTAATAGAATCAGAATTTAAGATTTGCCTGATATACTCCAAGGAAACGATTCTCATTGGTACATATTTAGGTAGTTTGTAGGGCAATAGATTAGACCCAAAAACTCTAATTGTAGTATGTTTTTCATATAAATACCAATCACCAGTTCTAGTGTGCTCTGATAACTGTAGAATTTTCTTCATTTCATCACTGATCCTTGGGTGTTTTGTGTTGGTCAACATATTAATCAATGGATGGACAAATTTATCTGTAAACTCCACAAAAATGAATTCTAAGGACTCTTTTCTGATCAATGAAGTCCAAAAGATGACTGAAAGTGGATTTTCTTCTATATCAAGCTTCTGGAGGGTTACTGGAAACTTGTCTGCTTGAAAATACAAAAACATATGGAAGAGAAAAGATGTGTATCTAAACACTCCTTCAGTTGGCAATTTAACCAGCTGATCATGGATATTGTCAGCAATGTACTCAGCATAATTGAAGATGACAGAAGGAGGCTGTCCTGGTGTAAAAGTAGATAGGAAACTGGAGTGTAAAAACTTTGGTAAACTTGAATAAGTATATATTATTATTGATAAAAGTTGAGATGATTACAAGTGGAGATCACCAAGGCTTTAAATACAGCCCTACGGTGGCCCTTGGCGAAGAGGCATGATCGTTGATCATGCCCTTCCACATTAATAAAACTAAGATAACTATATCTAACTAATAATTAATAAAATATACATAACATTTCCCCTCTCTTAAAGATGCTTTGTCCTCAAAGCATACGTAATGACGAGTGTTGCTGGCGAAACGCTTCAAATTCCCAAGAGGCTTCTTCTACGGGCAAATCCTTCCATTTGATTAAATATTCCGTAATAACATGAGAGCGTAGCATAAGTAGATAGGATACTTTCGGGCTCCAAAATGATCCTTCCTTCATCATCCAAAATGGGGAGTGTCGTTTGGGACAACTGATGGTCACCCAGTGCCTTTTTTAAGCAGGACACATGGAAGACATTGTGAACACGACTTGTATCGGAAAGGCTCAACCCATAAGCGACTTGACTGATCTTTTTAATAATTTGATACAGACCATAGAACTTTGGAGCTAATTTATTTTTCCCTTTTTGTTTTAGGGACAACTGCTTGTACGGTTGGAGCTTGAAAAACACCCACTCTCCAACTTCAAATGATCTCTCAGTTCGATTACGGTCAGCCTGTTGCTTCATATGATTCTGTGCAATATTCAGATTTTCTTTTAGAATTTGGACGACCTTTTGGTGTTCTTCTAGTTTATTTTTAACTGCTGGCAAATTTGATTGAACTGAAGCAAAATCTTTCCACTTCGGGGGCTCGTATCCATATAGAGCCTGGAATGGAGTCATTTTTGTCGATGTATGGTAAGTAGAATTATACCACCATTCGACGAGATGCAACCATTGAACCCACTTATTTTGTTTCTCCGTAGCATAACACCGTAGGTAAGCTTCCAAACATTTATTGACAACCAATGGAGTGTAAAAACTCTGGTAAACTTGAATAAGTATATATTATTATTGATAAAAGATGAGATGATTACAATTGGGGATCACCAAGGCTTTAAATACAGCCCTACGGTGTCCCTTGGCGAAGAGGCATGATCGTTGATCATGCCCTTCCACATTAATAAACCTAAGATAACTATATCTAACTAATAATTAATAAAATATACATAACAGAAACCTAGGATTGATTCATCAGTATGCTCATCTGTAAAGTATCCTAAGATAAATGACAGCATGGAAATGATATGCCTAGACCCTTCTGGAAATTTTGAAGTAGAATATGGAGGGTTGATTTGTGGAATTTCAACATGTAAAGGCATGAACACTTGAAAAATCTGAAACCTTTTGGGAAAAGAAAGACCAATGTACAACTTTGTAAGTGCCTCTATTGACAAAGGAACTGCTTTAGGATCATGTTTGAGTTGTAACATCTGGTTTATGGACTCAGCAGTAATTGTAAACTGATGCAGGAGCATGAGGCTTAGAGACAAAAGGATTCATTATTTATTCCAAAAATCCAAAAAAGTTTACAAGAAAAGGTGTTGGTACATTTAGCTGTCATCTTACAGTTTTACTAGATAGGGTTGAACTAGTATTTAGGAGGATCAAACAGTTTAGATTTGATTCAACATATTTAGCCTTCAATTGATAGATTTAGGGAAGATATTATGTAATTAAGATTTTATCTAAATTAGGGGAATTCAATCCTCAAGAGGAGGTCGACTGTTATGTAAAAAAACTATAAATGTAACCTCTTAGAAGGAAGAAATCGAATTTGGGCGCAGAAGAATTGATTGAGGGGGTTTTGCCTCTGATTTAATAAAAATTGAAGAATTTATTTATCTGTTGTTGCTTGGAAAATTCCCGGAGGGTTTCATCCCTTCGAATCCATTTGATTTATGTTTTCTGTGTAGAAAATGAGAGTGATTGCTTCTGTGTGAAGGAGAACTTACGTGCAAGTAACTTCTGTGTAAAGAATTCAGAGGAAATTGAAGTAATTTTGGTTCTTTGGCTTGAGGTTAGATAGTTGATAATTAGTCTGTGGTCATTGAGTTACACAGCAGGAATAGAGGTTTCCAAGAGGAGTGGAAGTCAAACTATAACCAGCAGGAGAAAATTCGTGTTTAAACGTGATTGAAAACAAAAATTGAAGTCAAGCGGTTTTGGAAAAAACCGGTCACTGTTGTCGCGCTGCTTTTGGCATCCGAGTGGTTTTATTTCAATCGAACGCGATCGAATAAGATTGTGACACGTCACAGGCGCGAAACCGCCAGTTTCGCGTGAATTTTGAGTGATAAAGTGCGGGGGTCGATTGAACGCGATAGCCGTTCAATCATCAACAATTGAGATCCGACGGTGTTCGCGTCGATAATCGCATGGAGTTTAAAAAGGTATGGACCCCACGTTTTATCAAATGGAGTTTTATTAAAGGTTGAAATCCGGAACCATTTCCTAAAGTCTAAACTTCCAAAGGTTTTAATATTATTTCAATAGAGCTTTATTAAGAGTTTGAAGTCCGGATATATGATGCCGAAAGAATTTAAACATTGTTTCCAAAGGTTTTCATTGTTTAAAAGTCAATTATTACATTTCCGAGGGTTTGTAAACATTGTTTACAAAGTGAGTTAGTATGTTATGAATGTATAAGGGGACTTTTGCTTCCGCATAGTATTTTATTAAATAAATCAAGCAGATTTATTAAGAGTTTGATGAACGAGAGGGGAAATAAGGATCAGCAACAAACTCCACCAGAATTAGAAAACATAGTCACGAAGTTTGAACAGCTCTCCTTAACACCTGCACCCACACTGCCATCATTTGTGGTATCAAAGCCTACTTTAAAGCAGCCATCAGAGCAGTCTTCAGAGCATTTTCCAGACACTGAACAAGCTTCCAAAAGTCAGAAAAAGAAACCCAACATGGCTGTCAGAATTGGTAGAGGTGGTGCTGGTAGAAGAAGAGGTAGACCAGTTGCAAATGTTGAAGTACTAGAAACTATGCAGCAAATTCAAGCCAGATTGGAAGCAATGGAAACATGACAACAAAGAGATCCTGAAGATGTCAGTGAACCTAAAGCTGAAGAAGAAGAAGGAGGAAATGATGAGCTTGCTCCTGAAATGAGATTCTTTAAATCAGTTTTAGGATCTACATCCAAACCTAGACTTGAAGTATTAGCTTTTGCAGGAGGATTGAATCCAGAAGAGTTGATAGACTGGATCAATGAGATGAATAAATGTTGTGATTATGAAGAGATGGGTGAAGAAAAAAGAGTTAAGTTTGTTGTCACAAGGTTGAAAGGACATGCAGCACTTTGGTGGGATGGAGTGCAAGCAGAAAGAAAGAGAGTTGGTAAGCAGCCAATCAAGAATTGGAACAGAATGGTAGCAAAGTTGAGAGGCAAGTTTTTTCCTAGTGATTATCAGCTTTCATTATTTAGAAAAATGCAAAATCTTAAACAAAGATTAATGACAGTAAAAGAATACACAAAAGAATTTTACAAAGTGAGCATAAGAGCAGGACAAATTCAAGATACAGCAGAGAAGATTGCCAGGTACATAAATGGTCTCAGAATGGAGATTCAAGATGAGATAAGTATATTTTCTCCTAAAACAGTAGAAGAGGCTTACCAGATGGCCTTAAAAGCTGAAGAAAAACTCCTAAGAAAGCAATCTGCCAAAGGAAGAGGTACTTTCTGAGGAAGAGGAAGTCAAGGTGGTAAAGGAAGATCTACAGCACCAAGAGATGGAGCTAGCAGCAGCTCACCTCAGTATGCACCCACAGAAGGTGATACAAGTGGCAGAAGGAGTCCTTACAGAGGAAGAGGAGGCAGAAACAGAGGAAGAGAAGTCATATGTTACAGATGTAACAAATTAGGACATAGAGCCTATGAATGTCCAGAGAATGTGGGGACAAACAAAGAAATGCAATTGTTGCTCAAACTAAAGAAGAAGCAGCAAAGTTGCCTGTAACAGAGAAAGAAATTGTGCCAGAGAAAGGAGAATCTTTGGTGGTTAAAAAAGTTTTGTTAAAACAAACAAAGGACGTTATTGAACCAACACAGAGAAAGACTTTGTTCAGAAGTGTGCAAAGTTCAAGGGAAATGCTGTCAATTGGTAATTGATAGTGGCAGTACAGATAATTTGGTCTCTACAGAGGTGATAGAGAAGCTGAAATTGAAGACAAGGGAACATCCAACACCCTACAAGGTGTCATGGCTTCAGAAGGGACATCAACTGATAGTAAAGGAACAATGTGAAATAGAATTGCAAATGAGCAGTTACAAAGATAAAATCATGTGTGATGTGATGCCTATGGATGTGTGTCACATATTACTGGGTAGACCTTGGCAGTATGACAGAGCAACAGTACATGATGGAAAGAGAAACACTTACAAGTTTTTCAAAAATGGCATGAATCAAACATTGTTACCTATGGAAGAAGAAGGTGCATCAAGTAAAAAGTTTGATCCAAAGGCTTTATTGTTGAGTGGAAAAGAGTATTTGCAGCAGATTGAAGATGATGAGGTAAATTTTGTTTTAGTTTGCAAACCTAAAGTAGTATTTACTTCTACTAAAATTTCTGATTTGCCAATTGAAATTCAAGAAATGTTGGAGAACTATTGTGATATCATTGTGGATGATTTGCCTGATGAATTACCACCTGTAAGAAGAATCAACCATCAGATAGATTTGATTCCAGGATTAAATTTGCCAAACAAAACAGCTTACAAAATGACTCCTACAGAAAATGAAGAAATCAGAAAGCAAGTGCAGGAATTGGTTGACAAAGGTTTG
The DNA here is from genome assembly GCA_034641835.2 of Pinus albicaulis. Classification (NCBI taxonomy): domain Eukaryota; kingdom Viridiplantae; phylum Streptophyta; class Pinopsida; order Pinales; family Pinaceae; genus Pinus; species Pinus albicaulis. The sequence continues at coordinate 3,666,059 of CM076569.1, read as the reverse complement.
ATCAGAGAAAGTTTGAGTCCTTGTGCAGTACCTAAAGTATTAAGTCCGAAGAAAGATGGAGGTTGGAGAATGTGCACTGATTCAAGAGCAATTAACAAGATAACAATCAGGTATAGATTTCCTTTACCTAGAATTGAAAATTTGATGGATTGTTTGAGTGGAGCAAGATATTTTTCAAAACTAGATTTGAAAAGTGGGTATCATCAAATTAGGATAAGGGAAGGAGATGAATGGAAAACAGCCTTTAAAACAAATGAGGGATTATAAGAATGGATGGTAATGCCTTTTGGTTTATCAAATGCACCTAGTACATTTATGAGGCTCATGAATGAAGTATTGAAGGAATTTATTGGTAAATTTGCAATAGTATATCTGGATGATATATTAATTTACAGCAAAACAAAAGAAGAACACCTAAGACATCTTAATTATGTCTTAAGGAAGTTACATCAAGAGAAGTTACTGATAAATTTAAAGAAATGTTCATTCATGAAAGAAGAATTGGTATATCTAGGTTTTGTTGTTTCTGCTGAAGGATTAAAAATGGATCCAGAGAAGATAAAGGCAATTGTGGAGTGGCCTTCACCTAAAAGTGTTTTTGAGGTAATAAGTTTTCACGGTCTTGCTAGTTTTTATAGAAAATTCATAAGGAATTTTAGTAAGATCAATGCCCCTATCATTGAAACCATAACGAAGGACAAACAACCATTTAAGTGGACTGTTGAAGCTTAAAGGAATTTCCAGTTCTTAAAGCAAAAGATAATTGAAAAACCTGTCTTAGTTTTGCCTGATTTTAATAAACATTTTCAAGTGAATTGTGATGCCAGTGGGGAAGCTATTGGAGCTGTATTAAGTCAAGAAGATAGACCTGTAGCATATTTCAGTGAGAAGCTGAATGAGACAAGGAGGAAGTACTCTTCTTATGACAAGGAATTTTATGCAACAGTACAGTCATTGAAGAAGTGGAGACATTATTTAATGTCTAAATAATTTGTGCTATATTCAAATAATCATGCTTTACAATATATTATGCAACAGCCTAAATTGAATCAAAAACATGCAAAATGGGTTGAATATCTTCAAAGTTTTAACTTTGTATTGAAGCATATAAGTGGTCAAGCAAACAAGGTAGCTGATGCCTTGAGTAGAAAAAGCATTCTTGTTCAAGAAAGTCAAATTCAAGTGTTAGGTTTTGATTTTCTTAAAGAACTCTATAAAACAAATTTGGATTTCAAAGAAACATTTGAAGCATGTTGTAATCCTGTTTTGATAGACAAAAGTAAGTGGTTAGATTATTTCTTGCAAGAAGGTTTATTGTTCAAAAGAAATCAGTTGTGCATACCAAATTGTTCTATGAGAGAAAATTTAATCAGGGAGAAACATAGTGGTGGACTTGCTAGACATTTTGGTGTTGATAAGACTTATGAGCAACTAAGTCATTTTTTATTTTTGGCCAAAGATGAGATTTGAAGTGGAAAAGTATGTGAAGAATTGTAAACTTTGTCAATATGCAAAAGGGAAAAGTCAAAATGCAGGTTTGTACATTCCATTACCTATTCCAGACAGACCTTGGGATATGGTAAGTATGGATTTTGTTTTAGGATTGCCTAAGACACATAGAGGAAATGATGCAATTTATGTTGTAGTTGAAAGATTTTCAAAAATGGCACATTTTATTCCATGTTATAAAACCAGTGATGCTACTCATGTTGCCAATTTTTTTTTCAAGGAGATTGTCAGATTACATGGGTTACCTAAAAGTATTGTCTCTGATAGAGACACCAGATTTGTTGGTCACTTTTGGACGACATTGTGGAAGAAGCTTGGTACTAAACTAAGTTTCAGCTCAGCATATCACCCTCAAACTGATGGGCAGACTGAAGTAGTGAACAGGAGTTTGGGTAATATTTTGAGAAGTCTTGCAGGAGAACATCCTAAACAGTGGGATCATATTTTACCACAGGAAGAATATGCATATAATGATTCACCTAGCAAAAGTACAGGACAGAGTCCATTCCATATAGGTTATGGAATGCACCCAAGAGGAGTATCTGAATTGAGGAACTTGGGGAAAGCAGAAATGAGAAGTGCTGAAGGAGAATAGTTTGCTTCAGAAATTCAAGCAATACATGAACAGGTAAAGCAACAGCTACAAGACAGCAGCATCAAGTACAAAAACAGAGCAGATTTGAGAAAAAGAGAAGTTAATTTTGAAGTTGGTGATTTGGTTCTAGCACATTTAAGAAAAGAAAGATTTCCAAAGAGGAAGTATAACAAGTTAAAATTCAAAAAGATCGGACCATGCAAGATATTGAGAAAGTTTTCTGCAAATGCTTATGAAATTGAATTACCATCTGATATTGGAATATCTCCAATATTCAATGTTGTTGATTTGTACAGATATGAAGATGGTGGCACAGATGACAGACCAGAATATAGAGAAAAGATTGACTGGGTAAAACAGTTACCCACAGCAAAGACATTACAGCCAGAGAGGATCTTAGACAAGAAAGTGTTTAAGAAGACCAGGGGACAGGAGTATTTTCAATATTTGATCAAGTGGAAGGATCAGCCAATTGAGGATGCTTCCTGGATGACAGAAACCATGCTGTAGAAATTGGGAATTTCTATGGAGGAGCTCATGGACAGGAGCCCATGAAGATTTTTGTCCTCGGGAGTCTAATGCAGGGGCATGAGGCTTAGAGACAAAAGGCTTCATTATTTATTCCAAAAATCCAAAAAAGTTTACAAGCAAAGGTGTTGGTACCTTTAGCTGTCATTATACAGTTTTACTAGATAGGGTTGAACTAGTATTTAGGAGGATTGAACGGTTTAGATTTGATTCATCATATTTAGCCTTCAATTGATAGATTTAGGGAAGATATTATGTAACTAAGATTTTATATAAATTAGGGGAATTCAATCCTCAAGAGGAGGTCGACTGTTATGTAAAAAAACTATAAATGTAACCTCTGAGAAGGAAGAAATTGAATTTGGGCGCAGAAGAATTGATTGAGGGGGTTTTGCCTCTGATTTAATAAAAATTGCATAATTTATTTATCTGTTGTTGCTTGGCAAATTCCCGAAGGATTTTGTCCCTTCAAATCCATTTGAATAATTTTTTCTTCGTGTAGAAAATGAGAGTCACTGCTTCTGTGTGAAGGAGAACTTACGTGCAAGTAACTTCTGTGTAAATAATTCAGAGGAAATTGAAGTAATTTTGGTTCTTCGGCTTGAGGTTAGATAGTCGATAATTGATCTGTGTTCATTGAGTTACACAGCAGGAATAGAGGTTTCCAAGAGGAGTGGAAGTCAAACTGTAACCAGCAGGAGAAAATCCGAGTTTAAACGCGATTGAAAACAAAAATTGCAGTCAAGTGGTTTTGGAAAAAACCGGTCACCATTGTCACGCCGCTTTTGGCATTCGAGTGGTTTTATTTCAATCAAACGCGATCGAATAAGATTGTGACACGTCACAGGCGCGAAACCGCCAGTTTCGCGTAACTTTTGAGTGATAAAGTGCGGGGGTCGATTGAACGCGATAGCCGTTCGATCATCAACAATTGAGATCCGACAGTGTTCGCGTCGATAATCGCATGGAGTTTAAAAAGGTATGGACCTGACATTTTATCAAATGGAGTTTTATTAAAGGTTGCAATCCGGAACCATTTCCGAAAGTCTAAACTTCCGAAGGTTTTAATATTATTTCAATAGAGCTTTATTAAGAGTTTGAAGTCCATGTATATGATGCCAAAAGGGTTTTAATATTGTTTCCAAAGGTTTTCATTGTTTAAGAGTCAATTATTACATTGCCGAGGGTTTGTAAACATTGTTTCCAAAGTGAGTTATTATGTTATGAATGTATAAGGGGACTTTTGCTTCCGCATAGTATTTTATTAAATAAATCAAGCAGATTTATTAAGAGTTTGATGAATGAGAGGGGAAATAAGGATCAGCAACAAACTCCACCAGAATTAGAAAACATAGTCACGAAGTTTGAACAGCTGTCCTTAACACCTGCACCCACACTGCCATCATAAACAGTACTTCTTTGTTTGCATTCATCATTTCTCTATTTTCAGGTGAATAATAACTCTGACACAACCTAATAACCTTTGGGCATGGATGAGTGACTGGAACAACATATTTGGGCAAGTTTGATTCCCAAATTTGGACTTCTTCAACCTGATCTAAGGACTTTTCATAGCTCCAGCAGTGGAGGTCTAATAAATTAAATTCAACTACTGGATCTGCTATTTTGTAGTCTACATCTGCTAAAGGGATGTGCTAAATGTCTACAACAGGAGGTTGTAGAGGATTCACAATGATGGCAGTCTTGGAGGACATAGCTGGAGTGGATTTTGACATTTTTAGGCTTTTAAGATTACTGAAACTCTGTTTTTTTTAACTTTCTAGTTTCTTTTGTAAGATTAAATGGTTTTATAGAAGTATTCTTGATTTTGACAAAGGTTCTTGGATAAAAATGGGTACAACTAGTTCCTTTGTTGATTTTCAACCTTCAATTTTGGATTTCAACTGTATTTCAGACTCTCACTGGTTATGAAATAAGAAACAAAGGTTTGTTAGGCTTTTTTCAATGGATATTGGACTAAAAATTGCTTCAAATTGAGCGCTGAGTGTTGGGTTACCTGCAGAGGGTTTCTGGGCAATTTTTAGGATTCTTTTAATTCTACAAAAGCTAAGTAAACCCATTGTTCTTCTTTTAAAACTGAATGCAATATAAAACAGGGTTTCATAGAAATTTTGACAGGGTTTTGACTCTTTTTGGGAATTTCTGGGTAACTAGAAACTTTTTTTTTTAAAGAAATTAGGCTTTTAGTGTATTCAATTTCTTTAGCAAATTCCTTTTCAGAATGATATAGGCTTTTTTTTCTCGAAAAATACCTGTTTACGCAAGTATGGGTCTTTGGAAATATGTTCTGAGGCGTTTGAACTGGTCTCTGGTATCTTTTTAGGTCTCTGGAAGCAATTTGAGTCTTTCAGCAATCTTCAACAGCAAATGCGGGCTTTTTTCACTAGTTCTGAGCTTGAAAACAAAGCACAGACTTCGTTTTCTTTAATCGGGAGGACCAATACAGTCGAAAAATACAGAAAAAGGGATCAATGATGCTTTTCAGAGTTTATTTGGCATTTTAGGTTTAAACTGGCCTACAATTAATGGCGGTCACATCGGGCAAACTGGTTGTTTTTGGGCTTCGAAGGCGAAAAAACGCGAGTGGTTATCGCGCTGGATTAAGGTGGTAAGGGGTTTTAGTTGGATCGAATACGATCCAATAGAATTGGGCCACGTGGAGGAGAGAGGAAAGGGCGAAACAACCCATTTCGCATGGAAAGGAAATGTGTTAAGATCGCGCAACTAAAAATGCGATATTGCATTTCGATCGTTGGATTGAAGGATCGAGATGCGAACGGTTACAATTGCATCTTGGAGTTGCTCGGCGATAATAGGTGGGGTCCGGGGTTTTATTAATGCGGCAGGATAAGTTTTGAACTTTATAAATATATTATATTTATAAAGTAAAAACTTTATATTATGTGATTGGGCGGGGGTTAGATGTTTTTATGTTTTTTAATTAAAAATTAACAAATGTTTCAACCAATGGCGCAGGTATGATATTATATGGCATAAAAACCTTCTAACAAGTGTTCTAATACCATAGGGGCGGGATATTTTTATAATATTTGATATGTTTAAACCTGTGGGAAAAAAGGGCGGGGATTTATTTCACCATGTGGGATAAATAACCATAGGTTAAACTTAAAATAGAGGGTCTTGCGAATATTTAAATATAAAGGATTTAATAATTACGGGAGGGATATGATATAGGGATTTAATTCTTTAGGTTAGTAGTTAATATGAAATGAAGGTGTAATGTATGAAATGAATTAAAAATACATAGTTTAAAACTAAGTAAAGTGTAAAAATAAGCAATAAAGCATAGTTTGTCCCATATTGATTCTTTACACATGAACTTAGAATAAAATGTATTTTTATAAGTTTTTTGAGTGTTTTTGAATAAAAATGAAATTAATCAAGGGTGGGCTTTACTTTTCACTAAGTAAAAAAGGTGTTTTACTTGGGAAAAGGGATCATAGTTTTGGAAAAGGGTGGATATGCTGATGCAATGGGTTTTATGTAGAGAATCCAATATTTTTAACCAATCAATTATTAAGCCTTTGGTCCGGTCCCAACAGAAATCAGAGAAATGCTCTGAGCCTCTTTAACTGAAGGTTTAGAATACTAGATTATTGTGGGGGAGGGGAAATTAGTTATTTTTGCCCGATGATGCTTTATTACATGTCTTGTACAACTGCTTTCTACCTACCCATCATTATTATAACATTTTGTACTTCATTTTCATGGGTGCATTTAAGCTTGCAACCCTAAATCCATTTTTCTTTCAAAGCATAAAAACTATCTAAGTCTAACCTTATTTCATCCAAGGGTTTAAATTAAATTGTTGAGCTCTTCATTTATTCTCTAACTATCTACTGATTTATCAAGTTTAAACTGTTTGACATATTTTTATTCTCTATCTAAAACATAAAATTCAAAGCATGAAAAGTTAAGATTTAACTGTTTAACTGATCATGGATTATGGAATTTTGGACAATCTGCACATAATCATTATTCTTGCAGTGAAAGTAAACAGTAGTGGCATTTTGACTTGCTCACTTTCAGGTCTTATTTTATCTATTTTTTCTTTTGGGGTCTATTCTTTTTTTATCTTTTCTTTACTAAGTCCTTTGATATTTCTTTTGGGAATTTTCACCCTCTTTTTATCATTTTTTTATTATTTTTCAAATATGGGAAAACAACTTGCAGAAAGCAAAGTATGTACATATTTACAAGACTTATCATAGTCAATTCAAAAATTATGAACCCTATTATTATAGCACCCTAACAGTGGCTCCACATGGGGATGGCATTTCCTGGTGAAATGTCAAGAACTTTATGACTAGTAGCCTTTTAATTTTGACTTTAATGACCCTATAAGTGTCTTCTGATCTCTGCAATTATTCATACTTTATGATATTTTACCTCTCAAAGCTTAGGGCCTTCTCTCTGGGCTTCAACTTTGTTAAGAAAACATCCAATCCAATCTAAAATCTTCAATGTATATGTACAATGATCAAAGTAAATGAAACTAACTATCTGTTACCTCTGAGGAGTAGTAGTGCTTCAGCATTCTGCCATTTACTGGTCCATCTAACATATTTGATCCATCCATTTCTTTCAGATAGAAAGCATTGTTACCTCTGTAACCATAAATAAGGTAAGGTCCTTTCCATAGAAAATCAAATTTTCCATGTTTACCTTTGTCTTCTCTTCTTGAATCCCACTTTAACACTTTGTCTCCAATGTAGAAATCATCTTCTTTACTCTTATTGTCAAAAAATTTCTTTATCTTATCCTGGATAACTTGTGACTCAATGTAAATCTCTTCTCTTGTTTGCTGCAAGTGAATGGTTTGATTTATCCTTCTTTGTATATCATTTGGCTCAACTTGTAATTCTTGGATAATCTTCATTACTGGTACTCCTAAGGAATATGGAAAAACAACATCCATTCCATATACAAGCTGGTAAGGAGATGTACCAATATATTTTTTGGTTGTAAGTCTATCTGCCACAAAGCGTTGACTAACTTCTTGTTCCAAGTCTTTTTGTTATCTTCAAGTAAATTTTTGTTGATGTTTACAAGGCTCTTATTTGAAGATTCAACTAGACCATTACCTTGGGGGTAATATGCAGTAGAATGGCCTAGGATAATGTGATATTTATGGAAAAAGTCAATAATCTTTTTAGATTTGAATGCAGTTGCATTGTCAGTAATTATCTTTTGAGGACATCCAAATCTTGAAAGTATGTTGCTTTCTCAAAAGGAGATAATGACAGGTATCTATGGCTTGCCTAGAGGGTATGGCTTCAATCCACTTGGTAAAATAGTCAGAGGCTGTCAGAATCCACTTGTGTTGGGCTGATGATGAGGGGTGAATTTCTCCAATGAAGTCAAGACCCCATTGTTGAAATGGCACTTCAGTTGAAATGGGCTTGTTGACCACACTTTGTCAACGACGACCCTATAGCAGTACACCCCCATTTTTTCAAATGGGATTCATTATGTTCGACGTGGTCGCGCCATTCAGATTCCATCATCAGACGACATTTTTGTAAATGATGTAAACCCATTCTGCATGTTTATGATGTAAATGATCTAAGTAAGACCGTCAATGTATGTAACAACCTAGGTAAACCTAGTATGTTGGTGACGATTTCTATCCTAGGAGGTTTTTTGTCTCACTGGTTTACTTGTGTTTTTCGACAAGTTACTTTCCCAAGTAGTTTTCCTCTTCCTTAAACTTCTACCCCGTGTTTAGTGGATTTTTTCATCGTGATGCGAAGAGTCTTAAAGGTTTTCGAGTCCTTGTAAAAGTAGTTTGGGAATAATCCTAGCTATTTGGCTAGATTATTTTATTACAAGCTACTTGGTCTACTAGATCATGTTTTGAGTCACAGAATCGGGTACCTATTTGAAGGTCTATACGAATGGGTATTCCCCCTTCATGTGTCTAAATGTATCTATCTTATGTAAGGAGGGTTGGAAAAAATAATTAAAATTCCCTCTCAGTCAATTAATTAAATTTTCTGGTCAAATTAATTAAAAATATTAAACCAGAAAGTTAATTAATTTTAGGTCTTAGGTGAGTCAAAAATCTTCAAAGGCAAAATTTGTTGGTTCTTAAAAAATGAATTTTTAAAGGGTCAAGGAAATATTGAGAATTTTAAGAAATTTTGGACCCTTGGGTCTAGGTGGTTAAGTCAAAGTCAAAATTTTGGGGTAATTAACTCAAAAATAGTATTTTTGAGTTAATTAAAATGGATTTAAATAATAAATTCGTTTTTTCCCAAATTTATAATTTCGACGGTCCAGATTAAAAGATAATCAAATCTTATCAACAGTCAAGATTATTTTGACATGGATCAACCGAACTAGCCGGTGGAGATTTTGTCCTATAAATTAAAGGTCATTGTCAATCTTGAGTGATCCGATCTTAGGATCGTGCACTTGTCTTGGAAGCTCTTGTAATTTCTTTTAATGAATAAAGCATAAAGACTTTGGGGTTACAAAATTTGGTGTTCCTTTTCCAGATCTCTGTGGTGATTCATTTCTAAACTCTGCTACTTTATTTTTGCATTTTTATAGTTGATGGCCTTCATGGATTAATCTGCAGGTATCTTGTGCAGTTTTTTGGGTTCATAAAATGACATTTTGATTTTTCTGAAGGATCTCATGTTATTTTCTTAAATCTCTATCAATCTAAAGTTCAAATCTAAGTGTGCAGGGAATTTTTTTTTTAGATCTGAGCGTCTGGGGAAGTCCTCAATTGGACCAGCCGACTCTCAGATTCGTAAATCTGAAAAAGCCCATTGTTTCTAATTTCCTGAATCTATCTTACGAATTTGTTTTTTTACAGGGTTTTTTAAGGCTTGTGCCTCTCTTTAAAATTTTAAATTTCTGAAAATTGTGCTGAAAAGGGTTCAAATCTGGCCATGAGGGCCTCAGATCTGTAAATTAGCTTGTAAATTTGTATTTTTTTTTAGAGCTATAAGGGTTTTATAAATTTCTTGGTGCATATATTTTCAGGATCTGTTCTGGTTTTGCAGATTACAGGGTTTTCTCAGAAAAATTTTTAGATCTGAGTCAGATCTAACCCCCAAGGGCGAGATCTGGCCTCAAATCGCCTCTGTGGGCAAATCTGGACATTATTGGATTCAAAGAGCATTGAAAATCTGAATTTTGAAAGGAAAAAATTGAAGTTTTGCTGGACGTTTTTATTGTACTGGGTTATTCACTGCATATTTTTGTCTCTTTTCGCTGTCAAAGCTTTACCCGGTGATCCTCCAGCTCCATTTTCTTACTTCCTCTCTGCTCCTACGCTTCCATTCTCATACTGCTCTTCCCTTTCCTTAAGCATCGATTCCCTTTCTCTGCATCAAAATCCCCTTTACCGCCCTTCCTTTCTGCCCGCACTCTTCTGTCTACCTTTTCTCTTTTCGACTTTATCTGCCCTTACCATTTCCTCACGTCCCTCTGTCTGCCGTCCAACCAGCTCTTCGAGCCCACGTCCCTCCTCCACAGCCAACTTCTTTACCTGCATTAAACTTCGACCCCATCGACCTCCGCCCTTGTCCAGAAATCCCTCTCCATTCGCGTCGACGCCTCTTCTTCACGCAGCCATCCCCCTCTATTCGCTTCGACTGACCTACAAACACAAAACAAACCAACGCACAAACGTAAATTTTAAACCTTATGTATATACGATGTACATTTTAATCGGATTCATTTTTGGATAGCGTTATTTTTTTTAGGGTGTATAGTTTTATGATTTTCATAGCGTAGGTGTTAGTTTTAATTCTTTTGTTTAGATTTAGATTTTGGTTAGCGTTAGATTTTTAGAAGTTTCATTTTCTCTTGTTTAGTTTAGCGTTAAAAAATTAAAGTCGATTTTTTTTTTTTTTAAATTGATTTCGATTTTGTTTAGTTGGGGTCTAGTTTTAGTTTTATAATTTGATTTTTTTAGATTTAACTTAATTTAGTCTAACTTTAGATTAAGTTTTAGATTTTAAATTTTGACTTTAGTGTAGTTTTAGTTTAAATTTAACTTAGTTTTAGTTTTAAATTTAATTCTTAGATTAGCTTTAGGGTTTAATTTTAACTTTAGTTTTGTTTATATTTTGGATTTAGATTTTAATTTAAATTTTTCTTAGATTAAAGTAGATTTTAATTTAAATTTTTCTTAGATTAAAGTTTTAAGTTAGATTTAGATTTTTTAATTTGTTTTAGATTTAAAAAATAATAAAAAATATAAAAATCTCAAAATTTTAAAATTTCTAAGTCCTATAGTCAAATGAGCCTAAAATTTTCTATCTAAAGTTTGACTGTGGAGCGTTTTAATTTTCGAACTGGGTTATTTGAAACATCACAATTTCGGAAATATTTCAAGCATCCGGCATTTAATCTTAATGATCGTTTCATGATAAGCTTTGTTGTTGGCTTCAGTATTTGAATGAATGGTTGTGATGCTTTTTTGCTGAATATCATCGAATATCATTTGTATTTTCATAGCAGCAGTTAAACATCTATTACTTGGCTTTAATTGCATAACGAGATCTTCTCACTCCATAAGGAACTGATTTTAAAATAATTAATCTGTGAAATCTCGATAATCTTATCAAATATTTGGTGTTTTAGCTGTGTCTCCTAGATTGGTTGACTTACAACCAATTCTTGTCCTTCATTTTTGTTAGGGTCTACCTCCCTTAGCTTGCAAGGAGACAGCTTAATAGAGAGATTGGGGATCAGGGTGACAACCCCCGATCTGAGCCGTTGTCGCGGTGCCTAAACAATCTATGCGACAACAGGGCTTTAAGGGGAGGGGTAACAAATTTTTCTTACCCTCAAATATTTGACACTTGTGACAGGAGGTCACATACCTTTTAACATCTGCAAACAAAGTTGGCCAGTAAAAACCAGCTTTCAGAATTTTATCTGCAGTAGTCTTCCAGTAGAGATGTCCTCCACAGTCACTTACATGAAATTCTTGTATTACTTTGTCAGCTTCTTCTTTTAACAAACAATTTAACAAAATCCCACTATGATCTTTCCAAAAAAGTACATTGTCTAATATACAAAATCTTACTGCTTTAAGCTTTAAGAATCTAGCTTTTGTTCTTGATAATCCAGGAGGAGCTTGTAAGTTTAGTAATACAAATATGATATCTGCATACCATGGTGAGTCTGAAAAGGCTTCATTAATCTCTAGAGTCGCCATCTCTTCCTGGTTATCTACTTGGGCAATAAAATTTATGTCTAAGGCATGACAATTTGATTCAGCCATAAGTTTGGCTAAACCTTGATCTTTTATCAACTTAGTGGGTTTTATCTCCATATCATATTCTAAAATTGTGGTAATCCACTTACCTCTTCTACCATTAGGACCATCCTGAGTTAGAATGTCTTTTACCACTGCATTTGGGACATAGGAAATGATGTGAGAATAGAGAATGTACCCTCTAAAATCTTTAATGGCCTTTACCAAAGCTAGGGCCTATTTTTCCATGATATTGTATTTCAAAGTGGCATCTCTAAGTGTTTTGCTAAAGAAAACTATGGGCTATTCATAACCCTGGTCATTTTTCTGCAGTAAAACTGCAGCAATGGTGTGTTTTGAAGCAAATGAAAAAATGATGAAATCCTTTTTAAAGTCGAGACTTATAAGGACTGGAATTTTAGTTAAAGCTTGTTTGATGGATTCAAATGATTGTTTGGTCTCAATAGTCCATTTAAGAATTGAATCTTTTTTAAGCATGTTGTTTAATTCTCTAATTATCTTAGCTAAATTGGAAATGAATCTTCTTCAAGAGTTAATTTTTCCTAGAAAGGCTTGTAACTCTTTTATGTTTCTTGGAGGACTAATGTTAAGAATTGCTTCTATTCTAGCAGGGTCTATTCTAATTCCTTCCTTAGATATTATGTGTCCTAGTAACTTGCCTTCTTCTAGTCCAAATAAGGTTTTCTTAGGGTTTAATGAGATGCCAAACTTTCTGCATTTCATAAAGACTTGTCTAAGATGATCCAAGTGTTCATAATCAGTGCTGGAAAATATAGTTATGTCATCTAAGTAAATTACTAAAAATTCATGAATTTTCTTTGCAAAGGCTATATCCATAGCTCTTTGAAAGGTAGCCCCTGCATTCATTAAACCAAAAGGAATTTTACATACATAACAGTGCCCCAAGGAGTAGTAAAAGCTGTTTTGGCTTGATCTTCTGGTTGGACTAAAATTTGGTTGTATCATGAAAATCCATCTAAGAGAGAAATCTCAGAAGAACCAACTACCTTTTGTAAAATATGATCCATATTTGGTAAAGGATAATTGTCTTCTAAGGATACTTTGTTTAGATTCCTAAAATCAACACATAATCTAATCTCTTCTGTCTTTTTCTGGTTGGAACTAGGTTAGAAACCCAATCAGAATATCTGATTGGTACAATTATCTGTGCATTGTACATTATTTTTACCTATTTTTCAATCAAAGGCATCAACATTGGGTTGATCCTTCTTAACTTTTGTTTAAAAGGCTTCTGATCTTCTTTTATAGGGATTTTATGTTGAATTATGTTGGTGTCATAAGATTTTAGGTCCTCATAACTCCAAGCAAAAACATCTCGGAATTCCTTAAAAAGATAAATATATTTTTCTTTTTCTTGTTGAGGTAAGGCTTTGGAAAGTTTGACCATCTTGGGTTTTAACTCTGTGCCTATGTTTCATTCCTCAATGTTAGATCTAAGTGACTCCATTTTGGGTTTTCTAGGAACATCATTTGAGTCAAATAAATCTTCTAAAGGAGTTAAACCTTTTGGTAAGAAATAATCTTTGAGATTTAATATTTCAAATTTATCATCAATTATCTCATCAATTTCTACTCTCTCTAAGTTATCTATATCTGATTGACTAAACTTAGTTGGTCTAGCAAACTTTACTTTATTTACATCTATATTATTCAAATCTATTTCACTATCTAAATCCTGATCTAATGTACAATCAGTGTCTATTTTACAGTTCTGAAATTCACCTTCATTATTCATAAAATGGTAAATTTGTTGGTGTTGTGAAAAAATCTACCAATATTTGAGATTATCTGGAATTATTGGTCTGTGTTTTACTTCTGCAGTATATTTATGATTGGGCTGAAAAGGTAAATTACAAGCATGGCCTTCTGCATGGTTCTTTTCAATGTTAGTTATCCATACTCCTGCTCCTGCTCCTAACTTGTTTACTGAACCATCAAAATCTAAATGCCATAAAGATTCATGAAAGATATTGTCATTTTTTTGTGTTTTCTTTTTGTCTTTTAGTTCAGTTTTGATTTCATTATCAGTTTCAAAGTTACATAAGATGAAAGAATCTAGATCAGTAGGAGTAGCATAAATTCGGTAATTTATGGATCTTGCTGCACTAATTACCATATACTTCATCAATGTTTCCCTATAAAGCTTCTTTGGTTGACCAAAGACTGATATAGTATCATATGACATGTCCAATTGTAGAGATCCTTGTAATTTTTCTCCCCATGAGTGAGATAATAGCATTCTATATTTGGGTGGGATATCAGCTACTACAATGTCCATGAGTATACTTTTACCTGGATATTGAACTAAGGTAACACACAAATCTTTAATTAATCCTAAGCATTTAACTTTGCTTGAATCAAACGAAAATAAATCTTTGTAAGGCCTTGTAATGTCTAAATTCAGAGTTTCCATTATTGCTTTGGCATTAGATCGTGTGAAGCTCCTGAATCTAACATTGCATTGTGTAAAATTTGGTCATGTACAGTTAAAATGATGTAAAATGGAGGAACTGCTCCATCTTGATGCTTTCCATTCACATCAGGGCCAAAAATCAACTCCGCTTTATCATCATTCAAATTTACAGAGTCTTCTCCATCATTTATGTTTAATGTTTCTATGATTGTTATTTTATACAAATCATGTTTTACCAATTCTGTCAAAGGAATTGGTATTTTTAACTTTGCAATTTCAGTTTGTATATTGAATGAAGGTTGTGATTTACTTATTTGAATTAACTCTTCCTTAGTAACTATAGTTTGAGTGGGTTTATCTTGTTTTTCTACAGTTATGTTTTAATTTTCTGTTTGAGTTTCTTGTGTCTTACTGTTCCTAGTTTTCTTTTCAGGAGTGGTTTGAGAAGCAATAGATGTTTTTTCAGATTTTGAGATGTCAGAAGCTGTTTTTTCAGTGGTAGCTTTTGGATCTGCTGATTTTGGATCAGTAGTGGATGTTTCAGACTCTAAGTTTGTTGTTTTAGGCTTTAGCAGAATTAGTAGTTTTAACAGCAACAGATTTTTGTGAATATTTCGTTGTTTGATCAACTTCATTTGTTATGTCAACAATCTTTGGACTTGGTGAAATTTTAGAGCTGGAAACTTTTTGGGAAGAACTAGAGTTTTGCTTATTTTCCCTAGGGAGAATTTGCAGAACTTTTGTTGTTTGGTCTTCTACTATTTTCTTATTTTCAGTTTGAGGAGAATTTTTAGTAGAAGTTTCAGTGTTTTTCTTACTTCTAAGGTTATATTGCTTATGTACTTCGTTTATTGCAAAATCATAACCTTGTTTGTAGTCAAATGATTCACCTGAATCTAATTGAAGTTGTTGCATTTCAAATAACTCTTGATCTTCCTGAGTGAGAAAGATAGTGTTATCTTCATTTATACCCATTAGATTTATGGTATCCTCATCATCTACATTGTTTTGATAGCTTTCAGCATAGTTCTCCTGAAATGGGGGTCTTATTGTGTGATCTGGAGCTAATTCTTTTGATTTTTTTGAATTTATATTTTTCCTAAAATTGAGGTTTCTGATTTGTTGTTGATTATCCCATTGAGGTCTTCTTTCTATGTTGTCTAATCTATCCATCATTCTCTCTAAAGTTTTAGCTAACTGATCTATTTTTCCATCTGAACTAGAGGCTTCTTCTTTCATGGTTACTCTCCTCTCATTCCTCAATCTAGCTTTTCTAGCTAAAATGATTACTTCTACACCTACAGCATCTGTTTGCATTTTTTCTAAGGTTTCAGTGTTTCTTTCCCTCAACTGATAAGCCATGTCTGTGTCAAATCCATCAGGGAATTTGAGCAGGATAGAGTCAGGAGTGGGTTTAAGATTTGCTGGGATTGAGTTGTAAACACTGTTATATCTAGTGCAGTAGTCTTGGACTGATTCATTAGGAGCTCTTTTCATTACATCAAATTCATTAAGTATTTGGAGTGGATTTTTCTTCTTTTCCCATTTATTTAAAAATATTCTATGAAAAATTGCTAAGTCAGCTATACTACCAGCAGTAAGACCTTTAAACCATTTTTTGACTTCCCCTGTTAATGTTTATGCAAACAATCTCATTTGTACATCAGAATCATCTATTTCATGGAGTTCAAAGTAATCTGTCATTTTATTTATGTGTTGTTGGGCAGTGTACTGTGTAGTAGCATCAAATTGTGATATCTTACTTTGGTAATCCTGAGGTGTGTCATGTAACTATCCTGGAAGAACAAGGGGAGCATACCTGGCAGCCATAGCTTGAATTCCAGCTTGGCTTGGGGGTAGATTGGAAGTGCTTGGGGCTGAACTAGAAGCAGTCGCTGATGTAGTAACATAAGTAACTGATGAAACTGGGATATAGGATGATGAACTAGAAAAAGTGGTAGATGAACTAAAGGATGAAGTGGAGGTACTAGGAAATGAAACTGGAATATATAAGAAACTAATAGGAAATGAGAATGATGTGTTTGAAATAGTAGAAGGTAAACTAGTGGATGATGGAAATAATATTTTAGGTTGTAAAGGCTGTCTAGGGATAAATGGATCTGTAGACTGTATGCTAATGGAAACTATAGATGATGTAGTGGTATCTAAATGAGAAATAGAAGGTTTAGATGTGTAAGCTAACAATTGGGCTAATTCAATAGCTTCATCTATTTCTTTGAGAATAGTAGCATTTATCTCTTCAAGTTTATCCTGATTTTTAACTTTCTTTAATTCAGAATCTACTGTAATATTTTCTTGTTTTGCCTCAAGAAATGAAATGAAAACAGGGTCTATAATAGCAATTTTTAAATCAGATTCTGATTTACTTCTAAACAAAGAATTTTCAAATTTCAGATCAAACTGTATATCTTGTAAACTTACTAATTCTTGTGGTAATGAATTGGCTCTAATTAATGAAACTTTAGCATCTAAATCTTCTATCTATTTATTCTTTTTCCCAATTCTGTCTGGATTGTCTACTATAACAGCAGGTTTAGGATCCAGTTAGACCTGGTATAGTAAATTTTTCTAGAAGCTAGAATTACAGTTTTTTATAAAATGATACTCACAACTTATAAAACAGTCTTAAAGGAAAAAAAATAATGAAAAATATTTCCTTAAGACTTATTTTAAGACTAAGGATTGATTAGTCCCTAGTGGAGTCGCCAGTATGTTATCACTCTAGTAATTCTAAAGTTGTGAGATTTTGGTTTAAAGTCTAAGAACACTAGAGTTAACCAGAAACCTACTTTTAAACTCTAGGATCTAGCCTTCCTAGGGTTCAAAGAGGGCTCTCTCTGTAAGATTTAACTTTGTTTTGATTATAAGATATTAGGCTAGTTATGATTGTGAAATTTGGTTTTGATTTGGTTTGGTTTGGTGGGAAAAATCACTTAATGAGATGGATAGTGGGAAATTTGTTTGTCCATTGGGCTAAGGATTCAAAAGTCAAGTAGACAGAACTAGGATCAAGGTCAAAAGTCAAATGTTTTCAGGGCAAGATAGATAAGTCTTTGAAGATCTTGGAATGTTGTTTTGGTGAAGTGGTTTGATCGAGATAAAGAGAAATGAAGGGTTCTTTGATCCGGAAAAAGGAAGGAGTAGATAGAGGTCAAACGAAAGAGGGAGCAATTAAGGGTTCCCTACTTTGGAAATCAGTAAAAAACATAGAAATGATAAACAGTAAAAACATGATGTTTTTAACAAATCCTGAAACAATACTCCTGTTTATTCATTCAAATTTAGAACACATAATAGATGCACGAAAACATGAGAAGATAAACAATGACAAGTAGAAAGTACTTCACTTCAATGGATCATCACATGAATCCTGAAATATGATGCTAGTTGATTTGATCTAGTCTGCTACTCGAAATTTGCAACAAAAATCTTCTAAGTCCAACAAAAATGACTATAGAAATCTTCAGCAATTTATTCCATATTATTACTTCAAAGTGTGAAGTATTTATACAAAATTGTTTACAAAATATCCTAGAATGCTTCTAGGAATTATCTAAGGAAAAATAAAATATCTTGACAACAAAATAGTGACAGATGCTTAACAAATCAACAAGTTGTCCTATTTATCCAAATAAAATAGAAGACTGTTTGTGGATTAGGTGCAACTGGCTGCCTTGGTGTCCCCTTTGCTGGCATAGATATTTCAAATATGTTTTGAAATATTATCTCTTTATCTTATACTCTTTAACTCTGATTTATCTTTATCCTCTGATACTCTTTAACTCAGATACTCTTTAACCTCTGTAAAAATGCTTTACTGCTGTAATTAATTATGTTTTGACTGAAAAATCAGCAAATTGTGTTTTTGTCTTTCTCTCTGCTCTTTGAATTTTACAGTAAGTCAGTGAGTGACTGCCAAACTTCATCATTACGAATTTGTATCTTTTTTAGCCTCCTGAAATTTTCATCTACCTCAGTATATCTGAAAAATGTTGGTTTTATGACAAATAAATGTCTTATCTCATGCTGCAAATAAAATAAGTCTTCAAAACTTTTGAGTAAGACCTTCCCTATTGGAATGCCTTGTCCACTTGTCTTGTCCACTTGTTCTTTTGCATACTCTCTGATTTTCTTATTATAATCTTCCTGTGGCATAAATTTGTCATTAATGACCAAAATGTTAGGCAAACTTCTTTGCCTCAAATTTTCAAATTTAACCATAAACTTGGTTATGGCTATGTGCATATTTTCACATTTCTCTTCAAGTTGTTTCATCAGATTCTTTTTTGAAAGGACTTTCCTTATTTCAAGGATTGCCTCTGCTCTATC
Organism: Pinus albicaulis; assembly: GCA_034641835.2. Classification (NCBI taxonomy): domain Eukaryota; kingdom Viridiplantae; phylum Streptophyta; class Pinopsida; order Pinales; family Pinaceae; genus Pinus; species Pinus albicaulis. The sequence continues at coordinate 3,647,357 of CM076569.1, read as the reverse complement.
AGTGATTTCTATTTCTTCCAACTCTTGCTTGGTTTTACTGTTGAGAAACTTTATCAATTCTAAGGCTTGCTCAGGTTTGTCATCAAGCTCATCTTTTGTTTTCTGAATTTCTCCCCGTGCTGCCTTCAGTAAATCCCTCTGTTCATATATTACCTGGATTGAGGGCCACACATCATTGATGGCTTCAATGATTTTGTTCCATAACTGGTTTTTCACATATGATATTGGTTCCTTCAAGGTTAAATCCTTTTGTAGTTTTCTAGTTCTTCATTTAACCTATTAGCTCTTTGCTCATGAGTTTTGGCATTGATTTGAGCTAACTTCTTTGTATCCTCAAGATTATCAATCATCTTCTTCAATCTGTTAATCTCATTTGTTTGAAGTGACATTTCTTCCATGGCTTTTACTAGTTTACTAGCCTCATCTGTGGGCTGCACTGTTGATGTAGAAGATTCTGTGGTTGAAGTTGTGGATGATGTCACTGGCACTGCAGTAGCCAGTGGTTCTTTTGGTGCCAACTCTTCTGCCAGAGTTGAAGGTATGGCAGTAGTAACCATGGGAATTACTGTAGGATTTTCCTGAGTTTTAGTAGTTTCTCTTTCATGGACAAGTTTGTCCATTTGAGTCTCCATTTCTTTGATCTGTCTTCTTAACTAAAAATATCAAGTTCATCATGTCATCCTTCTGAGTTTGTTCTTGTACTATTTCTCTGGCCCGTGGATGTTCATTTGGTGGCAACTTAAGTTGTTTCCTCAATGCTACAATGTCCTCATTCTTCTTCTTCACTAACTGTTCTGCTGCTTTAACATTTGCAGGATCATATCATATTTGGAGGACCAACTCTTCTAGAGACTTAATTCTAAGATATTTGGCATATGATGAGGCTTTGTCAACCTTCATTTGATCCCTCATGTTTATGATTGTATTTTGAAGCTTGTTGATATTCATAGCCTTGGTAGTTATAGTTGAATATAACATTTATGAAATCTGCCTATGAAACTCAATTTTATCTAGTGCATGAATGTTTTTTGTTGGCACTTCTAGATCAATTTTCTTGTAGTCTGCAACTGCCTTAGGAATCTTGATTGTTGGTTGTAACACTGACATAATCAATTTTTTATTTGAATAGTCAAAAGCTGATAAAAGTATGTTCTGAACACTTGGTGTTTGCTTCAAATATTGAGAGTAAATCTCATTTTTGATCTCTTCATTCTCTGTTTTAATCTGTTTATACCTTTCCCTGATATCAAGATCCTTTTCCTCTGCTGTCTGTGAGGAGGATGCCTGCAAATTCTGTTGTTTCTCTATGACCTGTGTATTGGAATTATCAGGATTTCCTTCATTCAAATTCTCTGTAACTGGCTCATTTGTGATGATTGTAGCAGCTTCTATATTTGTTACTGGGACATCTGTGTCTTCAACTTCAATAGTCACTTTTTCTTTATCAACTAAGTTTATCTTAGGCTTTTTATTGTATCTAATTTTAAACCTTGTTTCAGTTGTGGTTTCAGCAGTGTATGTTCCTTCTTCTCTAACTCTCTTAGTAGCCTTTTCTCCTTGATTAGCAGTTTGTAAGGTGTGACTAGTATCAGCCTGCCTAACTGTATCTACCAAAGTGTTTTTTAGCCACTCAGTTTGATTGACATACTGTTCAATCTCTGGTTTTTTCTCATGAATGTAGGGTGTTAGTTTGCACTTAACCCTCATTTTGCTCAGTATTCCTTGTGGATCATAGTTCCATGAGAAACTCTCTTCAAATCTATACTCAAGTAACTGTTTGGCTGCTTCTGTCTCTACATCTCTGTGATTACATATAAATGGCCCCACCTGATTCTTTAACTTAAACTGGGTCTTCTTCTTAGCTGCTAAGAAGTTAATAGAATCATAATTTAAGATTTGCCTGATATACTCCAAGGAAAAGATTCTCATTGGTACATGTTTAGGTAGTTTATAGGGCAACAGATTAGACCCAAAAACTCTAATTTCAGTATGTTTTTCATATAAATACCAATCACCAGTTATAGTGTGCTCTGATAGCTGTAGAATTTTCTTCATTTCATCACTGGTCCTTGGTTGTTCTGTGTTGGTCAACATATTGATCAATGGATGGACAAAATTATCTATAAACTCCGCAAAAGTGAATTCTGAGGACTCTTTTCTGATCAATGAAGTCCAAAAGATGACTGAAAGTGGATTTTCTTCTATATCAAGCTTTTGGAGGGTTACTGGAAACTTGTCTGCTTGAAAATACAAAAACATATGGAAGAGAAAATATGTGTATCTAAACACTCCTTTAGTTGGCAATTTAACCAGCTGATCATGGACATTGTCAGCAATGTACTAAGCTTAATTGAAGATGACAGAAGGAGGTGGTCCTGGTGTAAAAGTAGATAGGAAACCTAGGATTGATTCATCAGTATGCTCATCTGTAAAGTATCCTAAGATAAATGACAGCATGAAAATGATATGCCTAGACCCTTCTAGAAATTTTGAAGTAGAATATGGAGGGTTGATTTGTGGAATTTCAACATGTAAAAGCATGAACACTTGAAAAATCTGAAACCTTTTGGGAAAATTAGGACCAATGTACAACTTTGTAAGTGCCTCTATTGACAAAGGAACTGCTTTAGGATCATGTTTGAGTTGTAACATCTGGTTTATGGACTCAGCAGTAATTGTAAACAATACTTCTTTGTTTGCATTCATCATTGCTCTATTTTCAGGTGAATAATAACTCTGACACAACCTAATAACCTCTGGGCATGGATGAGTGACTGGAACAACATATTTGGGCAAGTTTGATTCCCAAATTTGGATTTCTTCAACTTGATCTAAGGACTTTTCATAGCTCCAGCAGCGGAGGTCTAATAAATTAAATTCAACTACTGGATCTGCTATTTTGTAGTCTACATCTGCTAAAGGGATGTGCTCAATGTCTACAACAGGAGGTTGTAGAGGATTCACAATGATGGCAGTCTTGGAGGACATAGCTGGAGTGGATTTTGACATTTTTAGGCTTTTAAGATTACTGAAACACTTTTTTTTTAGACTTTCTGGTTTCTTCTGTAAGATTGAATCGTTTTACAGAAGTATTCTTGATTTTGACAAAGGTTCTTGGATAAAAATGGGTACAACTAGTTCCTTTGTTGAGTTTCAACCTTCAATTTTGAATTTCAACTGTATTTCAGACTCTCACTGGCTATGAAATAAGAAACAGAGGTTTGTTAGGATTTTTTCAAAGGATATTGGACTAAAAATAGCTGTTGAGGGTTGGGTTACCTACAGAGGGTTTCTGGGCAATTTTTAGGATCCTTTTAATTCTGCAAAAGCTAAATAAACCCACTGTTCTTCTTTTAAAATTGAATGCAATATAAAACAGGGTTTTATAGAAATTTTGACAGGGTTTTGACTCTTTTTGGGACTTTTTGGGTAACGAGAAGCTTTTTTTTTTTGGAGTAATTAGGCTTTTAGTGTATTCAATTTCTTTAGCAAATTCCTTTTCAGAATGATACAGGCTTGTTTTTTCTCGAAAAATACCTATTTACGCAGATATGGGTCTTTGGAAATATGTTCTGAGGCATTTGAACTGGTCTCTGGTGTCTTTTTAGGTCTCTGGAAGCAATTTGAGTCTTTCAGCAATCTTCAACAGCAAATGCGGGCTTTTTTCACTAGTTCTGAGCTTGAAAAAAAAAGCACAGACTCTGTTTTCTTTAATCGGGAGGACCAATACATTCGGAAAATGCAGAAAAAGGGATCAATGATGCTTTTCAGAGTTTATTTGGCATTTTAGGTTTAAACTGGCCTGCAAATAATGGTGGTCACATCGGGCAAACTGGTGGTTTTCGGGTTTCAAAGGCGAAAAACAGCGAGTGGTTATCGCCTGGATTAAGGTGGTAAGCGGTTTTAGTTGGATCGGATGCGATCCAATAGAACTGGGCCACGTGGAGGAGAGAGGAAAGGGCGAAACAACGCATTTCGCATGGAAAGGAAATGTGTTAAGATCACGCAACTAAAAATGCGATATTGCATTTCAATCGTTGGATTGAAGGATCGAGAATCGAACGGTTGCGATTTCATCTTGGAGTTGCTCGGAGATAATAGGTGTGGTCCGGGGTTTTATTAATGCGGCGGGATAAGTTTTGAACTTTATAAATATATTATATTTATAATGTAAAAACTTTATATTATGTGAGTGGGCGGGGGTTAGATGTTTTATGTTTTTTAATTAAACATTAACAAATGTTTCAACCAATGGCGCAAGTATGATATTATATGGCATAAAAACCTTTTAACAAGTGTTCTAATACCATAGGGGTAGGATATTTTTATAATATTTGATATGTTTAAACCTGTGGGGAAAAAGGGCAGGGATTTATTTCACCATGTGGGATAAATAACCATAGGTTAAACTTAAAATAGAGGGTCATGGGAATATTTAAATATAAAGGATTTAATAATTACGGAAGGGATATGATATAGGGATTTAATACTTTAGGTTAGTAGTTAATATGAAATGAAGATGTAATGTATGAAATGAATTAAAAATACATAGTTTAAAACTAAGTAAAGCGTAAAAATAGGCAATAAAGCATAGTTTGTCCCATATTGATTCTTTACACATGAACTTAGAATAAAATGTATTTTTATAAGTTTTTTTAGTGTTTTTGAATGAAAATGAAATTAATCAAGGGGGGGTTTTGCTTTTCACTAAGTAAAAAAGGTATTTTACTTGAGAAAAGGGATCATAGTTTTGGAAAAGGGTGGATATGTTGATGCAATGGGTTTTATGTAGGGAGTCCAATATTTTTAACCAATCATTTATTAAGCCTTGAATCTAGTCCCAACAAAAGTCAGAGAAATGCTCTGAGCCTCTTTAACTGAAGGTTTAGAATACTGGATCATTGTGGGGGAGAGGAAATTAGTTATTTTTTCCCGATGATGCTTTATTACATGTCTTGTACAACTGCTTTCTACCTACCCATCATTATTCTAACATTTTTTACTTCATTTTCATGGGTGCATTTAAGCTTGCAACCCTAAATCCATTTTTCTTTGAAAGCATAAAAACTATATAAATTTAACCTTATCTCATCCGAGGGCTCAGATTACACTGTTGAGCTCCTCATTTATTCTCTAACTATCTACTGATTTGTCAAGTTTAAACTATTTGACATATCTTTATTCTCTATCTAAAACATAAAATTCAAAGCATGAAAAGTTAAGATTTAACTGTTTAACTAATCATGGATTATGGCATTTTGGACAATCTGCACATAACCATTATTCTTGCAGTGAAAGTAAATATTAGTGGCATTTTGACTTGCTCACTTTCAGGTCTTATTTTATCTCTTTTTTCTTTTGGGGTCTATTCTTTTTTTATCTTTTCTTTTCTAAGTCCTTTGATATTTCTTTTAGAACTTTTTACCCTCTTTTTATCATTTTTTTATTATTTTTCAAATATGGGAAAACAACTTGCAAAAAGCAAGGTATGTACATATTTACAAGACTTATCAAAGTCAATTAAAAAATTATGAACCCTATTGCTATAGGACCCTAACAGATCCTCATAATCCTTTTTATCATTAATGCCTCTATTTTCTTCATTTTCCTCCTCACATGCAACCTATGACCTCTCACCTTCTTTTTCTCCTAATTTCCTTTATTTTCATAAATAATGTGTCAAAATACATTTTTTCCTTTCCAAAGCTTTTGCCACTGCCTTTGCCAATTTCCCATAAGCCATAAAACACAAGTGATGCCCATTAGGATATTTTTTCCAACATTCAGTTTGGAATAAAAGTCCCTTGCTCGTGGTCTTATTTTACGTTCATTAACTTTTATTACATGAACTTTTAAATCTGGGGTTGTTACAGACCCCTCCCCCTTAGGGGAACACTGTCATCGGTGTTAAACCACACCTATACCTAGCAAGACCGCTGAAAAACAAAACATACTGTTTATGGAGCTTTATAACTTAGCTCGTTGCAGTACTTCCAATAATAATCTGCTCAAAAGCAAAATCATCATGAAAAGCATGAAAACATGACAACCATATCACTTATTAGAGCTTTATAACACAACTCATTGCGGTATTTTACAATAGCAACCACATATACTTATGCACTTTTGCTTCAACCAGCATATAACCATACTGTCTATGGAGCTTTATAAATCCATCTCGATACAGTATTTACAATAATATACACATATACACATATCCACATTTGCTTTAACCAACAAATAAAAGGATATGATGCTTACAGTGGCAACAAGGGTGTCAAGAGGTTCACGCCTCTAGCCTCATAGTAATACCAAGATTCACCTCCTTCCCAGGAAGTTCAAAATCCACTGACAAAGTCAAATATGCATCTAATGTCCAGTGCTACAATCTTGTGCGACTTGTCCTCTCAGTGAACAGTTACCGGCTCATTATTCCAGGGCGCACTCCCAATGTGCATCTAATTCCATCTAGCAATGTTAATGACCAAAACTAATATATTCCCCGTCCATCCCTTCTCTGCTACACAGTCCCTCGGGCAATCTGGTCACCCCCTTCTGTGCAATCACTCACCTTCCAAGTTCCCCGGCATCACCCTTTCCTAGGTGATCCATCCCTTGGCAAGGCTTCCTCGCATCGGAAGGTAAAACAACCAAGGCATATGCCTGCCTCAAAATCATCATACCAGTCATAACATGGCTATGGAAATCAACAGACACTATTGGGTACCAGTGTCCCACAATGGTCCTGCTCCTGAAGTGTTTTATCAGCATACTACTGCATGTTCCAATTCCTTTTGCCACTGCTAATTCTTGCAGTCAATTTCAACCACCCAACTGGGCATTTCCATGTTTTCCTGTACCAAGCACATAGCTTCCATTAGATTCAAAATAAATTGAAACAAATTCACATCATACCTCATCGTAGCTCGTCAATGAGGTACACTTGCAATTCTGTTCAATTCCTGTCACAACAAGTCAAACTAACTCTTTGACCAAATCATCATGTATAAACATATCACATCCGGTTAGCTCAAAACTAAACCATCATAAATTAGAATCATAAGTCACATGTAACCATCATAACCAAAATCATAGACCACATGCTTAGTTAAAAACTGAAATAAAATACTGATATTATCTTTCCATGATTCTTTGTTTTGCCTTTATTCTTTATCCTTTATGTACACACATTGAATTGGTTGCCAAACCTGGCAAGCACCCAATGCCTTCTCCTTCAGCAAAAAGGGAATCCGGAGACTAAACCACCTCCTCCGTCAATATCAGCAACAAGGGCATCTAGAGACTAAATTGCCTCAACCCTCAATAGCAAAACAAGGGCCCATACAATCCCATACTTGCCTGTCCCATCACACTATACAATACACACACATACGCAGTATACAATGCAACACATGCACCTACACCCAGTGTACAACACGACACATACACCTACACCTGGTGTACCACACAACACTTATACGTACACACCGTACAATACCATGAATACGCATGTCACAACACAACGACTACACAAGACATGTAACAACATACCAAATAAACACAACACAACGGCACCATCTGCATAGCACCACATGTACACCGCACCACTTGCACAACTTGTACATATCACCAGTTGTACGACTTGTACATAGCACCACATGTATACAGCACCATCTGCACAACATGTACACAACACTACATGCACGCAACATGACATGTACCACATGTACATAGCACCACATGCACGCAACACCACATGTTCAATCATGCACACTGCACCATATGTACACAACACCGCATGTATGACCTGTACACTGCACCATATGTACATAGCACCGCATATACAACATGTACACTGCACCAAATGTACATAGAACTGCATTCACAAAATGTACATAGCACCATATGTACATTAGCACAGCACATAAGACATGTACTTAGCACCATCGATACCCAGCACCGCATATCCAATCATGCACACAACACTATATATGCAACATGAAAATAACATCATGTATACACAATATTGCATATGCTACCTGTACACAACACCGGTACTGCACATCCTTAGACCACACTGTCCTTACCAAGCAAACTTGCTTCTAGTGTCTTATCCATGCTTTTCCCAGCATGTCGCGGATCATACTGCTTTCATCTCGTTGATGTATCCCTCGGCATAACCTATCCATAACATAAACATAGACATAGTATAATCACATAATATCAATTCACATCCACATGATACTGACCTCATAGATCTGTCAGGGCTACTCTTCCCACTTGATTCCTCATAAACCAGGAACCTCTCCATGCCATTCACCTGCACAAACAATCATTCCTCCACAAGAATGATCCTTGACGACCCTATCAGACAACGACATACATACATATATATACATGCATACATTTAATCGTTAGCATAAAACAATCATGATCTCTGACGACCCTCTCAGACAACGACATACATACATACATGTATACATATATAGACATCAGCATAACCATGATCACAACATAATTACTAGGTATCATAAGGTAAAGGTTAAGAACTCCCTTTATCGATGCTAAACATGGACAACATTGAGAAAAACAGTTCCCAACTTAGCCAAGGCATCTGACGCCTCAAATCCATTCACTTTACCTTTCATGTTACCTTTCTCATGACTGTCCTACCACCGTCCATTTACACCAATGGACCCAACCAATCCAACTAACTGTTATATTTTTTACTTCAGTTTCCCTTTACTCATTCACCGAGCTTCACCCGGGTCTTACATTACAAACTCCATCAATTTTCCTCTTTCCCAAACCAATTTCCAAGACCCTCAAAACATAAAAGGTGAGAACAAGAAACAAACAAGAATAAAACCATGAAAACAAATACAATACGACGCCACAAACAAAGTGGCATGATCATGCACTAGACGCAATCAAGACCGCAAAGCACAACAATTCACAAAAGACCAAAATCACAAGACTAGAAACAAACACTGTGACTCAATCCCCATGGTTCCTATTATCGCCCGGATTGTACAGGCACCGCGACAACGCTCAGGACGGGGGTTGTCACTCTGAACCCCACCGACTCCGTTCTAGTTGTCCCCCAACAACAGGCTATGGTGGGTAGTCCCTATGTAATGAGGTGAAGGAAAACAAGTTGAAAACCAACTTGTTCGGGAGACACGGATGAGTGGCCTAGCCAATTGGTCAAATTTGAGCAAGACTATTAATTAGATTAGATTCTTTATTATGAGACCAGTTCCTTAATGGAGTCACAAATTCTTACTTGTAGTAAATTGGAACCAAGTGATCGGATGGACAACCGTTGCTTGAACATTTGACTAACCTATATGATATGAAAGACCTAGGATCTATGTGAGATGCAGTGATCTTGGTAAATTTTATTTAAATGCCTAGTCTAAGTGTAACCTTTCTTCCAACTATTTTGAGAAACAATCCTCAAAGTAAGTTGTGAAATGGAAGCCAACAGGAAGTAGGTAGTGGCCCGATTAATCATACCTCCCCTAGTGTTCCACTCACCCAGTGCCTTCGGCGTTGCAAAGAGTGTGGCTCTGACGACTGCAAGGTCATTCTTTTAAGTTTTAACTACTAGGAAAAATTGAATCTATATAAATTCTTTCGGTGATAATCACATCTAATTATATTTTGCCGATGCGTTTCGAACTAGCCAGTGTGGTTAATCATCAGGACAAGATGAGAAATTTGATCTACGAACCAGTTTAAATAGATAAAGGGTCGCTCCAACTAGTCGTTATAAATAAGGGCTAGTTTGACTAACATAAGGAAAATAAGAAATTCAATTAAATTAGCATAGTTTAATCTTGTAAATTAACCTGTTTAGCCCACTTTATGATGAAGTATTCAGCAATATTTCAGATCTAATATATTTATAACAACAGTAAATAAATCACAAATCAACAAAATAATGAGACCCAAGACCGTGCCTAAGATGTCCACAAATAGTAAAATTTCACCAAAACTTGGAAATTTTGATTTTTTAGTGTTATTTAGATGATGTGATTCAAAAATTTCAGATCTGATCTATTTATTACAGAATTACATAGATGACATATCAGCAATCTCCAATACTAAAGATAATGCCCAAAATGCCTAAAAATAGTAAAATTTTGTCGGAACCTTCAAGTTCAAATTTTTTGACCTTAATTAAGAATGTACTTCAGAAAATTCAGATCTGAATTTTTCAATCATGCAGTAAATTCCAGCAAGCTTGAAAGTTAGATCTAGGCCAAATTCAAGATGTCCAAGTGGCCAAAACTCATGAAAATCAAGCTTTAACAATTTTAACTAATTTTGACCATCTGTTATGAGATTTTAGGGCTCAATTCTTAGTGATTTGATTGTTGTAATAAAACTGAAGTAAAACAAGGGTTTAGAAGTCAAACCCTAGGCCGAAGGCCTTGAAGATCCCGTGGTGGAAATTTGTTGAAACTTTTTTATTAATTTGTCGCCTGAAAATTACAATTTTGAGACCTTAAACATGCAAAACCACCAAGTATTCAACCTTAAAAATTTCAAATAAGGGTTCAGGGTAGATTAGGGCAAAAGAAGCCAAGAAAAGGCAAAACAAGGCCAAGGAAGGCAAATTACAAGGGATAAAAAGGTTTCATTTTTAGGCCTCCTGGGCCTAGATCCGACCTCCTTAGGACCTGTATCAGCCCTGTGACCCCCTGCATCAGCATTTTTCAGCTCAGATTGTACAGGCACTGCGACAATGCTCAAGACGAGGGTTGTTACTCTGATCCTCACCCACTCTATTCTAGTTGTCTTCCTACAGTGGGCTATGGGGGTAGTCCCTATGAAATGAGGCGAAGGAAGACAAGTTGGGAACCAACTTGTTTGGGAGACACGAATGAGTGGCCTAGCCACTTGGTTGAAATTAAGCAAGATTATTGATTGGACTTAGATTTTCTATGGTGGATCATGAAGCAAAAAAACTTATAAAATTTGTGCTTTAAATGTAAAATACACAAAGGTATTTGTAAATAATATTTTATTAATAATATGAAATGTACAAAGATGATGAAAGTTACAATGAGGATCCGCATATACACCTAGGCAGGTGCCCCTTGATGACTGGCCATGTATTTTCATTAAACTAATGACTGTTAAAATAATCACTACTTTTAATTATTTATTATTTACGTTTATTTTTATTTATTTTATTTGTTATGAATTATATTCACAACATTGCCCCTTTCTTCAAAAAGATTTGTCCTCAAAGCTTAATTGTTGACAATTTCCTTCATGTTGCCTACTCATTCCAAAATGTGTAAGTGGTATTATTGAACTTAATCCATTTTCCTCTTCTTCTTTTTTAGTTTATTTATTTATTTATTTTATTATTTTGTTATAGATATATATCTATATATATATATATATCTATATATATATATATATATATATATATATATATATATTAATTATGTTTTTTTAAGAAATAACTTAAAAAAAATTATAAAGTAACTTAATAATTTAATAAGTGACTTTATAATAACTTTATAAAGCTACTTCACTAATTAAAGTTGTTAAGGGTATTTATTATATTTTTTATTTTTTTATACCCACCCTGCGGATTCGTACAGTCACATCCATAGACTCAATGTGCTAGTGGCTTGTGCCCTTGTGGTATTCAAAATTGTTCAGTTATCGTCAGTGTTTCTAACTATAGATTGCCTTTTTGAGTCCCTGGAAACATTATCGGTCCTCGCAGGAGTATTTTTACTAGTTTCTGCTCCACTTTCGTGTGAAAATTCCTTCAAACTCAGGAATCCTACTATAGCAACTGATGGAAATTCTTATATTCGTTATTTACTGTGTTCTACAAGTAAATATCGAAATCCATTCACTACAACCTATGCAATTAAACTGCGGAATAAATACAAGTGCAGAAACAAATTTGAACACACATAGATCACACAACCATTTGACACAATTATTTTTGGACTAATGTCCTCGGAAAAAACCCAATGCGGGAAAACCAGTGCAATAGATCTGAGGGTTTATGTTATTATGCAGTAAATTTTGAGTACAAATCTATGATTGATGAAACTGTCAAATCATACAGAGAAACTGACATAAGAGATCTTGTGAGACAGACCTCACTCCTCCACTGGAAACTGGCACTAATTTGCACCAAGGTTGGACTGCCCTACGCTGCCTCTGCGCAGTCACTGCGCCACCCACGCAAGCTCTGTGTCACAAGTGCGGTTGCCCTTCTGCCCTGGTCTCATTGCTGGTTGGATACTGAAGCCCTACTAGCCCTTCATAAAATCTCTCTAGGTTATATGTAATGCATGTGTCTAAGCCTCTCCATAAAATTTGAGACTTAGAGCACATCCGATGCTACCCAAAATCAACAATCCCTCTTAGCTAATAATGTGCTCTAACAATATGCCCTATTGCATACTTTTCTGACCCTGAAGCATCTCCGTCTACATTGTTGATGTCTGACATGTTATCCACCAACTCTGCGCAAACGCTGCTTCTGTACTATTGTTGACACTGCCACTGTCAACACTGCATCTGCATTGCAACTCCCTCTGAATTATGCATCCGTGTTATTGTTGACTATGCCACTGCTAACTGCTACTACACTGCATCACAGTTTCTTTCTGCAACTGAAAAACATCAAAAATTGGACAAGTATACTGCATCTCGGTGATGAAGATCTGACTGCTGCTAGACTCTGCATTGCCTCTCTGAGGTTGTTGCGCTGTTGCTGCTCTGCACTGCATCCCTCTATGTTGTCGTAACACTACTCTGTGTTGCTCAAACTCTGGCGCTACTAACCACTGCGTTGTCACTTCAGCACTCCTCTGCACCAACTGGCACTAGTCCATCCTGCTACTTCTGTTTTGGTCTCCTATAGAAGGTGATGATTCGAGAGGTGGACTCCTCAAGGATCCTGCCCAACTTGTAGATCTATGGGTCTGCAACTCCAAAGCAGCCCACCTCTCTACTGGAGGTATATGAGCAATCATAGCAAAATCCTCCTCCTCTATCTTCGTTGCTCCGGCCTGAGGATCATGCTTCTCATCCTTGTCCTTCTTTTTAAGTGGACACTGTGTGGTGTAATGTCCATCTCGCCACACCGGAAGCATTTGATCTTTGAAAGATCCTTCTTCCTCCTGCATTGCTCTTGTTGTCCCTTTGATGCAAGCTCTGCATTCTCATCATCCTCCTTCTTTACCTTTGAACCACTGCTACTGATACTCTCAAGTTGACACTCGAGTAAATCTCTCCTCATCTCTTCTTGTTGAAGAATTGCCCACATCGATTCCCAGCCCAACAAATTCTCTCTGCTCAGGATATCTGGACAAAGACTTGATAGTCTTCGAACATGGAATTTAAGGCAAGTCTGGCCATCTTTACGGCCTGAAGAGCTGCTCCCACAGCTACTAGCTGATCTCAGTTTTCCTGAAGTCTAGACAGGAATGTATCAATGCGTTTTCCTTTCTGCATCCTAGTGGTCTACATTTTCTCCTCTAGAAACATTTTCCGCTGCTCGGAAGACCCCTGATATAGTGTTTCCAAAGCATCCCACATCTCCTTGGTTGTTCCTTTGGCTGAGATGTGTGAAACAATATGCAACCGCTTAGTCTTTGCCATATTCTTCTTGAAGGCCCTTAATGTTGTTGCATCCACAGGTTCAGCCTGGGCACTTTCGATAAAGTGCTTGAGGTCATGCTCATCTAGAAGGAAGGAGACCATTGCCTTCCAGATTACATAGTTGGAGGTTCCCTCCAACCGCTCCTGGTCACGCAACCCACTGGTTTCCATCTCACCCAAACATTGTCAATCTGTTGCCTCTCCCCCTTTGCGTAGCTGGATTTACGCACTCTTGATGGAGCAAGCCACAAAATCTGCTACTACTGCACAGGGAATATGATTTTCTTGGGTAAGAAAACTCACTAAGGTCAGAAATCTCCAAAACTGTGTTTCAGCTACGCTTCCTAACGCTCTGCAAAAACAATCGATGTTGCGTAGTCAATTGCGTCTCTCCAACTACTAATCTGGATAGATTTGTTGTGTTTCTCCCTCTTCCTCGAACAAACTGCAATCTGGAAAAATCCTACCTCTTTGTCGACTCACTCAGAGAGAGATTTTCCTTGCGGATCTAGCCCTCTTGGCTTAGACTGCGCACTTCACTGGGAAATCGATCTACTACTTACGCAACTCTTTGATTCCCAACTTTTGCTTCAACATTGAATCTGCTGCATCTGTTCTTTGTCTCGACTGCACTCAAGTTAAACAAGCTTCAATACCATGTGAAAATTTCATCAAACTCAAGAATCCTACTACAGCAACTAATGGAAAGTCTTCTATTCGTCATTTACTTTGTAGGTGTTAACCCTGAACAGAAATTATCTACACACGAATCTTATAACAGAAAATAAACAATAGCAAGAGCATAAAACATAAAACAGATAAACACAGAGATTTTTCCCCTGGATCCCAAATCGGGACGACCAGCTTGATTTTTTATTATATTCCTTTTAGTGTTACAACACATATATATACATGCCGAAGCATACATAAACCCCAATCCATTAACCCTGGATTAGAACATAACCGTAGTTCCCTTGACCGGATCTACAAAAATACCAGGGGCCGAAAACCATCGAACCCCAAAACCATGTGCAAAACCATGGACGCAGACTACCCAGCGGAAATTAAGGAACCAAAATTTTCGCCAGGGCGCTGCCCCGGACCCCGACAGGGGGGGCTACCGCCCCCCCTGTGACCCCCCCATTGCGCCCAGCGCAAAGGGGGGGCTATCGCCCCCCCGCGCGTGCTTAGTCATGGAAAGAATATAACACATACCCAACATTCTCCCACTTGTTGTTTTCTTTCCACCCATTGTTTCTCTACACCAAGAGAACTTCTGAGTGCTCACAAACTTCATCAATGCATCTGCAACATTCTTCAGAGTATCCACCTTTACCAGCAACACCCTTTTAGCCTCAACCATATCTCTAACAAAGTGATATTGAACATCAATGTGCTTTGTCTTTGAATGATAAGCAGGGTTCTTAGCCAAGAAAATTGCACTTTGGCTATCACAGTCTATCCTTATAGCTTGCTGTACCAACCCCATACTTGAACACAATCTCTGCAACCAAACCGCTTCCTTGCTTGCATGAGTGGCTGCTATGTATTTTGCCTCTGTAGTTGAAAGAGCCACTACAGACTGTCTTTTACTCATCCAACTGACTGCGCCTCCAAATAGGCTAAACACATACCCACTTGTAGATCTTCTTTGGTCCAGATCTCCAGCCCAGTCTGCATCAACAAAACCACGAATGTCCAGCATTCTTTCCAATCCTGGTCTTCCTTGGTAGCACAAGCCATAATCACTAGTGCCACGTAAATATCTGAAAACCCTCTTTACTGCTGTCGAATGCTCCTTCCCTGGGTTTGACATAAACCTGCTCAATACTCCCACTGCATGTGCAATGTCTGGTCTAGTACAGACCATTGCATACATCAGGCTACCCACTGCACTTGCATATGGAACACGGGACATATACTCCTCTTCTTCTTATGTCTTGGGACACTGTTCAGCAGACAGCTTTACACCTACAGGAATAGGAACCTTCACCAGTTTACTATCCTGCATATTGAACCTCTGCAATATAGTCTCGACATACTTCCTCTGGTTTAACCAGAGCTTCCTCTTTGCCCGATCTCTCTTAATTTCCATTCCCAAAATATAGTTTGCAGCACCAAGATCCTTCATGTCGAATTTGGAGAAAAGTTGGGTCTTCAAATCTTGGATAATTCTTTGTCATTTCCAATCAACAACATATCATCCACATACAAGACCAAATAAATAACACGGTCACCAATTAATTTAAAATAAACACAGTGATCCTCCTTGCTTCTGGTGAAGCCAAGTCCCTGTATATAGGTATCAAATTTCCGATACCACATCCTTGGTGACTGTTTTAACCCATACAGAGACTTCTTCAACCTGCATACCAGTTCTTTCTTACCCTTCACCATAAAGCCTTCGGGTTGCTTCATGTAGATCTCCTCTTCTAGATCCCTGTGAAGAAATGTTGTCTTCACATCCATCTGTTCTATCTCAAAATCAAATGCAGCAGCAACAGATAAAAGTAATCTAATAGAAGTAACCTTGGCAACAGGAGAAAAAAATATCACCAAAATCAATTCCCGGCACCTGGGAATAACCTTTCGCTACCAATCGAGCTTTGTATTTCTCCACCTTGCCTTCTACATTCATCTTCTTCTTAAACACCCATTTGCTCCCAATGGGCTTCCTTCCATCCGGCAACTCCACCAGATCCCATGCATCGTTTTTGTGCAAGGATGCCATTTCATCAACCATGGCCTCCTTCCAGAGTTTTCCATCCTCTGAATCTACTGCCTCCCTGACAATTCTGGGTTCATCATTAGTTATAGTTAAGACAAAACCTGAACAGAAAGCAGATGGACTATACCTTTCTGGTTGCCTTCTTTCCCGAACTGATCTTCTCAAAGCTGGAGTTTGTGGCACTTCATCTTCTGAGTCTTCTTCTGTTGTAGAGTCCGATTCATCCTCCTTTAGCTCAAACTCTATCTTTTCAGGTTCCTTCGATAGGATTTCATGTTTAACAACATCTTTCACTTCTCTAAACACCACATCTCGGCTGTACACAACCTTCCTTGTTTCTGGGTTCCAAAGCTTGTAACCCTTTAAACCATCCTTATACCCAATAAAGATGCACCTTTCAGAGTTATTATCCAACTTGGTCCTTTTCTCCTTTGGAACATGTACATATGCATCACATCCAAATACCCTTAGATGTGAAAGAGAGGGTTTCTTACCGGTCCATACCTCATGTGGAGTCTTATCCTCCAACGCTGATGAAGGTGATCTGTTAACTAAGTAACATGCAGTCTCCACTGCCTCTGCCCAGAATTCTTGTCCTAACCCGGTACCACTGAGCATGCTTCTTGCCTTTTCCATCAGTGTTCTATTCATTCTTTCTGCAACTCCATTTTGCTGGGGTGTGTATGGAGTAGTCTTCTGTCGTGCTATACCACACTTCTTACAGAACTCTTCAAATTCATTCTTGCAGAACTCCCCACCATTATCTGTCCTCAGCGCCTTTATCTTCTTCTCTGTCTGGTTTTCCACCAGAGCCTTAAATTCTTCAAATTTGTCAAAGACTTCAGATTTCTTCCTCAAGAAATATATCCATGTATTCCTTGAGAAGTCATCTATGAATGAAACATAGTACACAGACTTTCCCAGTGATGGAACTGACACAGGCCCAAACACATCACTGTGCACAAGTTCTAATATCTTGTTTGCCCTCTTAGCACCAGACGGAAAACTCACCCGATTCTGCTTCCCATATACACAATGTTCACAGAAATCGAAATCCAGAGAACAATTAGACATACCTTCTACCATACCATCTCTATGCAGTATCCGAAGGCCCTTCTCTCCAATATGTCCAAGCCTTTGATGCCATAGCATGGTCTTTTCTCCAGAGAAAGCTAGGCTTTCCGCTCCACTTTCAGGAACCATAGAACTATTACACCCATCAATAACAGTGCTACCTTGTAGCTTGTATAGAGTTCCAGTCCGAACTCCCCACATTAGTACCAGTGCTCCCCGAACCATCTATCTTGCAGGAATCTTTCTCGAACACTGTTTTTACACCTGCATCATCCATCTTGCTTACAGAAATCAGATTTCTGGCCAATGCAGGAATATGCAAAACACCAGGAAGTGTTCTAATCCTTCCACCTTGCAGCTTCAGCTTGACCTTTCCACGTCCGACGATTCTGGCCTTCCTATCATCCCCTAGGAAGACATCACCACCATCATATTTCTCATACTCGGAGAACCACTCCCTATGGGGAGTGAAGTGAAAGGATGCACCTGAGTCAATCAACCATGACTCATGATCTACATGTGTATTTGAAGAAGAAGCCAAATACACATCCCCACCTTCATCCGAGGTGGTTTTTGCCTCTGCAGAAGGAGCATCATCAGATCCCTTTCCTTTCTCGGGAGCTTTAGATCTGCAGTCCTTTTTGTAGTGCCCTTCCTTTCCGCATTTCCAGCACACCTTTACAAACTTTCCAAGAGATTTAGATCTCCCTCTAGATTTAGATATCCCACTCGAAACCTCATTCTTTTTTCTGTTCTGGGACCTTCCTCGTATAGATAAGGCATCTCCATTCTGAACCTCCATATTTCTCTGTCTGATTTCCTCTCCCGACGACAAAGTTTGAGACAATGTCATCAAAATTCAAGGTAGTTGTATTGCTACCTATTGCAATATTGAGACTGTCCACGGTGTGCAGAGGAAACATAACAAGCATGCACTTATCTTCATCTGAGATTTTAATATCAACAGATGACAGCTGACTTACCATAGTATTGAAGGCATTCAGATGCTCTGTCACCGAGTCTCCATCCTTCATCCTCATGTTATACCGCTTTTTCCGCAGGAACAACTTATTCACCAGAGACTTAGATTGGTACAAAGTCCCAAGTTTTTTCCACAAATTATTCGTTGTAGCTTCCCCAGATACATTCAATAATCTTTGAATACGACACACAACGTATTGTGCTCTTGCCTTAGATCCGGTTTCTTCCAGTCTTCATCGACATTGCCGTTGGTTTAGTACGGATCTCGCGATCACTTGATCTTTATCCACATCTACCAGCGGATCTCCATCTTGAGAACACAACTCCAAAACTCGACCATTAAATTTCTCGATCTCTATCTTTCGCCACTTGCCATATTCTTTCACGCAAGAATCGATCCCTGAGATCTCCCCGCTGCACGGGGGTCTACCACGGGCAGAAACAAAAAACCCTCCAACAACAAAGGCGTCCCCTTGAAGCGAAACGGCTACGATACCAAATGTAGGTGTTAACTACAGACGAAATTATCTACACACGAATCTTATAACAAAAAAATAAACAATAGCGAGAGCATAAAACATAAAACAGATAAACACAGAGATTTTCCCTGGATCCCAAATCGGGACGACCAGCTTGATTTTTCATTATATTCCTTTTAGTGTTACAACACATATATATACATGCCGAAGCATACATAAACCCCAATCCATTAACCCTGGATTAGGACATAACCGTAGTTCCCTTGACCGGATCTACAAAAATACCAGGGGCCGAAAACCATCGAACCCCAAAACCATGTGCAAAACCATGCACAAAACCATGGACGCAGACTACCCAGTGGAAATTAAGGAACCAAATTTTCGCCGGGGCGCTGCCCCGGACCCCGACAAGGGGGGCTACCGCCCCCCCTGTGACCCCCCCGTTGCAAGCTTAGTCGTGGAAAGAATATAACACATACCCAACATACTTAACAAATTATTTACTGTGTTATACAAGTAAATATCGAAATCCATTCACTACAGCCTACACAATTAAACTGCGGAAGAAATACAAGTGCAGAAACAAATTTAAACACACATTGATCACACAACCATTCGACACAATTATTTTGGACTAGTGTCCCCGGAAAAACCCAATGCGGGAAAAACGTTGTAGCAAATCTGAGGGTTTATGTTATTATGCAGTAAATTCTGAGTACAAATCTATGATGAACGAGACTGTCAAATCATACATAGAAACTGACAGAAAAGTTCTCGTCAGACACACCTCACTCCTCCATGGGAAACTGGCACTGATCTGCACCAAGGCTGGACTGCCTCTGTGCAGTGACTACGCCACCCACATAGGATCTGCGTCACAAGTACGGTTTCCCTTTTGCCTCTATGCTGGTCTCACAGCTGGCTGGAAATTGAATCCTACTAGCCCTTCTGAAAATCTCTCTGGAATCTAACTCTAGCTCTGCGTTGTCTCCTCAGCAGGAAAACGAATTTCCCTCTAGCTCTGCGCAGTGACTGCGTAATCACTGTGTCTCTAGCTCTATGTTGTTGTTGTGGCTCTTTGTATTTGCTGCTATGTACTCTATGGCTCAAGAAGTCTTCCAACCAAATCTACTACCCCTCACTGCAATCAAGAATCACTTAATCTGATTTTCTTGCAAGCACTGCTCCTTCAGAAAAATCCGATCTCTAGATTCTCTATGTCTCCAAAATGTAATTTCCAAATGACCTTTCAAGTCCTTCTTATAATCTTCTCGTTGAAACTTTAACGGCCTAGATTAGATCTCTAATCAACGGCTAAGATTAAATTTTGACTTGATCCATGTATTCTAGATCATTCTCACTCATATTCTATTAATACATGTTAATTATTTTATTTTCCTAAGTTTAGAATTACGGTCCCTTAATTAATTATCTCTATAGAATACAATCCGAGTGGAATTTCATCACATGATTTATTGGTTATCTGGAATACATGTGTCTAAGCCTCTCCACAAAATTTGAGACTTGAGCACATCCGATGCTGCCCCAAATCAACATTTCGTTGGCCATGGCAGCTGGGGAATTATGAAACCTACTGCAATCAACTTTGGCTTTGTACAATTTTTTTAACATCTTGGGTTGGCAGAGAATTTGATATTGTTCCTGCGAAAGGAATGCGATAACACCAATCATACCATTTATTGTCCCAAATATAACTATAGGAATGTTTTTGCCCTTTGAGCCCAACGCAAGGAGAGCGAGAGATCCATTCCTGAACCTTTTCACAATATCTCCAAGATGGTATTCACCTTCAACTTCCAATTTTCGTTCCTCTTCAAAATCAATTGCAAAATCGCTATTTTTCCTCGCTGTAAAAATGTTGAAATCGTTCTCTGCACCCAGGTATATAGCGTCATGCAGAACTTCAACTGACCTCGTACATTTTTCACTATTATCACGAGCCCTCTCCTCCAACACAGCTCCTACTCCCCATGATTGTTGTATACCAACAAAAATATAGATTTCATATGATCCCCAACTACAATAAAATCTCCACGACACTGAACATGCTATGACAGTATATGACCATGACGCCCACATTCATACTACAATGTTCGAGAATCATGCATCTGTTGGCACACCTCAATTTTTTTCGTTGATTCCTGCAACTAATTTTCCATTGAATGCATTGAGATTGTATACAACTCCCTTTGTCTTGATCTCACTAACCAATTGCAGTCATAGTCACCACGTTCATGTTCGTGTTCGAGTTCGACAACTTTGAAATCGAATAAAGTTCGACAGTTAAAATTTGAACGATAAAATTCGACATTAAGTTTGACATATATATATATATAATTCAATTAAAAAATAAACACAAATGCCAAAAATAAAAATAACATTGCCAAGTTGCCAACACGATTAAGAATTAAATGAACATAGTGACTTAGCCTATGTCTCGATGGTTTCCTCATCTTCATGCTTTGACCACATGTGACTCACCTTATGAACCCATTATTCCATGAATTTTATAAATATATTAAAAATAGTATATTATTATATACAACTATAATGATAAATAAATAAATTATATATATTTAAATTATGAATTAAACTTTAAATTATTTTGTAAATATATTTTTTTACATATAAATATATTGAAATTTATATTTATTATATATAAATAAGTTATGCAAATGTAGACCATGTTTATTGAAAGTTATGTAAATATTATTTTTTTACATACTACGACTTGGACATCAATGTGTTGGCACCGTGCTACTACAAATTTCGACAATTATCGACTCACCATTTTAAACAACCAAACCAAAAAAGAATTGTTAGACGTATCGTCATTCTCTGGAGTCTAAGCTTCTCAGATTGCAGAGTCACAAGACCAGTCACGACTCATGACTCATGACACCAACAAAGGATTCAAGAATCAACGAAGGCAAGTCACAATAAAGAAAACTGGGAGTGCAATGCCAACGGTGTGGCGTTTAGAAATTAGGTTTTAGTTCAAGATTAAACCCTAGTCGAATTTTACGGATGAATTTAAACAAATAAATTCGAATTGGTTTAAGGTTCAACAAATTTCGAATTTCAACCTTGAAATTCGCCGAACTCGGTGACTTAGGTTGCAATTGCCCATCTTCAAACGAAAATACCAAAATTTGGCCCTTGCGAGATTCATTGTCCACACAATACACACACGTTGTCCCAACACAAATATAGAGATTGTTGTCATTTGCAAATGAACAACTCAGAATGCAAGATCCATGTTCATCAGTGCCAAGTGCATATGATGAAATAATTTCAAATGTTTTATCATTAAATAGATGCACAAAGCTCTTTAGTGTTTTCGTCATCATCTTGTATCTGTGATCATAATCATACTTCTCACTACAAATGGAAAATGTTTGAGAAATATCTTGATGGAAAATACGATAAGGACGCTCCCCAAGAGATACTGAGGAGATGTGAAATAACTAAATGTCATCAATTGACCCAATAGTAAGCATATCTTCCTTGAAAATTGCAACATTGCCAAGAAATGAAACTGGTTACTGAATTGAATGAACACATGTGATTAACATCCTCCAAATTCACATTACTGTACACCAAATTGTCGTTTATCTGATGTTGCAAACACATGTGTTATCATCTTAGAGCTAAGAGTTGTGAGAGTAACTGCTTTTGTACCCAATGAAATCTTGTTCCCGTGATCATAAATCTCTCCATTGTTCATATCCAATATTGTAAAGTTATATAAATGCCCATCCGCAAGACCACATAGCAAGTATGAAATCCCCTAAAAATCACAAAGGAGAACAGATCAGGGTGCAACGTTCTCCACAAAGTGGATCCTTTTAATGAAGCCCAGACTAGGAAGAGAGTAAAGCATAATGCTATAGTCTTTCCATAGTCCAACAATTGCCAATTCACTCCAATTAGGATTTTCACCAAAAGGATTTATATCTAGGCAAGACACATCAAACTCAATGGCCAAACGTTTCACTGCTTGTAATGATCTCCAGAACTACGTGGATTGTGTTGTAGTTTGTTCTCCATCGGTGCCACCGACTTGCAGAATTCCATCTTCTGCTTTCCTGGGACTTGGAATGGATTCCCCGTTGTGTTTTTCAGAAGAAAACGAATTTGGTCCTGCATTCAAGTAATGATGATGCCCTCAAGCCCTGCGTTTTGGATTATTTGCGCGTGATAGGTGAACTCCTTCAAGCTTGGATATTCGCCCCAAAAAAGATGTATATTCATGAAATGCAACACCATATAATACCTCCTCAACTTTAAATTCACTAGCAAAAGAGGGCAATTGTTCATATATAGCCACTGCTTCTCTGAAAATGCCACTAGATACAGAAGGCAACTCCATATCATGCAGAACTTCTTTGATTTTATAAGGGTCACCTTTCCTAAATTTGGTGGCAATTGCAGTGCTATCTTTGTTCTCATTTCTATTGACCTCAAGTAGTGTCAATTCTCTATCCAAAGCTAGAAAAGATAGCTCTTGAACACTTACATCTGAGCGCAAGTGTTTTTCATGTGGTACTTCAAGAGCTCTGCTTAACTCAGTAACCAAAGATAACTCCTTACCTTTTATTTCCTCAGTCGTTGGTAAGCTTTGAAAAAGATTTTTGGATTCACAAATTCCCACAAAACTGACAATGTCATTGGATTGTCCATGGTTCACATCAAATACAGACAAATTTTCCGAATATGATTCAAAGTTATAAATATCCTTGGTTTGACTTTCATCCTGATGAAAAGTCTGACTCTTGATTACAGGACATTGTTGCCAGCATCTAAGTTGTTCACAGAAAAATTACCCCCACTAGGTATTTCACCTATGCTTTGTATCTTGAAATCTCTCATAGTTGAATCTGATTCCGCATCTGCTTGACTGGGTACTGAGCCCACTTAATTCTAATTTATTAAAATTTTCAATGACTTGACCAATGTCTACCATCAAACAAGCTCTCCCTCCTTTAGCCCAGTTCACCTCCCTCGAATCCGCCACCGATAAATACCACTGCCTCTCGTCTACAATATGGGAGGCTGCTCTCCAGTCCTTCCCTTTCTCCACCCGCTCTGCCTCCGTGCCCTCTAGACCTGGAGGATGCGCTATGAATAAATGGTATGACCACGAGTGTAAGTCCCTACACCAGAATCTCCGGTACGCCTTCAAGTACGCCCAACCATCTTTCCCCGCTATTCGTTCGGCCTACCGCCGCCTCCTTCGCAGCAAAAGGTGCCATTTTATCTCCCACCAGAGACGGATCCTTTCTGATCTTCTTCTCCACTCTCCTAAGAAGTTCTGGAGCACCGTCCTTTCCAGGCAATCTCCCACCCCTACTGACCTCGACCCCACCTCCATGTTTTCCCACACCACCAAGTTATATGATATCCCTGGGCAAACTCCCACTCATGTCGCCTCCCCCCCAACCACCTGTCACTTCTTCTCCGATAGAGACATCAGAGAGGCAATTTGGGCTCTAAATAGCAGCAAAGCCACAGACGAAGAGGGCTTTCAGGTGGAATTCCTCAAATTTGGGCTTCGTCCTTTGATTGGTTATCTAGCGGATCTTTTCAACTAGGTCATACGCGATGGCTTTCCTGCGGAGTGGTCCCATCATATTATCTATCCTATCCATAAAGCAGGGCCTACTTCAGACCCGAACAACTATAGAACAATCATGGTTGGGCACACCTTCTCCAAGTTGTATGCTACCGCCCTCCACAGGGGGCTCTCCAGCTTCCTAGAACAGAAGCAACTCAGGGCCAGGGGGCAAGCTGGGTTCAGACCAAATCATCAAACCATTGACCATATCTTCACTCTTCGAGCACTAATCAAGGAGGCCCGGCATAGGTCCTCCAAAGTATACTGTTGCTTTGTGGATTTCAGGAAGGCTTTCGATTCGGTCCCGAGGGAGGACCTTTTTAAGAGATTGAAACTTGAAAGAGATTGGCATCTCTTCGACTCTTTTGACTTCTATTATGCGTCTCTACGAGTCCGTACTTGGATGTCTCCGCACAGTTGGAGGGATGTCGGAGTTTATCCGAAGCACTATTGGAGTCAAGCAGGGGTGCCCACTTTCCCCCACTCTGTTCGGGATCTACATCGATGAGCTGGAATCCTTTCTCCGAGATCATATCCAGGAGTCCGATGGGTGCCTGCTCCACCAGGTCTTGATCTCCATTCTACTTTTTGCAGATGATATTGTCCTCCTGGCCTCCTCTCTGGAGGGGCTACAGAGACAAATTGATGCTCTTGTTGTTTTCTGTGACCTTCAGCACTTAACGGTGAACCTGAGCAAAGCCAAAGTTATAATGTTCAATGGGATGAAGAAATCCTCGAGTTTCCACTTTCTATTCAAAGGGGAAGAAATCGAGATCGTCAGCAGTTACACCTACTTGGGAGTTTAGTTCTCAGGTCCCCGTTTCAACCTTCGACTGGCCCTCTAGCCCAAGATAAATAAAGTGTACGGATCCTTGGCCCTTCTAGAGAGACAGTGTTTCTGCCACCATTTCCAGGATATTCCATCCAAGATGAACCCCATGGATACCTTGATCTGCCCCACCGTGCTCTATGGATCGGAGGTTTGGGGCCCCTCGCTACTGGATTCAGATTGGGCCTCGGTTGAGCGAGTCCAGACTCTTCTCCTACGCCGCTTCATCCGGTGCAAGCAGACAGTCCCTCATAACATCATCCTAGCAGAGTTTGGAGCCAAACCCTTCCGACTGAAGGCAATCTTTAGGATAGTCTCTTATCTTCAACGGATCCGTGGCTTGGCAGACATGAGAGAGGGGAAAAACAGATATCTATACCTGGCCTACTGTTCCTCGGAGAACATCACTCATAACCGGACTAGCCGCACCAAGTGTTGGTTCACAAGGATGACAGAACTCCTTGGTCTTATCGGTATCCAGCCAGATCATCTCCCCCCCTTCCAATATTCATTGAACGCCCCAGGGCACCTTCTCCCAAATCCACAGGAACTTAACAAAATAGTCAGAGAGGACATCTACAGGCAGTATATTCAGACCACATGGGTCAATCCTCCAGGCAGTCTGCGCCCAAAAATGTCCTTTTACACTGAACACTTTTTGGAGATCAGAGATGGGCTCATCACTCGACCCTCGTACACTCTCTAGCATTGGACGCATGCCACTAGGATCCCCCTGGGGCAGCTCAGAGTGGGGTCGCACAAGCTTCGGTGGAAACAGACCACCACATTGGCAGAACGGAGAGGATCTATTAGCTTTGCCACTTACAGGAGGTGGAAACCGAGTCACACTTCATCTTCAGATGCCCGGTATACTATGAGATCCACGGGCGCTTCTACTGATTATTCAAAGGCCCTCAGAACTTGGCCAGTTTCCTCAGATACCCGGACTAGCAATGCTTGGCTCTCTACTTCCAGGAGACTTTCAGATACCGCTCGACCCTACTCTAGCCGCCTCCTACTTCGGCCACCACTTAGAGGATCACAGACTTCTTCAGAGTACTCTCAGCGCCACAGGGCACCAAGAGAACTTTCGATCATTCCAGAGATCATGACTCCAGATCAGTGCAGATCCCGGATTCTTTCCCCACCAGAACACCTCTTCGGCGTTCCAAAACTAGACACCCCCCTCCACCCAGGGGGCACCCCAAATCCTCTAGGAAACAGAGTTTACAGTCCAGGCCCAACTCCTCTTCAAGGCAGCAAACATTGACAAGTTTTCTTCAGCCCTCTTCTATCGGCCTCGGATGATAGGAGAAGGAGTTAGTCTCCGGTTAGGAGGCCCATCCTTCTCCTCCGGCACTTCTTCATCAGCACAGCTCATTGCCATGGTCTACCGAGCATTCAGTTTTCCAGACTTTACTTTGTAGCTTTGTATTTCTCGCCTTTATGTTGAAAGGGGACTGTGGGGTCCACTTGCTAGTGTGATGGAATCATTGTAACCAGTAGTCCCATTGACCTTTTTGTGGTCATTCGACGGACATTAATAAAATTATCTTATCTTATCTTATCTTTGTTAGCAATGTTGAGGTCCCCACATTTAATGAGTTCGTGTCATTCGTTGAGCTCAATAATTGATGTAAATTTGATGAACTTTCATCAGCAGATAAAGAAATGCCAACAGGACTTGAGAAAGAGACGAAAGAATCAAAATCAGGTTCTTGAGGTAATTTTAACATCTTCTCGCTGACCTTTCTAGTCAAATCAGAAGAAGAGACTAAAGCTTCCTTTAAATTGTCATATTTCAATGTAGAAGGTACCTTTTGTTGATTTTTTTTTTTAGATTTCTTTTTTGAATGCTCCCTTGTTGTTGAACCTGATGCTTTAACGAAATCACCTTTGGGATTTTCATGGCCAAAGGTTTTTGATCCTAGTTTTGGAGCGAAAACAGAGGCACATGACGAAATCGTATCAAAAACTGGCACTAACCGAAATGAAACAGTTGTGCATGTCATTGAGTGTTTGAAGTCATCAGTAAATGATGGCATTATTTGAGATTGAAACGATCCAAGAACTGGAGAAAGAGGTAGCATCTGCTTCCCTGGTTTATCATCTATATTATTATGATTATCAATCTTTTGTGTAGTTACCTTCTTCTTGCCTGCTTCACCCATCGTAATATTAGAAGCTTGGCCTAATGAAACCCTCTCATCAAAAGTTGGCTTATAGGTAGTGCAATCAATGCTTCTAGACATTTTGTCATCTTGGCGAAGAACTTCTTCATCTTCATTTGTCACGTATCCACTTCGATTTTCAGTTTCATTCATGTTACCCTAAGGAGTTCTAATTTCATCATGTTCAACATCACTTTCTCGATTTGGGCATTCTTTATTGTTAGTATACTTCATGTCAATGTATTCTTCTTTTAGACATGTTGAATATTCTGCAAATGGTTTTTTTAATTGCTGAAATGATTCTTGAATTTCACATAATTGCTCAATGATTTCAGGACGTAAACTTAATTGCACTTTGTGCAACGGATAATGTCCAAAGGGTCGCATGGCTCTGATACCACTGAAGCAACAAAACTTATAGTATTTGTGCTTTAAATGTAAAATACACAAAAGTCTTTGTAAATAATAGTTTATTAATAATATGAAATATACAAAGATGATGAAAGTTACAATGAGGGCCCACATATATACCTAAGGAGGTGCCCCTTGATCACTGACCATGTCTGTTTAGATGTCTTTTCATTAAACTAATGACTGTTAAAATAATCACTACTTTTGATTATTTATTATTCACGTTTATTTTTATTTATTTTATTTGTAATGATTTATATTCATAACAGATTAGATCTTCACTAGGGCTATAGTGAGCAATAATTTTCCTTATGCATTTTAGTCATTCTTTCAAGGAAAAAATATTATAAAAATTGTTTTCTCAAAATCTATTTAAAAAACTTCGTAAAATAATTTTGTAATTTTAAATGCAAATTATTTTTATAATTTGGGTTGGGTTTTAGATCTATTTTGTATATATTTGTGGTTTGGGTGTTTATTTTCATTTTTGTTGGTTGGATCAAGAGATCAAGTGAGAGAAGAGCTAGATCTAGGCCCTTGAAGGTAACATCTAGTCTCTAGACAATTTTGCAGGGACATTTACTGAAGATTTGACGACAAAATTCATAAGCGGAAGAGGAAAAAAGAAATTGAGACAAGCATTTTCAGTTTTTGCCCTCTTCTTGCAATTTCAGCCCCTAATCTATCATCCTAGCCCTTTTATCCCTGCAAATTTGTCTTCCTTGGCCTTGTTTTTCCTTTTCCTGCCCTCTTTTGCCCTAAATTGACCTGAAACTCTAATCTAAAATTTTGAGGCTAAATACTTGGCGGTTTTCCAGGCTTAAGATCTCAAAATTCATATTTTTCAAGCGGCAATGTGATCCCAAAGTTTCAACTAATTTCAATGACGGGATCTTCAAGGCCTTGGGTCTAGGGTTTGACCTCTAAACCCTTGATTTACTTCAGTTTTATTACAGAAGTAAAATCATTTTTGATAGTCAAAACCACTTAGAATCATAAAATCTAATTTTTTACAAGTTTTGCCCATGTGGCCATCACAAATTTGGCCTAGATCTAGCTTTTTAGCTTGGTGGAATTTTCTGCACAACTACAAAATTCAGATCTGAATATTTCTAAAGCAAATCCTTAACTAGGGTAAAAAAATTGAATTTTCAGTTTTCGGCAAAAATTTACTATTTTAAGGCATTTTGGGCATCATTTTCAGCATCACTAGCCCGTTGATTTATGATTAACTTACTTCTGTAATAAATATAACAGTCCTTAAATTTTGTTAAATCACACTCTTTAAAGACCCTAAAAATTGAATTTTTCAAGTTCTAGTGCATTTTTACTATTTTTGGGCTATTGGCCATCTATTTTTGGCATGATTAACTTGTTGATCTGTGTTTATTTACTGTTGTAAATTTGAGAGCGGATCTGAAATATCACTGAATACTTCATCATAAAGTGGGGAAAACTGTTAATTTATATTTTGTGGTCATTGGAAAATTTAATTTTTCGTGTTGAGTAAATTTTGTGATTCAAAGTGGTTTCCTTGTTGTCATAACATTGATAAAGTCTGAATTTTCTGAATTACTACTGCTAATATAAATTGTCATAGATCCGAAATTGGCTTATCTCATCTTGGTCTCAAAAGTTGCTTATATTTGCAATCAAAATATGAGGTTGATCTTGTTGATTGGCTTGTGTTAATAATCATTGGTGGATAAGTTGAGTTACTTAAGCATCTTGTGGATTGTTGAATTTTTCACTTGTGACCATTAACATCTATCTTGTTTAAGGTTGTCACTTCAATATTGCTAAATACTATGGCTACAAGAAGATTATCACTAAAGTACTAACATAACCTAAGCAAAATCAACTCAAGATAAATATCACTCATAATCTCTTTCATAAGTATACTAGATCTAGATTGCACTAATAACTTACCTCCTAACATAAGCTATGTTGATAGAGACTTTCGGGCAGCCCTTTCGAAACTAAATTGATGGATTCCACTCTTCCTAGTAGTTAACACGGTGACCTTGCAGTCGTTAGAGCCACAATCTCTACAGCACCGAAGGCACTGAGTGAGTGGAACACAGGGGGAGGTATTGTTAATCAGGCCACCGCCTGCTTCCCGTTGGCTTCCATTTTACAACTTACTTTGAGGATTGCTTCTCAAAATAGTTGGAAGAAAGGTTACACTTAGACTAGGCATCTAACTAAAATTTACCAAGATCATTGCATCTCATATAGGTCTTAGGTATTGCATATCATATAGGTTAGTCAAAAATTCAAGCAGTGTGTGTCCATCCGATCACTTTGTTTCAATTTACTATAAGCAAGAATTTGTGACTCCAATAAAGCACTGGTCTCATAAAAAAGAATCTAATCTAATCAAAAGTCTTGCTCAAATTTGACCAATTGGCTAGGCCACTCATCCGTGTCTCCCAAACAAGTTGGTTTCCAACTTGTTTTCCTTCACCTCATTCCATAGGGACTACCCCCCATAGCCTGTTGTTGGGAGACAGCTAGAACAGAGTTGGCAAGGATTAGAGTGACAGCCCCCATCCTGAGCGTTGTCACGGTGCCTGTACAATCCGAGCGACAACATATTTTGGCGCCATTGTCGGGGTTTACGACAATCTTCATAATATGTTAATCCTTTTTGACATTCATTAGCCCGTCAAGTGGCACAACATTTTTTGACGCCATTATCAGGGACCAATTTATTGGGCATTGGCGTTACAGCAATTATCATCACTCTTCTAAATCTACTAATTAGTTCAATCTTTCTTATCCCGTCAACGCCACAACATTTTCTGGTGTCATTATCGGGGACCAAATTATTGGACTTTGGTGTTGACGACACTCTCATTAGTCTTCCTAAACTTCTAATCTTCCATCATTCTTCATCTTTCATCACCTTATCATTTTTCCTTTCACTAATCCTATCATCTTGTTCATTCACATTCTTAGCACCTAGGCATTTAGGTTGGTTTCCTGTTTAGGTGGTGACTCTACTTATTCATTCATTTTTCTCAGGCAGGAAATCTCTCCCTGATATCCATGTACTTTTCCCTGACATTCATGTTCAAGTGGCGACTCCATTTCTTTCATTTCTTACAAGAATTTCTGCTAGAGGCTCGCTTCTTTTGGATCTCTTGTTTTTCTTGAACAAGGGTCTCTCTCTCTAAGATCCATTGGCTCCCTTTCCACTAAAGTGGGTCATCATGGATGAATGTTTCACCACTTGTCATTTTAGTGACATTCTTCGTGATCTTCTAGGAAATGCCATTGATAATTTGCCATCTTTCACAGGTAATGATGATCCAGGTGGATATTGGTCGCCACCCACCTATTCCACTTGGGGCCCCACCATTGTCTCTTTCAATTTTTTAGTTTCGGCATGACTTACTATTTTTAGCAGTTTTTTGGATCCTGAACTTCCAGAGCCCTTTTGAGGCTCTAAACAACGTTTTTTGGGAAAACCAGGAGCAACATGGGTACATGGACCAATGTTTCTCACATAAAAAGTTGTAGTCCTTGGATATATTTTTCTAACGAGGTATTGAGCGCGTCAAACGGAGATCGTATGCCAAAGTTACGTCCCTGGGAAGTTGAAACACCAATTTACCCAAACGGGGCCCATAGTTTTGGCGCTTCATCTCCTAGGGTTAGGGTTTTGGATGTTTAAGGTTTTCCATTGTTTCTAAATAATAAATAGGCCCTCAAGCCTCATTGTAACACAGTTCAGAGTCCTATAGCCGCCACATCTCTTCTCAGAGATAAGCTACCAGCGCCCTAGCCAGTTTATTCCCATTCTGTCTGTAAGCAAATTTCAGTTCTTTGATATTAATGAAATGAAGTGTTATTTCCGCTACATCTTTGTATTTATGATTATATGTTTATTATTTTGCATTCCTGCATAAATCCAGATCAATGGTATCAGAGCGGTCTGCTTTTTCTCGATCCTTCTTTGCATGTCTCCAACGAGGTCGAGGTATAAGGAGTTAGGGCTCGATCTGGTGGAACCTTTGCAAAATCAGCCTCGCAAACCCCGACAGCCACCCATGAGGGACAAAAAGAAAGATGAGGGAGCAGTAGATCCTATCAAAATATTGCTCGAGGAGGCCCTCATAAAACAAAGGAAAGCGATGATGGATAACTTTGCCAGATCCTTCAACGACTGCCCACCGGCGACGCATCTGCATCCAGCAGCCGCTCTGGAGACGCGACTCCCTTTAAGGTACAAGTAAATTTTGACATTCCCATATTTGAGGGTCAAATAAATGCAGATGTCGTAGATAGATGGTTGAATCTATTAGAAGGATATTTCTCAGTTCATGACTTTTTTGACCGGGAGAAGATTATTTTGGCACTCCTCAAAGCTACCCCCATGTCAAGGACTGGTGGGAAACCTACTGTGAAAAAAAGGACGAGACAGAACCCTCTCTGTTCTCAACCTTACCCACTTGGAATTCTTTCCGAGACGCCATCAAGGAACAATACTATCCCGTGGGGAGCTATGAGGATAATTAATACAATGGACCACGCTGTGGCAACAAAGGGATCAAGATGTGCATAAGCTGATGAATATATTCCATACCCTGCACACAAAGTTGGGTATCAAAGATTCAGAGAAACATCTGGTGCTAAAGTATCGCAGTTGTCTGCACAGATACATTCAAGAGGAAATGGAGTTCCTCGACATCTCCTCGCTTGGTACGGCATACCGGTATGCTGCCAAGATTACAGAAATTCAAACAGAAGAAACGAGAGTTTGTATCTGCGAATCAAAAGCAAGGGAAAGGTGCTCCCAAACCGCAGAACAAAGGACAAAGCCAAGGCATGGTAGCCCAAGACAACCTATCAAAGCCACAAGCAAAGAACAACACCGCAAAGCCAAAAAAGGACATGGGAAAGTGGTGTGAATTCCATAAGAGCTCCACTCACAACACAAGTAAGTGTCGGGCCAAGCAGTCGCTGGTGGCCGAGATGAGGGCTTATGAGTTAGATGCATGCTCCGACTCTGAATCAGATCCTGACAAGGGGAATGACAAAGGGAAACAGATTATTGATGTGGAGCCCAACACCACCGTTGCCACTGCGAAGATCCAGAAGGAGGAACTGGAAGATCCAGAGGAGGAGGAACGTCTCTTCCACTCCCAGATGTGGGTAAAGGGCTCCTCGGTACAGTTCATTGTCGACAATGGGAACCAAAAGAACCTCATTTCAACAGACGTCGTGAAACGGTTGGGCTTGCCGACCACAGCCCACCCACATCCATACACCATTGGGTGGCTTCACCAAGGACGGGTTCTTCGCGTCAGCCAGCAGTGTCGCCTTCCCTATAGCATCAAGCCCTTCACGGATGAGGTATTATGTGACATTGCTCCTCTTGATGTTTCTGATGTATTATTAGGCCAATCGTACTTGTGGAAGCGACATGCTGTGTATGAGTCCCGACCTCGTGTTGTTATTGTTACTATGGGAAATAAGTTGTACAGGATACGAGAGGTACCACTGCCTGCCGCTTTCTCTTTGGTTACTGCAAAACAATGCAGTAAACTCATTTCCCAAACCATGAAATTTTTTTTCCTGATGATCCGACCCTAGGGCAAGAATAAGACTGTGGCCACGACCTCCAGACAGGGCTCCTCTGCATGACAACAACAAATGGACAAGGTTGTGGAGCAGTACGGGGACATCTTCACCTCACCCACAGGGGTTCCTCTGCACTGTCACGTGAAGCACCCCATTGATCTGACCCCAGGTGCGCCGCTACCCAATGGACCGATCTATCGGCACTCTGTTCTGGAGAATGATGAAATCAAGAGGCAAATTCAGGAGCTGCAGCAAAAAGGTCACATCCGGCCAAGTTCATCGCCCTGTGGGAGCCCGATCGTGTTGGTACAGAAGAAGGATGGGAGGTGGAGACTCTGTATTGACTATCAGGAGCTGAATAAGATCACTGTCCGGAATAGGTACCCGATCCCACGAATTGATGACCTTCTGGACCAACTCAAAGGGGCGAAATATTTCAGCAAGATCGACTTGAAGTCTGGGTATCACCAGGTACCAATCGAACCCTCCAATGTGTGGAAGACTGCCTTCAAAGCCAAGGAGGGCCTTTTCGAACGGTTGGTCATGTCTTTCGGGTTGACGAATGCTCCCGCAACCTTCATGAGGTTGATGGATGACATCTTGCGGCCATTCACCAACTCATTTGTAGTGGTGTACTTGGATGACATTCTGATCTTCAACCAGACTTGAGAAGAGCACCTCCACCACATCCGACAAGTCCTCCAAACACTGCGACAACACAAGTTGTGTGCCAATTTGGAGAAGTGCA
This sequence comes from Pinus albicaulis, assembly GCA_034641835.2. Lineage (NCBI taxonomy): Eukaryota > Viridiplantae > Streptophyta > Pinopsida > Pinales > Pinaceae > Pinus > Pinus albicaulis. The sequence continues at coordinate 3,613,059 of CM076569.1, read as the reverse complement.
CTTTTGGCATGACCCAAGTTCAATATTTGGGATACATTATTGATGAAAGGGGGGTGAATGTGGATCCAACCAAGATCCAAGTCATTCGGGATTGGCTAGTCCCAACCACTATAACATAGCTTCGCAGTTTCTCGGTCTTGCTAATTTCTACCGCAGGTTCGTGTTGGGATTCTCTCATATCACTTGGCCCTTGAGTCAAGTCACCAAGGGAGGAGCGAGAGCAAAATTATTTTGGTCGGAATCTCAACACAAGGCGTTCACGGAATTGAAAAATTCTCTGTTCTGCCCCGGTGCTCACATTACCAGACTTGCAACAATCATTTGATATCGAGACAGATGCCTCTGACTATGCTATTGAGTTCTTACTCAACAAGGACATCCAGTGGCATATCACAGTGAGACATTGTCCGACACAGTTCGCAAGTATCCCACTTATGAAAAAGAAATGTATTCCATTGTGCAAGCTTGTCGACAATGGAAGCATTACATTTTTGGGAAGGAAACAATCATCCACACAGACCACTGGCCCCTATAGTTCATACAGACACAAGGGAAGTTGCGAAACAATCGCCATCAGAAGTGGTCCACATATCTGCAACAGTTTCATTTGAACATCAAGTACAAAAGGGGTAGCACCAATAATGTTGCAGACTGCCTCAGCCAACCACCGATCGTGGCGCTCACCACCATTCTCAACTCTTGTGGGCACGAGACTTCTGATTGGCTGCTTCTCTATGAGAGCGACCCAAAATTCAGCCACACATAAAAGGCACTCTTGGGGGGTACGCAAGTTCCAAATTTTCACCTCCAAGATGCACTTTTATGTCACCTGGGACACCTTTGCGTTCCTTCAAGCGAGTGTGCCAAGATGATCTGGGAAGCACACTACAGTCGAGTCGTTGGGCATTTCGAGGTCGAGAAAACAGTGGCAGTGTTGACCGCACTTTGTCAACTACCCCATAGCAGTACACCCCCGTTTTTTCAAATGGGATTCGTCATGTTCGAAGTGGTCGCGCCTTTCAGTTTCCATCATCAGTCAACAGATCGACAGTTTTATAATGATGTAAACCCATTCTGCATGTAATAATGTAAATGATCTAAGTAAAACCGTCAATTTATGTAACAACCTAGGTAAGCCTAGTATGTTGTTGATGACCTCTATCCTAGGAGGTTTTTTGTCTCACTGATTCACGAAAGTGATCGGCAGAGTTTTTCCCTCCAGCCTCACCCCAAAGCTAGGGTGGATTTTATCATCAGCATACTAAGCGAGTCCTAGTGTTCTATCGAGTCCTTGTAAAAGTAGTTTCAACTACTTGGTCTACTAGATCATGTTTTGAGTCGCAGAATTGGGTATTTATTTGAGGGTCTATACAAGTGGGTTTCCCCCCTTCATGTATGTAAATGTATTATCTCATGTAAAAGAGGGTTGGAAAAATAATTATAATCCCCTCTTAGTCAATTAATTAAATTTTCTGGTCAATTAATTAATAAAATCCTAAACCAGAAATTTAATTAATTTAGGGTCCTAAATTAGGATTAAATCTTTGAAGGAAAAATTTGTTGGTCCTTGGAAAATGATTTTGACAGCCCCAGGCCAAGGGAATATTGAGAATTTTAAGAAATATTGGACCCTTGGGCCTTGGTGGTTAAGTCAAGGTCAAAATTTTGGGATAATTAACTCAAAAATAATATTTTTGAGTTAATTAAAATTGAATTAAATGATAAATTCGTTTTTTCCCCAAAATTTTAATTTCAACGCTCCGGATTAAAAGATAATTAAATCTTTTGGACGGTTGAGATTATTTTGACGAGGATCATCCAAACTAGTCGTTAGAGATCTGGTCCTATAAATTTAGAGGTCTTTGTCATTCTTGAATCATCCGATCTCAGGATCGTGCACATGCTCTTAGAAGCTCTTGTAAACTTTTTGAGGAATAAAGCATAAAGACTTTGGGGTTACAAATCTGGATGTTCCTTCTCAGATCTATGTGGTGAATTGTCTCTAAACTCTGCTACTTTGTTTCTTGTATTTTATGGTTGATGGCCTTCATGGATTAATCTGCATATAGGTATCTTATGCAGTTTTCTGCGTTTATAAAATAACATTCCTATTTTTTGCAAAGGTCTCATGTTGTTTTCTTAAATCTCTATCGATCTAAGATCCGGATCTAAGTGTGCAGGGAATTTCTCTTAAGATTGGGCGTCTGAGGAAATCTTCGGTTGGACCAGCCGACTCCCAATAAACATAACTCTGATAAGCTCTTTATTTGTTAAATTTCCAGGTCTATCTTACGATATTTGTGATTTTGCAAGGTTTCAAAGGCTTGTGCCTCTCATCTAAAACTTTAAATCTCTGAAAATTGTGCTAAAATGGATTTTAAATCTGACCTTGAGGGTTTTAAATCTGTAAACTAGTTGTAAATTTGTGAATTTTATTTGACTGTAAGGGTTTAATCATTTATTGGTGTGTGTATCTTCAGATCTGGTTACTTTCTTGCAGGTTCAAGGTTCAAATCGAAATTTTTTTAGATTTGAGGCAGATCTAGCCTCCAAAGGCAGAACTGGCCTCAAATTGCTACTGTGGACAAGATTTGGCATAATTTGATTTTAAGGAGCATGAGGATCTGAGCTTAAATGAAGAAATTTGAATTTGTGTGTACTAGGTTTTCTTCACACTGCAAACTGCTGTCATTTCCCTTCATATCCATCTACATAAGGCATCCTCACTGTTGTTGGTCCATCTCTGCTCTTCGAACCTTGCAGATCCGTCACATTCTTCAACCCGTTTTCTTCTCCATCGTCCAACTTACATTTCATTTGCTGTGTCGACTCTTCCTCACGTGCTCCCTCTACATCTACAGTCGCATCCCCTTCACCGCCCTTCTTTCTTCTGCATTGACCACCTATGCAAGCCGTCCTCCCAGCTCTTGGCCATCAATTTTCTTTTAAAATCGAAACCTTGTGCTGCCTTCCTTTTCTGTTGACGTCTCTTTTTTTTCTCAGCATTCAACCTGCCCTTCGAACCCATCCCCTTCAGCTCGTCCCTCAAGCCGTCGTGCTCCATTTATCCTCACGCCGTCTATCTGCTCCGTCTATCCTGCAAGCAAAACGACAACAGCAAAACAATCGCATACATTTCAAATTTGTTTTTCCCCTTGCGTCCAAGTCTGCCGTCCAAGCTCACCTGCAAACCAATAAAACAGCAAACGCACACAAACAAAAATCGAACCCGCAAACAAGTGAAACAAAAATCAAACGCACACGTATTTCTTTAATCTGCGATTTCATTTCGTTTTACTAATCGTAGTCTTAGATTGTATATTCTATTTTTGGTTCGATTTTTTTAAAATGTGTAGTTTGATAGCGTAGTTTTAATGTGTAGTGTGTTAAATTTTAGATTTAATTCAATTAGATTAAATTAAAAAAAAATTTACTAACTTTAGGTTTCATTTTTATTTTTTATTTTTTTTAATTGTTAAATTTCAACGTGTAGTTTTAGTGTTTAGTTTTAGTTTTTTCTTTAAATTTTAGTTTAGTTTTACATTTAGCTTTTAGATTTTAATTGTTAGTTTAGAATTTGTTTAATTTTAGCCTTTAGATTTTAAATTTTAACTTAGTTTCATTTAGTTTAATTTTAATTCTAGTTGTGGATTCTAATTTTTAGATTATAACTTTTTATTTAGATTTAGATTTTTTTTTTTTAACTTGTTTTAGATTAAAAAAATAAAAAAACCCTAAAAATCTATAAAACACAAAAACATAAAAAAATTTCAAATTTTCTAGAGTCAAATGGGCTAATTTTATTCTTATCTAAAGTTTTGACTATAGAAATATTTTCTGGATCGAAGTTAATTGAAGCATCATAAATCTGGAAATATTGCGAATATCTGGCATTTTCATCGTATTGTTTCATGGTTGTAGTGTCCTCCATTGAATATCATCAATCGTGTTTTTAATAAGCAGTAGTTAATCCTCATTTGCTTGTTTCTAATCACATAGCGGGATCTTGTTTGACTCCATAAGGCACTGGTTTTAATCCAATCTTTAAAGGATCTCGTTAAATCTTATCAAGTACTTGGCCTATTAGCTGTGTCTCCTGAATTTTTCCTCTTCATTTATAATAGGGTCTACCTCCCGTAGCTTGCGAGGAGACAGCTTAGATAGAGAGATTGGGGATAAAGGTGACAGCCCCCAATCTGAGCCGTTGTCGCGGTGCCTGGACAATCTGTGCGACAACATTTTTTGGCGCCGTTGCCGGGGATAGAGTTTTTCTGTCCTTGGTCTTAACGACATTTTATAATCTTTTGATCTTTCATTGCCATTCATTAGCCTGTCGCAAGGGATCACATTTTCTGACGACTTTTCATCTCTGCATATTTTCATCGTCTTATCTTTCGTCATATCACTAATCATTTCATCATCGCATCTTTAGCACCTGGACATTTTGGTTGGCTTCTTGTTTGGGTGGCGACTCCACTTATTCATCTTTTTACTCCCAGACAAGAATCCCCCCTGATATCCATCTACTATCTCTTGATTACTTCTTCTGCTTTAGAATTAGTTTCATGTTCAAGTGGCGACTCCAATTCTTTCATTTCTTACAAGAGTTCTTGCTAAGAAGTTCGCTTCTTGAGGACCTTTTGACTATTCTTGAACAAAAATCTATTTCTAAAATCCTAAAAACGATATCATGGATGTTTTTGCCCCGTGTAATTTTGCTAATATTCAGGGTTATTCCCATGATCTTCCTCAAATGGATAAATTACCTATCTTTCAAGGAAATGATGCAGTTAGTGTTAAATCTCATTTATTTGCTTTCACTAACTGGTGGAATAGATTTGCAGTTGCAAAAAATAATTTCGATCATGTAAAGATGAAAACTTTTGTTCTTACTTTTGGCGAGGATGTTGCTGAATGGTTTATTGAAAACCCTGATAATTCATTCAATACTTTTGAATCCATTGTAACTGCTTTTAAGGAAAAATATGGTGATAAAAGGGAAGATAGGCATTTGGTAAGAGAAATCAGTACCATAAAAAAGAAAGAAAATGAAACGACTGAAGAATTTAACAGGAGATTTAATGGTATTCTTAGAGAAATATCTCAAACTCATAAACCTCCTGATGGATCTCTTCTGAATATTTACATTGATGCTTTTGATTCTGATACTTCATATGAGTTAAGGCGGTCTAAAACTGCAAATTATAAGGCTTGTCAATCTTTAGCTGAGGAGATTGAAAAAGATAAGAAAGCATCTGGAATGTCCAAAACCCCAGATTTTGATAGGTCTTTGACAGATACTCTAGAAGATGATGATGACCCTATGAAAAGGTTAATGCAAAAACTTGAAAGCATGGAGCTTAATCATGCTAAGGAAATAAGTGTCTTACAGGCTAGGTTGGTTCAAATGGAAAGGGCTCAAAAGCATAATTCCCAACCTAGAAATAATAATGCTTTGCAGAAAAGAGGCCTATCTTATGAGCAGAAACCGACCAATCCGCTTGAAACTACTAATCTGGTTGATGAAGTTACTCCTGATTGTAGAGCTTGTAATGATCTTCATGAAGAGGTTACTTGCCATGTTGTCAAAAGAATCATAGCTAGTAGAATGGCAAGGTCAAGTCATCAAATTAATGTTGTTGGTAAGGACTATCACATGCATATAGAAGATCATGAAAGTCAGGTTAAGGAACCAGCTCAGATGATTAAGGATGTGCAACCCAATCATATGCAAATGATTCAAAACATGGAATCTAACCAAATCAGTCTTCAAAATAAGATAACTTCCATGGAAGAAAGTCATGTTAAGGAAATAAATGTCATGGAAAACAGGTTAAAGATAATGATTAATCAGATGTCCATTATACAGAATCATATGATTGCAATGGAAGCAAGACATAACCAGGAAATGACTGCCATGAAGGAAAATCACTTGTTGGAAATAAAAAATATGGAGGCACATCAGACGAAATTAATAGTAAGGCATGCCAGGGAGATGAGTTCCATACAAAAGAAATTGGAAAAAATGGAAGAATTAAAAATATTTCAACCGAAATTTAATTATCAAGATTCATCAACAGATCATAAGACTTCTTGTCTGCTTAAGCCATTCCCATCTCATCACACGGAGAACTTAACTATGGTTTCAAAGGATGTTGAGAAAGACCAAGCTTATGTGTCACCATTGACAGAGTATATCCAGAATAATATTGGTCACGCTCCAGGTTCTTCAGATATTTTATACAAACATCTTCAAGATGAGGACAAGAAATCTACAGTGGTCTCATGGCTGACATCACAACCCACTCAGAAGAAGAGAAAAAAGCAAAAAAGAAGAAGTAAGTGGTTTGATTCGTCTGGTGGCCGAGAGCAGCTTGACATTTGGATAAGACAGAGTCCTACATTATGCAAGATTGGACATGGCACATCTGAAAAGCAGCCTACAGACTTGCCTGAAAGCAGGCAAATGCTCAGCATACACTATATTGAGCACATCTGATGCCACAGGGCATCCTCTGTATTGTATCTCTAACCTTACACTTTGTTTTTTCAGCATTTCATTTTGCAGTTAGAGTAGATTTAATTTTCATGTTAAGTAGAATAATAAATAAAAGATGAGTTTCTATTTTTCATGAGCTTAATGTTATATGATGATATTTGGATGGACGCTACTTATGTGATCTTGTGTGTTGCTTGGATGCAGATTCTGGATTCTCACATTCCTTCAATGAAGCAACGTGTCCCCAAGTAGAGCCAGATGTTGACCGCACTTTGTCAACTACCCCATAGCAGTACACCGCCGTTTTTTCAAATGGGATTCGTCATGTTCGACGTGGTCGCGCTTTTCAGTTTCCATCATCAGTCAACAGATCGACAGTTTTATAATGATGTAAACCCATTCTGCATGTAATAAAGTAAATTATCTAAGTAAGACCGTCAATGTATGTAACAACCTAGGTAAGCCTAGTATGTTGTTGATGACCTCTATCCTAGGAGGTTTTTTGTCTCACTGATTCACGAAAGTGATCGGCAGAGTTTTTACCTCTAGCCTCACCCCAAAGTTAGGGTGGATTTTATCATCAGCATACTAAGTGAGTCCTAGTGTTCTATCGAGTCCTTGCAAAAGTAGTTTCAACTACTTGGTCTACTAGATCATGTTTTGAGTCGCAGAATTGGGTATTTATTTGAGGGTCTATACAAGTGGGTTTCCCCCTTCATGTATGTAAATGTATTATCTCATGTAAAAGAGGGTTGGAAAAATAATTATAATCCCCTCTTAGTCAATTAATTAAATTTTCTGGTCAATTAATTAATAAAATCCTAAACCAGAAATTTAATTAATTTAGGGTCCTAATTTAGGATTAAATCTTTAAAGGCAAAATTTGTTGGTCCTTGGAAAATGATTTTGACAGCCCCAAGCCAAGGGAATATTGAGAATTTTAAGAAATATTGGACCCTTGGGGCCTTGGTGGTTAAGTCAAGGTCAAAATTTTGGGGTAATTAACTCAAAAATAATATTTTTGAGTTAATTAAAATTGAATTAAATGATAAATTCGTTTTTTTCCCAAAATTTTAATTTCAACGCTCCTGATTAAAAGATGATTAAATCTTTTGGATGGTTGAGATTATTTTGACAAGGATCATCCAAACTAGCCGTTTGAGATTTTGTCCTATAAATTTAGAGGTCTTTGTCAGTATTGAGTCATCCGATCTTAGGATCGTGCACTTGTCTTGGAAGCTCTTGTAATTTTTTGAGAAATAAAGCATAAAGACTTTGGGGTTACAAATTTTGATGTTCCTTCTCGGATCTATGTGGTGAATTGTCTCTAAACTCTGCTACTTTGTTTTTGCATTTTATGGTTGATGGCCTTCATGGATTAATCTGCATACAGGTATCTTGTGCAGTTTTCTGGGTTTATAAAATAACATTCTGATTTTTCTGCAAAGGTTTCATGTTGTTTTCTTAAATCTCTATCGATCTAAGATCCGGATCTAAGTGTGCAGGCAAATTTTTCTTAAGATTGGGCGTCTGGGGAAGTCTTCGGTTGGACCAGCCGACTCCCAATAAACATAAATCTGATAAGCTCTTTATTTGTTAAATTTCCAGGTCTATCTTACGATATTTGTGATTTTGCAGGGTTTCAAAGGCTTGTGCCTCTCATCTAAAACTTTAAATCTCTGAAAATTGTGCTAAAATGGATTTTAAATCTAACCTTGAGGGTTTTAAATCTGTAAACTAGTTGTAAATTTGTAAATTTTATTTGACTGTAAGGGTTTAATCATTTATTGGTGTGTGTATCTTCAGATCTGGTTACTTTCTTGTAGGTTCAGGGTTCAAATCGAAATTTTTTTAGATCTGAGGCAAATCTAGCCTCCAAAGGCCAGATCTGGCCTCAAATTGCTACTGTGGACAAGATTTGGCATAATTTGATTTTAAGGAGCATGAGGATCTGAGCTTAAATGAAGAAATTTGAATTTGTGCGTACTAGGTTTTCTTCACACTGCAAACTGCTGTCATTTCCCTTCATATCCATCTACATAAGGCATCCTCACTGCTGTTGGTCCATCTCTGCTCTTTGAACCTTGCAGATCCGTCACATTCTTCAACCCGTTTTCTGCTCCACCGTCCAACTTACATTTCATTTGCTGTGTCGACTCTTCCTCGCGTGCTCCCTCTACATCTACAGTCGCATCCCCTTCACCGCCCTTCTTTCTTCTGCATTGACCACCTATGCAAGCCGTCCTCCCAGCTCTTGGCCATCAAATTTCTTTTAAAATCGAAACCTTGTGCTGCCTTCCTTTTCTGTTGACGTCCCTTTTTTTTCCCAGCGTTCAACCTGCCCTTCGAACCCATCCCCTTCAGCTCGTCCCTCAAGTCGGCGTGCTCCATTTATCCTCACGCCGTCTGTCTGCTCCGTCTATCCTGCAAGCAAAACGACAACAGCAAAACAATCGCATACATTTCAAATTTGTTTTTCCCCTTGCGTCCAAGTCTGTCGTCCAAGCTCACCTGCAAACCAATAAAACAGCAAACGCACACAAACAAAAATTGAACCCGCAAACAAGTGAAACAAAAATCAAACGCACACGTATTTCTTTAATCTGCGATTTCATTTCGTTTTACTAATCGTAGTCTTAGATTGTATATTCTATTTTTTGTTCGATTTTTTTTAAAATGTGTAGTTTGATAGCGTAGTTTTAATGTGTAGTGTGTTAAATTTTAGATTTAATTCAATTAGATTAAATTAAAATTTTGTTTACTAACTTTAGGTTTCATTTTTAATTTTTATTTTTTTTAATTGTTAAATTTCAACGTGTAGTTTTAGTGTTTAGTTTTAGTTTTTTCTTTAAATTTTAGTTTAGTTTTACATTTAACTTTTAGATTTTAATTGTTAGTTTTAAATTTGTTTAATTTTAGCCTTTAGATTTTAAATTTTAACTTAGTTTCATTTAGTTTAATTTTAATTCTAGTTGTGGATTCTAATTTTTAAATTATAACTTTTTATTTAGATTTAGATTTTTTTTTTTAACTTGTTTTAGATTAAAAAAAATAAAAAAATCCTAAAAATCTATAAAACACAAAAACATAAAAAAATTTCAAATTTTCTAGAGTCAAATGGGCTAATTTTATTCTTATCTAAAGTTTTGACTATAGAAATATTTTCTGGATCGAAGTTAATTGAACCATCATAAATCTGGAAATATTGCGAATATCCGGCATTTTCATCGTATTGTTTCATGGTTGTAGTGTCCTTCATTGAATATCATCAATCGTGTTTTTAATAAGCAGTAGTTAATCGTCATTTGCTTGTTTCTAATCACATAGCGGGATCTTGTTTGACTCCATAAGGCACTGGTTTTAATCCAATCTTTAAAGGATCTCGTTAAATCTTATCAAGTACTTGGCCTATTAGCTGTGTCTCCTGAATTTGTCCTCTTCATTTACAATAGGGTCTACCTCCCTTAGCTTGCGAGGAGACAACTTAAATAGAGAGATTGGGGATAAAGGTGACAGCCCCCAATCTGAGCCATTGTCGCGGTGCCTGGACAATCTGTGCGACAATAGGCAGTACTGCAGAAGTATTTCTATTGGCCGAACCTTCAACAAAATTTCTGGAAGTACATCAGATCCTGCACTGGTTGCACCATTGCCAAACCCACCATCAAGAAGCAAGGCCTCTATACTCCGCTACCTACCCCTAGTCGACCTTGGGAATCCATCTCCATGGATTACATGTCGGTCCTTCCTTCTACTAAGCATGGAAACGACTGTGTTTTTGTGGTCGTCAACAGATTCTCAAAGATGGCAATTATGGCGCCCTGCAAGAAGAATATCACAGCAGAAGCCACTGCTAAACTCTTCTTTGAACGAGTGTGGGTGCACTTTGGGATCCCACTATAATATCCCGTTTCGGGGATATCTCTTAAACACGGCAAACTCCAACCAGAGATGGATTGGGAGGGCATTTACCGGATATGCCGCCTCTGAAAAGAGGACGAAATCTGGAGGCTACCTGGCCCTTTCCAGACTCTGTCTAAGAGTGAAAGATAAACACACCAAGTGGTATAGAACTAGAATGCCCAAAAATATATAAAGATAACAATGCAGCAGTCATACAATAGCATAGAAACAATATACGACAAATCATCCAGAAATATAGAGAGAGAATGCTAAGCCATTTTATTAAACTGAGAAATATAATGAAGTACAATAGGTGATCAGAGTGATGGCACCTAAACTTGCTCAAGGCAAGTGAAGAAATACTCTCAGAATACACAGGAAATGGCTGCTCTCTAACTGCGTCCCAGCTGCTGGAAAACTGCCATGTAGCTGCTACTACTGGAATGGACTGAAGACTAGGGGTTGTTCCCCTTGCCGGAATGAGCTGAAAATCTGGAATCCTCCTCTACTCACCAATCTCGGCAAAACCCAGAAACATATCAGAAATGGCCGACCTTCGAAAAACACCCCCTTGGAGAATTACGCTGGCCTCCAAGGCTCTGCGCAGAGGCTAAATAGGGATGACTGAAATACCGCCTCAAACTCCACCAAAATCCTCCCAAAGGCAAAGGCTGATCCTCTGCTCAAAATCTCGGCTCAAATCTCCTGCAAAAATCCCGATCCGAAACACCTCCTAGATGGACTGCGTCCTCCCTCTCAGTGACTGCGCAATCTCTATGAATGCTCGGCTCCGCAGCAAACCCAAACACCAAAACCTCCCACAAAATGCTGAAGAAATAACCTTGCCCGAGCAAGCACTCGAAGTCCCCCGGGGCTAAGGGCGAGATCTCCGACCGGAGACACTCAATGCACTAAACAGTGTTGTAGACAGGCTAAACAGCCAGCGTGCTCAAGAAGTCAAAACGACCAGCTCAATATCATCAACCATGAATGAATGAAATGAGGAGGCTCCTCCCTCTTTTATAACGTTGGCCTTCCTCCAAAACCCTAAGGCCTATCTCCTCAACGTAGCCTTTCTCTCTTGCCATGTGCTCATCCTCATCTGCGCAGTAGCTTCTAGAGCATACGTGGGCCCCCTCTACGTGGTGCTTGGCCCCCTTTGGCTCCCTTTAAGTCACAACGTTGTGCTACTAGGGAGGGTGTTTTATTCCACTAAGTGAGTTAGACCCTCTCCACTCACTTTTTATTTATTAATAAATTATAGACGGAAAAATTGAGCAAAATTGAATATTCCAATTAGCCACTGCTAATTAGGAATATTACACCCACAATCTATCATATCAGATCGGGACAGCACGTTCCTTAGCACATTTTGGTCCAGCCTTTGGTCAATGCCGAACACCAAGCTCACCAAGTCCACAGCTTTCCATCCCCAAACTGATGGCCAAACAGAGCTCGTAAACAGGATGATTGTACACATTCTGCTCATGTACAATTCAAAGCATCCACACACATGGGATGAGAGCCTCCCCTATGTACAACACAGTTATAATCGGGCTCTCCACAGCTAAACCGGCCACAGCCCCTTTCATGTGGGCTTGGGATTCCAGCCACTATGTCCCATTGACGTAGCCATGCCATTTGCAGCTACTCAGGCCGATTCGACTCATGTCCAGTCTGAAGCTGACAAAGCAAACAACTTCATCAAGCGCATTCAGCACATCCGCCAACAGTTTCATGACATATTGGACAGAGCCAATGCTATGTACAAGCAACGACATGATCAACATCGGGTGCCACACAACTTCCAGGTGGGCGACAAAGTGTGGCTACATTTGCAGAAGGAGCGCCTCACTGGACCCAACCACAAGCTTCGCCCGCTCCGATATGGGCCTTACACGATCACCAAGGCTGTAGGGAACAATGCCTTCAAGCTCAGTATTCCACCATTCCTTGGTTTGCTCCCAGTATTCAATGTGGACCGCCTTCGTCCCTACTTCCCACCTCTACTGGACACCTCTGACATTGCAGAACAACTCACACCAACAGAGTTAAACCCAAACTGCATGGAACAGGCCACCACATATTGTATCATGGACATGCAAATCAAAAACACTCGCCAACAGAAGATCCAACTGTATCGGGTTGTCAACGCTGGCCAACTCCTGCACCAAGGCAAGTTGTTCACCAGGGACCAAGTTCAGCAGAAGTTTCCTCATCTCATGGAGGAACTCAACACAATGAGGACCATTACTTCCTAAGGGGGGAGGAATGATCCAGGTGGATATTGGTGGCCACCCACCTATTCCACTTTGGGCCCCACCATTGTATCTTTCAGATTTTCAGTGTCGGAATGACTTACTATTTTTAGCAGTTTTTCGGAACCTGAAATTCCGGAGCCGTTTTTAGGCCCTATATGACATTTTTTGGGAAAACCGAGAGCAACATCAACACATCAAAAGTTGTATTCCTCAGATAGATCTTTCTAACGAGGTATTGAGCACGTCAAACGGAGATCGTATGCCAAAGTTACGTCCCTGGGAAGTTGAAACACCAATTTACCCAAACGAGGCCCATAGTTTTGGCGCTTCATCTCCTAGGGTTAGGGTTTTGGATGTTTAGGGTTTTCCATTGTTTCTAAATAATAAATAGGCCCTCGAGCCTCATTGTAACACAGTTCAGAGGCCTGTAGCCGCCACATCTCTTCTCAAAGATAAGCTACCAATGCCCTAGTTAGTTTATTTCCATTCTGTCTATAAGCAAATTTCAGTTCTTTGATATTAATGAAATGAAGTGTTATTTTTGCTGCATCTTTGTATTTATGGTTATATGTTTATTCTTTTGCGTTCTTGCATAAATCCGGATCAAATGATGCAGTCAATGCTAATGATCAACTTACAAATTTCGTTTTTCGTATGGCAAAGTTCAGTGGTTGTGCATATGATGAACATGCGGATGTCAAGATGTGACTCTTTGTTCTTTGATTAGAAGGCGATGCACAACATTGGTTTTGGGAATTCCCTGATGAAATGTAATGTTCCTTTTTCTGGTATTCCTTATGACATGGTTAGGATGGACTTTTAGAGTTGGGGGCAGACAGGTCACAGGTGCGGGTTGGCATCATCGGCGGGCCCTGGGGGCTTTTGGAGGGGTTTTGAGGAGTTCTTATGAGGTACGATGGCATTCGCTTAACATATTCCACCATCCGCACAATTTTCCTTTCGTTCCGTTGCATTCCAACAACTTTCAGAAAATTGAATTATTAATGGGCCTAACTCAAGTAATTACGCCTAAGGTGGCATTTCGGGAGGAATTCTTGGCAGAACACCTTAGTGTAATAGCTCATTGGAACCAGAACAAGAATATCTACAGGATGGGATGGCTAGGAGTGATTTTCAATGACCTGAGCAGGCATGGTGGCCAATTGACCATTTTCCACATTAAAAAGAATATTTTAATTAAGGGATATGTGCTCAATGATTAAAATAATAATAAAATAGGAGCTTCTAGAGGAGTCCATTAGATCTATAAAAAGAGGAGGAAGGGCCATTAGAGAACATCTTGGATTTGGTATTGTTTCTTGTGTGTGAGGTTGAGAACCCGGTTCTCTACTACATTGGTAGCCCCAGGACGGAAACCCTCAACCCTCGGGTGATTTAGAGAGATTGGGCGAGCACCCATCTCCCCTTGGTGAATTCATCCAGAATTTACAAGAGAGCTCAGCAGTGTAGTTTAGTTCAGTTTGGAGAGCCAGCACAACAGTGCAGTAGATTACCTTAGAGGCCAATTTTCACCTCAGCTATTTTGGTTAGAAGGGCTTATGTAGTCATTGGAGGAGGCTCATTTGTGGGAGCTACATTAGTGGGATTTTGGAGCTGGGGTGTTGGGAGATTGATAGGAAAGACATTTGAGGAGGTTGGCTGGGATTTTGGAGAGCAGTGATTGACAGTAGCAGTTGCAGTGCCAGAAAACGAAATTGGAATAGGGCCAAGCTACAAAGCGTCAGATTTTGAAGGTTGGAATTAGAGGAAACCCTTTCTGGGTTTTTCTAAGTTTTGGGCAAAGATCACCTTCCCAAATTCCTAGAAATTTCTTAGCAATTTTCACTGGGTAAATTAGAGGCCAAAGTCAGGAAGCAGTGGAGTCTTGGAGCAACAACGCAGTTTTCTGGAGGAGCTTGCTATTGGAGCGGTTGGATTTGCTTGTACTCATCACCTGGTGCTTGTAGCTTGCCTTGTGCAAGCCCAGGTGTATTTTCTCCACCTATTTTGTACCATGGAATTATCATATCATAAAATTTGGCCAGTTTGTGGAGTTGGTGCACATTTTTCTGGTTCATGTGTTAATTTCTGAAAATTTACGGGTTGCTATAATTGCATGTTTTCTATTATCATTGTTAATTTTCCATTAGGAATATTACATGAAACCTTTGACTCCTTACAATCAATTTTTGAGGTCTTTGAAGATAAATATGGAAATCAAAGGGGCTCGCCTTGTGCCTCTAGCATTAATCAAAGAGATGAGATTAGTCAGGTAAGCGACCCAAATATCACAGAAAGATATCAAGAGGATGTATCATATTGTTGATTATGTAATCTTTTTCATGATGAATCCACCTGTGCAGTTGCAAGAAGAATCCACGATAGTGGAAAAGAAAGGACGAGTTGTTGAGTTCGTAGCAACAATGAAAAGGAAAAAGATAAGCAACTTATCAATGAGTTAACTCAAATGATGAAGACTATAGAACTTAATCAAGAGAAATTGATGGCAAATAATCCCAGGGATATAAAAACTTTGTTCACACAAATTAGAAAAACGTGATGAGGAGCTAGAAAGCATGAAGGTCAATCACTTCAATCAAGTGGTCGCCATGCAAAACCACTTGATCACTATGGAAGCAAATCATAAAGAAGAAATGAGGTCCATTCAAGTAAATTATGATAAAGTAATAAAAGACATGAAAATCGGTTTTTAGAACAGGTTGTCAGCTATAGAGGAAAGGCATAACGAGGAGGTAAAGATCATGAAAACTAATCACTCTAACCAAATGGCTACCATAGAGGAAAAGTGTGCTCGAGAGATGGAGGCTATGAAGTCTAGTATGCATAATCATTTGATTGCCATAAAAACAGATCATGACAAAGTAATAAAAAATATGGAAGTTGGTCAGATGTGTCTCCAAAATAAGTTGTTGACCGAGGAAAGCCATGCCAAATAAATCAGTGCTATGAATATTAAACACTCAGATCAGATGGGTGCCATGAGAATTGAAAAGATCACTCTTCAGAATAAACTACAAATAATGGAAAAGATACAGGTACAAGAACTTCAGCATGGATCAAATAATGAAAGAATCAAAGAGTTTGCAAGAGATTACAAGCCTTCCGGTCTGCCAGAGCAATTATCATCTCATTTCCAGGAGGTTACTTGCCCCACTCAATACAGGTCAGCTAGAAGTACCAAAATTGAAAAAGAAGCTAAGAATGGTCAGGTTTATGTGTCACCTTTGACCGAGTACTTACATAATAAGATTGGGCATACTTCAGATTCTTCAGATCCTTCATCCAGGCATTCTCAGAATCAGGAAAAAAAATCTACGGTGGTCTCATTATTGGCATCACTGCCCACTGGGAAGAAAATTGAAAGGCAGAAGAAAAGAAAAAGGAAGAAGTTCACTGCATCGGATGGCCAAGAGAAGCTTGATATTCGGATGAGTCACAGTCCTAGCATTTTCAGAATTCAACATGCCACATCCGAGAAGCAGCCCACTAACATGTCGGAGAATCAGCATATGCTTAGTATGCACCATGTTGATGACAACTTATGCCATATGGCATCGTTTTGTATAGTATCTCTAACCCTATTCCCTTTTATTTCATGTCAGTTAGTTTTACTTTCAACATTTATATTATTGTCTTTTATATTTCAGTTTATAAGAGTAGATCTTTCTGTCCCAACGGTATACTTCTATATATGCTTATGATTTCGATGTTGGATGGATATCTATTTGATGGACTTTGGTTTTCTTGGATGCAGGATTCAGGGGTTCTCACGTTACTTCATGTAAGCAACGTGTCCCCATATGGAGCCAGATGTTGCACTCAAATTGTCAAAGTTCCAAGGAAACGGAAGTCCCTATTTTTCCCAACAGGATCGGATCACCTATTAGCAGTCCATGTGTCATGGTCACCCCATTCTGCAAGTTATATGATGTAAATGATCCTAGCAAGACCTTGAGTCTATGTAACAACCTAGGTAAGCCTATAATTTCAATGATGAATTTTATCCTCGAAGGTTTTTTAACCTCACTGATTACTTATGTTCCTAAACACGGCTAATCAAAAAAAAATTCCCCTCCAGCTTAAACCCCCAAAGCTTGGGCGAAATTTATTGTCGAAATCTTAGGTGAGTCCTAGTGTTTTAGTCAAGTCTAATGTAAAAGTGGTTTGGGAATAATTTACGCTAGTTGGCTTCATTATTTTATTACAAATCACTTGGTCTACTAGATCATGTTGTGTCGTAGATGAGTTATGTGTCTTGAGAGTCTAAGCCTAATGTGCATTTCCTCTTTGAGTCTTATAAATGCAAAAGCTTATGTATTAGAGGGTTGGAAAAATATTAAATCCCCTCGTGTAAATTAATTTTATTTTCTGGAAAAATAAAATTGAATCCTAAGCCAGAAAATTAATTAATTAGAGTCAAATTTAAATTGTCTTATGAAAATAAATTCTCCAAATGGAAAAAATTGTGGGTCTTAAAAGAGTCAAATTTTAAAGGTCTTCCACCAAGGGAATATTGTATATTTCAAGAAAAATTGGACCCTTGGTGGTTAAGTCAAAGTCAAAATTTTTAGGAAATTAACTCAAAATAATTAATTTTGAGTTAATTAATGTGGATTTAAATGATAAATTTGAAAATTCCTCAATAATAAAAAAACAAGGGCTAAGATTAAAAGATCTTGAAGTGTTTATCAACGCCCAAAATTATTTTGACAAGGATCAAAGAAACTAGCCTTTATTTTTCCATTTGGAGGATTTATCTATAAATTAGAGAGTCAGTTGAATCTCTAGTCATCTTGATCTCTGGCTAGAATTGTTGTTGAAGCATTTTGTAAAAAATTGTCCCGCTGGGAACTATTTTTTCTACTATAATAAAATACTTCGGGGCGCAACTCGAGGTGCTCTTGTTCGTTGATATGTTGTATGTATTGACTACAGACTTCCTATGTGGTGCTTTACTTGATATATTTTGAGATAATACATAGTGTTTGCAGGTACTCAATCCTTGGTCTCTATTATCACATATTTTAGTCTATAATTTTTTAAAGCGCTGACAATGGGAGTGTCAGCACAA
This sequence comes from Pinus albicaulis, assembly GCA_034641835.2. Classification (NCBI taxonomy): domain Eukaryota; kingdom Viridiplantae; phylum Streptophyta; class Pinopsida; order Pinales; family Pinaceae; genus Pinus; species Pinus albicaulis. Next base: position 3,595,304 of record CM076569.1, on the reverse strand, counting down.
ATTTGTAATAAATAGGGTTAAAACAATGACAACGGGAATGTCAGCGTTACTGAAGTTTTGAAAATTAAAAAAAATGCACTGACAACGGGAGTGCCAGCGTTATTGTGTGTTTGAAAATAAAAAATAAAAAAATTGCGCTGACAACACGACTAGCAACGCATTTTTTTAAAAATGGTCAGTTAAAACTCTGTTTTTTCCTGTACAATACAGTAATTTCGGGAACGTGTTCCAAACAAATGAGAACGAATTTTACAAAACCGAAAGAGACTTTTGTTCGTAACGGACCCATTTAAAAAAGACTCCCTTGGTTGTCTAACAGATATCACGGTTTTGGATTTTCGAAGGGATCTCTAGACCATATTTTTCAGGAATTCGTGAGGGAAAAGCTCATGGACAGTTGTTGACTTGGATGCCACATCATCAAATTCGACTTGGTGATCCTTATCTCTAGACATGACTCTAGCAACATCATGATCTTTAGATGTAGATAGGATCATGAAGTTTTCTATATGCATGTATTTGATAAAGTACATTATTATTTTTAGATTTTGTAATTAAGTTCTGCTAGAAAGATGTTGTAAGTTATGGTTTGTTATATAAAGACAGTTTCTGTAAAATGAAACAGGGTTGGAAAACTTTGAAAGGGACAGAACTCTGTGTGGGGTTCGAAAGATCAACGTATTGCTATATGCGGTTTTACATAGACAAATTGCATAGATTCATGTGTGTATGACTTCCAATCTGCTTTCCTTATGGTATTTAGTTTTTCTTTATGCTGCATATCTTAATCAACAAGTTTTCAGTATTTTGGATAAAAGGATATGAATTTGAATTCCTTATGAATGCTCAAATTCATCTTATCTGAATATTTTCCATGTTTGTCTACTTAAACATTTTCCATGTTTGTCTACTTAAATATTTACAACAGAAATCTCTTTGCTCTGTTTTAGATATTTATTTTCTATACTCCGTCTCCACATCTTTATGGTAATTTTGTCTAAGAAGTCATATCCTTTCTTGCCTTTGTTCGAGTTGTTTATGTATACTCATGTTAGCATTTTCTTCACTAGACTCCATGTCCAATGGTCCTTACCCTTTCGTTCTACATCCATTTCACTTGGAGATTTGAAGAATGAGTAGCATCCAATTCTGCATTGGGATTATGGCTTGATTCACCTAGCCCTGAAGTTGCTACTGGTGCTTCTAATATATCTGCCTTTGCATCCTATGGAGGTGAGTCCAAGTCCAACCAAGAAAGGTCTTCATTGTCAAATGTTGGTGCTTGACTCTCCACAACCCATTCTAATGTTGGATCAAAGTCACCCAAGACAATGTTGCTTGATTCAGGGGTTTTATTCAGCAATTGGTTGTGCCTCAACCTAAAGTTGTACTGAACAAAAACCATGATATTCAACCTCTTTTGCTCCAAACAGTTCCTCTTCTTAGTATGTATATGCTCAAACACACTCCAATTCCGCTTTAGGGGGCGGGGGCTAGAATAGCATTAAAAGCTAGGAAAAATAATAATAATAAAATAATATTTTATTTTTTTTTAAAGTGTTTTTTATGCCCAGGCCGCGGGCCTTGCGGACTATCGGAACAAGCCTCCGAACCGGTTCGGTACCAAACTGGTCTTTTCCAGTTTAGAGGGCCAGTTTTGCCCCCAAACTGGTCAGACCGACTGGTTTTGCTGGAACCGGTTTGGTTCCGATAACATTAGTCATAACCCTAACCATCCGCATAGGCCAATCCAAATTAGCATGATACATATAACATCAAGATCCTAAGTAGAATGACCATAACCATCATGCATACGACCACAATGCATATAACAAGTTACTATCCTTCATGACTAACCAACACAGGTACATATGATCACTCTAATTAACTAACATCTATCATACATGTAACCACAACAACCATAGACTGACAAACATGTACACAAACCCAATGATTATAACAATCATTAAGCAACATACCTACATGCCAAACATACAATACATGTATAACAATCTGCTCTTACCCCAAAGTCTAGTGTTGCAACCTCGCTTTGATGGTCTGCATCTCTTGATCTATCTCAGCCATCACATTAGCATCATAACGTAGCAATAGCATCATAATGACATGTCCTTCATACCATAATCTCATGCATGACAACCTTAACCATGACAATCCATGCATAACAATATGCATTCAGCCCATCCAATCCAAGTATTGAACCATGCTTTGGTACCACCCTGTAACGCCTCCTGCCACATTTACCCACTTTCACAGGCTTGCCCAGGGTAAACATGAGTTGAGGGTCACAATGATATGACTCGACCTCCTAGATGACATCAAGGAAATGGAGTCGACACAACAAGACCTTACTGACTTCCCTCAGGTGCCACAAGACCTCCAAGAGTAACCCAACCCCTACAGGTACCCAACCCCTGTGACAACTCACCTTTTCCCTAAACTAGAGCCCCAATCACTCACTTACCAAGGCCTCCAAGCGACTATGGGATCCCAGTCACTCCCATAGGTCTACATCAATGCGAATGTGGCTTTTTTCTGCTAGTGTTGTGTTAGTGACTATGAGAATTAAAGCTATTTTCTAGGGTTAGGGCTAGGCCTCTACCCAGAAAGCTATGAAACTTTCAGAACTCATAAAAGACATGAAGACAATACTTGTAAACAAAAAATTGAAACCAAGACTTGACCTTAACACCCCCAACCGGGTCTAATATTCTGTCAAACACTTGGTAGATATACAACCTACAAGTTATGGATGCAAGTCTGAACATGAGGGACTGAAAACTCCTCTGAGGTTTAACAAGGGTCGCTACCTTCTCTCATTAGTTGTATTAACATCAATTAGGTCCTCCATTCATTATTTATTCAGTTATGAGTAAAAATATGAAAAGAGCCATGACTAAGATCTATCATATAACGGGTGAGGCTGGAGCGAGAGGGGTGTTATTAAACCTCAAAGAAAAGACTGAAACAAAATTTGCATGGGGCCCCGGAAAAGCCATGAACAAACAAGTTGAAGCGCTATCTCTCTTGCAAGGATTGAAATTTGGCATTTCCAAAGGTGTCAAGAATTTGACTATTGTTGGCGATTCGTTGGTAATAATCCAAAAATGCATTAATATTTCCAATCATGAACTCCTATTAGATTCTGAACCCTCCCCAATTATTCTAAGAATAATGTATTTACTTAGAAAAATTGAAAAATCAAATATTTTTCATATTAAACGAGCCATCAACCTCGTGGCGGACGCTCAAGCCAATATTGGGGCTGAGTTAGAGCAAGGGATCATTATAATCAACCATGTTCGGGATGTTAGTTTTGTAGCATCAGATGTGTTCTAGCCTTGAAATTTTGTGGAGAGGCTAGAATACATGAGATCTCCAAAACCTAGAAATCATTTATGGAAATTCCGCCTAGAAATGACTTAATTAGATAATTAGTCTGTTTTTAAATATTTCCTAAGTACAAACTTAGGGAATATGATTAATTAATCATAATTAATTAAGTCAAGGTGTGAATGTTCTAGAAACTCATATGGATCGATTTCAAGTTAATCCTAGCCATTGATTAAGGTCTAATCTTGGTCGTTGAAGTCTCAACAGAGGATTACAAGAAGAAGTCAATGGGGCATCGAGAAATCACTTGAGAACTTGAGCAGTTCAATTTTACTAAGAAATTGATTTCCAGAGTAGCAGTTGTTTGTTGCCGAAGAGAGGTTCAGTGAGATTGAAGCAGTGAGAGAGGGCATAGACAGTGAAGCTGGAGGAGGCATTCCAAATCCGGTGAGTGTTTTTGCAGAGAGGCAGAAGTGCCACAGAGAGGTTGACGTAGAGTCAGCGCAGTAGCCTCTAGAGGCAAATTTGTATTTGCTGGGGAGAAGCAGTGATTCAGTGTCGGAAGCTGGGCAGAGGTTCCAGAGGCTAGAAGAGTCAATTTCCTAAACACCAGTTGATCGGACGACTTGAGGAGAAGTTATTCCGAGCTAGGTGACGTAGATACTGCGTGAGAGTGACGCACAGGCAGTTTGGATGGCTCAATTTGAGCTGAGGTCAGTGCCCGGATTTCCCTGTGGAGTGAGGAAATTCCTCACTAGATTTTTCTTCCTAGTTTTTCTCTGTAGGATTGCCATTTTTGGCATCCAGTTGTACTCAAAATATTTCACTGCTGCATAATAAAATAAACCCTCACAGTTGCACCGATTTTCCCCAAGTTGGGTTTTTCAGGGGACATTGGTCCAAAAATAACTGTCATTTTATGTGTGTGCTAGCATTTCTTCCAGCGTTTTATTTCTTACGCAATTTATTTGTGAAGGTTGCAGTATATTTATTTCGATATTTGTCATAGGAAACAAAAGATAAATTGTTAAGTAGAATCAACAATTAGAAGAAATAACATCAGTTGCTATAATAGGATTCGGGTATCCGAATTTTCACACGAGATACATGTCACAACCCATAATGCAGATTCAAAATACAAATTTCGTGGAGTACAACTGAAGTACGGCAAATCCAATCACGGTGCGGGCATTTAAGATTGAGTGCATCCTGATTAGGCATCAGAGAGCTTTGGAAGGCGAGAAGGGTAGTTGGGAGTTATTAAACAGGTGAGATTAGTACAGGAGGGTGGCAATGTTCCATGACAAGTGGATGTTCGGCCCTTGGTCACACGCCTGGTTAATTAATATGCGCTTAGTTGAAGGTTGGGCTAGTACCATCGTGCTTCGAGATGAGCAGGTTTTGGTAGTGTTGGAGATGGAAGGAAGTGGCATCGATTTGTTTCAGGGACGACATCCATTTATGGTCGATAAAAAAGAGAGGAATGTCAGGAATGATCAGGCTCTTGTATATAGCGGTTGGTAGAGACAAATCATCCATAGAATTTCCCTGGTACAAATGAGAATTGCCAAGAAGATGTCATCTGCAAGTACTGGCAGTGGTAGCGATGCGGCGGAATCAGGGCTCAGGGGGAGCATTGGGGATATTGTGGATATTTCCTGCAAGCAAGTTACCAAGGACATTGTTGTTGAGATTTTGGGGTAGCATCAGATGTGCTCTAGCTCCAAAACTTTGTGGAGGGGCTGGAACACATGAGATCTTCAAGACTCAGAAAGCGTTTGGAGAAATTTCATCTGGTGTAAAATTTATTCAAATAATTAAATTTTTTAATGAGGACCCTAAGTCTAACTTAGGAAAATTAAAAAATTAAAGTGAATTAATTTACAGTGTACACATGTGATGAGAACATTCTAAGTGACGTGGATCAAGCGACTTCTAATCTTAGCCATTGATTAGAGATTAGATCAGGGTCGTTTATGTGTCAACGAGAAAAGTATAAAGGAAGGGCTTGGGGTCAGTTAGAGGATACACACAGAATCTAAGAGATCGAATTCTTCTGACGGAGTAGTGCTTGGACGAAGATCAGATCTGAGTGATTCAGAGAAGCAGTGAGGGGCAAATGCAGTGATTGGTCAGGAGGGCCAAGAGTACAACGCAGATCAAGGGCAGCAGAGACGCAATGGAGGCAGCACAACCAACAGAGGGTGTGACGCAGTCCCTAGAGAGGGTGATGCAGGCCCATGCAAGGGCACCGCAGTGTCTCCAAAGAAAATTCCAACATTCACTAGAAGATGGGGTTTCTAAGCTGGCAGGGCTGAAACCAGATCCGGGAGAAGCTGATCAACACAAAGCTTGGGTAACACAGTCCCTCAGCCAGGGCCACACAGCCTTATGTAGTGGCAGCATAGAGACTGTGCAGAGCCAGCTGGGGTTTCACTAGTTGCTCGTCCAGATCAGCCAAAACTTGCGAAAGTGAGGTATATCTCACATTTTTCTCTGTAGCCGAGGTTTTCTCTATTGGGTGAGGCGGTTCGTGGCACCCTAGATATACTAAAAAAACTGTTTCTTAATAATAATAAACCCTCATATATGTTGCACAGGTTTTCCCGCATTGGGTTTTTTCGGGGAAATTTGTCCAAAAAATATGTGTGTCCTTTGTCATATGTGCGTGATGTTCAGTAAATGGTTTGTATTTGCGTAGTCTGCTAGTTGTGCTTACTTTGAATTTTTTCTGAATATTTCAGTTAAATAACTTGTGGATAATAAACAAGTAGGAGAGTAAATCAATATTTAGCAGTAGGATTTCTGTGCTAATAAATTTTCACATGGTATCAGAGCATTGAAAATCGAGTTGAACCATCAGCAAAGGGGCTGAAGATATTTGTTGCAAGAAGGGCAGCTAACGCAGCACAGATCCGAAAGAAGGCGACGCAACACCAGAGGGACAGCATAAACACTGTAAGGGTGACGTAGAGTCATTATGCTCATGCAAAGGTTGACGCAGCTCTAGAAAGGTGACGCAGAGCCAGTCTGCTCACATAGAGGCTGACACAGCACCAGGAGAGGGATGCTCACGCAGAGGCTGACGTAGCATCAGGAGGGTGATGCAGTCCAAGTTGGAGAGTTGTTGTGCAGTTTGTCGGGGATGGAAGTGCAGTTTCTAATCTTCAGAAGTTGTTGGTGAGGCATCGGTTCTATCGGTGGAGAATAGTACCTAGCAAAGGTGACAAAGCGAGGAGAAACAGTCTCTCAACAGACTTTCGCCAAGAAGTATGAGATTTGATCAGGAGGTTGATCGTAGAGGTTTGATTCAATGGAATTGGCAGAGGATTTCCTGGAGGGAAATCAGTTTTCAGAGGGAGTAGTATCTCTAGAGGGTTTCTATCGCCAAGAAACCCAAATTCTTTCTTCTGTTGAGTGAAGCAGTAGTAGAAGGGAAAAGAGTACCCGCTTTGATAGTTTTTGAGCAGAGATGGCCACATACGGACTGAGAGATCAGGATAGGTTGGACAGCGTATCCAACTTTGCAATCTGGAAGGCCAGAATCCTGACAGTTCTGGAGGAGTATGGTATCAGAGACCACGCGAAAAATGTCCTGGTTGTGATGACCGATGCGGATGCTCTGAAGAAGTTCAACAAAAATCAGGCGCAGGCAAAGAGCTTGACCATGGATGGGGTGAAGGATCACATGGTCCCACACATTGCCGAGAACACGACGACACATGAGATGTGGACAGCTTTGACCACGATGTATCAAGGCAGCTCCATCCAACGAAAGATGCTTCTAGAGAACCAGATGAGGATGTTACAGATGCACAAGGGAGAGGAGATCGATCCCTTCCTCTCCAGATTGCAGACGATCCGAGATCAGTGGATTGCCAAGGGGGAAACTTCAGATGAAGGGCTCTTGGTGAGGACTGCCCTAAATGCAGTCACTGATGAGTGGGGGACCTTTGTCCAAAGAATTTTGGGCAAAGCACAACTCCAAATTGGGGTGACATGTGGGCTATCCTTCGACAGGAGGAGATCCGGAGGGTGACCAAGAAGGAATTCAGCAACGGAGGTGTCAGGGTGAAGAAGGAGGAGGAGGAGGATGCGGCCCTAACATCAAAGGGGCAACGGCAGCAAGGGAAGAAGAAGGAGGACCTATCCAAGGTCCGGTGCTTCAGATGTGGCGAACTTGGACACTTCGTCGACACTTGTCCTAAGAGGAAGGACAAGGAATCTTCAGATTCCAAGGCAACAGCAGCTTGAGGGGACAGTGGTAGTGAGGATGATGTGGCTATGAGTGCTCACATGCCTCAAGAGAAGAGGTGGGGCGATATTGATCTGTAGAGCAGCTACAGATGGTGAAGGTAGGATCCTTGAGGTGCCAAAACTCTTGGATCACATACGAGATACGGGAGCCTTAAGACAGTACCAGGATGACTGGAGTAGTGGGTGCAGAAGATCATGATGAAGCAGAGGCAGAGCTGAGACGTTGTAGAGTGGAGCAGCGCAGTGCAGTGGCAGCAGCAGCGTAGAAGCAATAGTGCAGAGGCTGATAGAACTCCAGCAGCACAAAGGGGCAATGCTTACGCAGTGCAGAGCAGCAGCAGCGTAGAGGCTCTAGAGAGACAACGCAACGCAGCAGCCAAGGGTTCTTCAGTGATGAGATGCAGCCCGATTGACTTGTCTATCAGTGATTGGGTGGTGGTCCTTCAGTTGCTTACTTCTCAGCAACTGAGTTGCAATGTAGCAGTTGGCAGCATGATGCAGCAATTTGTGAGGGAGCTGCAGTACAGATGTGGCAGTGTCAGTGACAATGACATGGGCAGCAATATAGAGAGCAGCAACGCAGTGGATGGAGGGTAGCAGGCCAAGAATCGGCGCGGAGACCGATGCCATAGATCAGGGAAATGCTTCAGTGTGGAAGTATTGCTAGAGCACACTCCTCTCTAAGAGGGAGTGTTGAGATTTTGGGGTGGCATCGGATGTGCTCGAGCTCCAAAACTTTGTGGAGGGGTTGGAACACATGAGATCTCCAAGACCCAGAAAGCATTTTGGCAGTCTTAGTGACAATGACATGGGCAGCAATACAGAGAGCAGCAACGCAGTGGATGGAGTGTAGCAGACCAAGCATCGGCGCGGAGACCGATGCCAAAGATCAGGGAAATGCTTCAGTGTGGAAGTATTGCTAGAGCACACTCCTCTCTAAGAGGGAGTGTTGAGATTTTGGGGTAGCATCGGATGTGCTCTAACTCCGAAACTTTGTGGAGGGGCTGGAACACATGAGATCTCCAAAACCCAGAAAGCATTTGGAGAAATTCCATCTGGTGTAAAATTTATTCAAATAATTAAATTTTTTAATGAGGACCCTAAGTCTAACTTAGGAAAATTTAAAAATTAAAGTGAATTAATTTACACATGTGATGAGAACATTCTAAGTGACGTGGATCAAGTTACTTCTAATCTTACCTATTGATTAGAGATTAGATCACGGTCGTTGATGTGTCAACGAGAAAAGTATAAAGGAAGGGCTTGGGGTCAGTTGGAGGATACACACAGAATCTAAGAGATCGAATTCTTTTGACGGAGCAGTGCTTGAACGAAGATCGGATCTGAGTGATTCAAAGAAGCAGTGAGGGGCAGATGCAGTGATTGGTCAGGAAGGCCAAGAGTACCACACAGAGCAAGGACAACAGAGACGCAATGGAGGCAGCACAACCATTAGAGGGTGTGACACAGTCCCTAGAGAGGGTGACGCAGGCCCACGCAGGGGCAGCGTAGTGTCTCCAAATAAAATTCCGAAATTCACTGGAAGTTGGGGTTTCTAAGCCGGCAAGTCTGAAAGCAGATTCGGGAGAAGCTGATCAACGCAGAGCTAGGGTGACGCAGTCCCTCAGTCAGGGCCACACAGCCTTATGCAGTGGCAGTGTAGAGACTGCACAGAACTAGCTGGGGTTTCACCAGTTACTTATCCAGATCAGCCGGGACTTGCGAGAGTGAGGTATACCTCACATTTTTCTTTGGATCCGAGGTTTTCTCCATTGGGTGAGCCAGTTCGTGGCACCCTAGATGTACTCAGAATACTGCTAGTTAATAATAATAAACCCTCATATTTTTTGCATCGGCTTTCCCACATTGGGTTTTTCCGGGGACATTTGTCCAAAAAATCTGTGTCCTTTGTCGTATGTGTGTGATGTTCAGTAATTGATTTGTATTTGTGTAGGCTACTAGTTGTGCTTACTTCGAAGTTTTTTTGAATATTTCAATTAAATAACTTGTGGATAATAAACAAGTAGGAGAAGTAAATCAATATTTAGCAATAGGATTTATGTGCTCAGAAATTTTCACAATTGTCAAAGAAATCAACAAAAACATGGTTGTTGTTTATTCTCAGTTGTCTGATCTCGGGAAGGACATGGAACTGCTCCAGAAATCCATGGAGCTTTTGACCACTGTCGTTATGAACCTGCGACATAATGTTGAGAATATTGAAGTCAAAGTGGAGATTGCCATAGTGGGCGTGCTGAAGGAAGTTTTCGGTTGTGGGGAATCTTCTCATCCTGCCGAGGGTAATGTTGGTGCAGTTGTCCGTGGCCTGGCATCTAGGTCTGGGGCTGGTGATCGAGAGAAGTTGGGCTTGCCTCCTGATGAAGCGGCAGGAGATAACGATCCTGGTAACCGCGGGTAGCAGCTTTCATCCTTTGTTTTTATGTTTTTTCGAGTAGTAGTACTCTGTGGAGTTTTTTGGAAGGTCTATAGCACAAAGTATGAAAAATTATGTATGAAATAATGTTGGTAGCAATTGGGTCTCTATGCGCATTTTTTTTTTGAACAACTATGAGTCTATGTGCTCTCTATCTGTAAGGGACTTGGCCCGTTTCTAGTTTTATTAATGAAAATTGCTATCCGTTCTTTTTTTTTTTAAGATCTGTCATATAACCATGCCTATAACAAGCATATAACCAAGTAAATAACAATAAGAGAACAGCCATTAAAGCCACATAATAACTAGTATATTTCTTTACCAAAAGCAAGAGAAACTTAGCTTTATTAAACATAATCAAATACCGACCAGGTTCAGGACTTCCACGTTCCACCCGACCATAGATTAACTGATCCAAATCTCTCTTCAACCAATCACCACATGCCATATTCCAAGCATGAATGTGGGATCTCATGGGATAAACCAATCCAAACACAACCAAGGGAATCTAGAGGTTAAACCACCTCAAGCCTCTCGAGTCTCCCTACCATGATAACACATAAATCAATGCCAAGATCACAAAACCGAACTGAGCTTAGATGCCTCAGAATTTCTTCACCATCCTTGAGGAATCTTCATGTCTCCACCCTCAGGCTTTACCGTGTATCCTGCCATTACCGGTCAAGGGATTCCTAGGCCTTTGGGAATTTTCCTGAGACCACCTCACCCTGGATTCTGAAACCATCCGGCAATCCAAATCTCAAAACAGAGAACAATCCCATCACACCGTGGTTATCCAGAAATGGTAAGGCTAGGCTAAAATCCACTGTCGAAACCCGGCGAAATCCATGCCAATGACAACAAAAGAACCAAATACCAACATGCACATACCATGCATATCAAAACCAGCGAGGAAATTATACATGCAACCTGTTACCTGCAAGTATTCCCACTGAAGCTGCCTGATATTTGCCTTCCTTTGCTTTTCCTTTTCTTTCCTTGCTTGCTTTCTTTCTCCTCTTGATGCTTTCTTCTCTCTAAGACTAATTCTAACACTAAACTAACAAAAGGCTAACAAAAGCTATGAACTAATTCGAAAAATCCTTTTTATCGTTGATGCCTCTATTTTTTTCATTTTCCTCTATTTTCCTTCATTTTCCTCCTCACATGCAACTTGTGACATTTCACCTTCCCTTTCTCCTAATTTCCTTTATTTCATAAATAATGTGCCAAAATACATTTTTGTCTTTCCAAAGCCTTACCATTTCCTTTGCCAATTTTCCTTAGCCATAAAACACAAACGATGCCCACTAGGATATTTTTTCCAACATTCAGCTTGGAATAAGTATCCCTTGCTCGTGGTCTTATTTTACCTTCATTAACTTTTATTACATGAACTTTTAACCCTAGGGCTGTTACAATTTCTATAGTTCTTCTCATGTCTTTGTTGATTTTTTATTTCGGTACTTGTTTATTTTGTTATATCTCATCTTTCAGTCCAAACACAAAAAGTTTAAATGAACAAAATTTTGAATCATCGGAAAGAGTCAGACTGTTCATAATCAAAATAACCTTACAAGTTACCTGGGACACCACAACCGCATAGTGCCGCCAAAGATAGAAATGGATTCATAGGATCTTTAGGTTGAAAGTCAAAAACTACGCACTGCAATAAGAGCAACCATGTGAAAATAATTTTAGAGAATATTTTGTAGGAAGAGTTATACTATGCACAAGAAACCATAAATATTGTGGCCTATGTGCAATACTGATTAACTTATTGAGCATATACCGTTGGTGTATCCAGGATGAAATCGTCACATTGATTTTAGTGAAAATGGAAACATTATGTTCATTTACTATTTGCGTAAGACATTTTATCGTAGCTATCAGTTTTACCGAAATTATTTTGATATTTTCACCAAATTAAGAATCCAACTACTAGATTATAGCTCTTTAGGTTGAAACACAAAAACCTAGCAGTGCATTATAGGAAAACATGTGAAGATATAATCCTTCCCAGGGAGAGTTATACCATGCATAAAAAATCATAAATATTGAAGCTTATCTGAAATATTTATTAATTTATAGAATATATACCGTTGATGCATCCACAATGAAATATATCCTATTGATCTTTGTGAAAAGATAAGACATTATATTTATTTCCTATATATTGAATAATTTATAGAATGTATACCATTGATGCATCCATAATGAAATATATCGTGTTGATTTTAGTGGAAATATAAGTCATTTTATTTATTTCCTATTTATGCAGGACATTTTACCCCCGTTATCAATTTTACCCAAATTTATTTTGATGTTTTCAAATTTCACCGAAGTAAATTTATTTTGATGCTTTCGAGGGTAACCTGGAAATAATTTTTCGGCTTGAGGGTGCAGGTCTTCCTTGAGTGATCATATTGATGTTCTGGATTTCATGCTCCTTGGTTGCTTTCTAGTGATCTCATATTACTTGCTGCATGGTTCATGGGTCTTTGAGTTCATTTCTTGATAAGTGGCACAATCAATTTTATTTTCAGCAATTAGAACAGCAGATCTAATTTGTGCATGAAATTTTTGGGTTAATATTTCCTCAAGACCTACCTTCTGTGGTATTATACTTCACCTATGTCTTCTAGTACACTTGATCTGATTGGAACTGTTACACCTTAGAATGTAGATGCATTTTGAGAAGCAGTTTGGGGCAGCAATAAGGTGCTGATATGTTATGACAGCACAGGTTTAGCATTTTTAAGTTTTAACACGTTCTTGTCACCAACATAAAAATGTGGATCCATTTATTAACATGTTCTTGTCACAACATAAAAATGTGGGTCCATTACATGTGTGGATGCCTTCACCATTCTTTGACCTGTGTAGCAAAGAGGTGAAGGTATTATTGTACTGATCCGAAAGTTTTCATGGCAAAAAACTAAATCAACCTTACAGGGGACAATTTGCTGTCAAAATCTATAACAGCAGATGAAAGGGTGCATTTCTAGATATAGCCTGCAAGGATGAGTAGACTTAATACAATGATAAGATACCAGGGTAAGAGTCTCAGCTAGATAAGAAGTGAGGTAATAGAAGATCAACCCAAATTTTCATAATAATAAAGTTGAAAATTTTGTAGTGAAAGCAAGGCATTCGAGTGTTAGCAACTTAGCAGTACTTTGTGAAGACATCAATATTTGTGGAACATCCCAAGTCCTTATTCCCAACATGACACATTGTAATGAATAAAATAATATAAATAATGATTAATTAGTTAATTAGTAATTAGGTTGAAAGGGCATGTCCGATGAGACATGACCTTTCGTGAAGAGGCACCTAGCTAGGTATATAAGCAGGCCTCGTTTGTAATTATCAATCATCTCTTTCATCATACATTTTAATATAATATTTGTATCTTCAATGGATATCTTGATATTTCAAGTCTTCTTGAATATTTAACTTGAGAAGGAACTTTGTTCGCTTCATTTGGTATCAGAGTAGTTCGAGCCTTCGACCGCCTAACCGCTGCACAAAGCCATGCTCTCCGATCAAGGTCTTTGACCGTAAAATTCGTCAACATTGTTGCCGTTGAAGCGTTTCGCTACACTTTTGGAATTTCTCAGTTTTCTGATTTCGTCAGAAGCCCTTGGCCATTTAAAAAGAAAAAAAGAAAAAAATGAATATAAAAAATGGGGAAATAAATTTAAAAAAATAAAATAAAATAAAATAAAATAAAAATAAAAATAAAAAATTTAAAAGAAAATAGTTTCAAAAGAAAAAAATAAAAATGGTTATACTTTATTGATAAAAAGTGCACGATAAAAAAACTATACGTAATAGAAGGAAGAGTAGATAAGATTATTTTGATTCTTATTTAAGTGGTTTACAAGCTCGTGGTTTTAGAAGCCCGTGGTAATTGCCCATGGTATTTTCAAGGTAAAATAAGAACAAAAGGAACAAAAAACCTTTGTGTGAATGCTAAGTTTACTTTTACGTGGAGAAAATTAACCGAGTCAAATACACACAAGTGGAAATATATTTTATACTATACCCATAGAGGTGAATAGCCACATTTCACTAGGGTTGTAACTTTTCAAAAAAATTATTAAAATTATCAAATAAAGTAAAAAAGTACATTTGTAAGTAAAATAAAAGAGTTAAGATATTATATTGTTCAATAACATTGAAGTGAAGGTAATCATAAGTGGATTATTTTATGAAATAAAAGATCACTTCATAAAGGAAAACCATAAAGTTATAAAAAAAAAGTATTACAAAGCCATAAAGTTATAAAAAAAAAAAGTATTACAAAGAAGTGACGAGATAGAAAAGCAAGATCAAGTTATATATATATATATATATATCTATATATTGGAGAAGTGGTTCTTCCATAGGAATAATATATTAATATATTAGTGTCTTTAAAAAAATATTATAGACAACCAAAAATGGAGTCTAACTCGAAAATAAAAGAGAGAAGATTTTTAGAAACCCATCGACGCTAAAGTGCTATTTAAAATTAAAGGAACTCTCGCAGGAAAAGATGTCACTCTTGCAATATCACCCATTGAAGATAAAAAATACATAAACCCTAAAATTGCAAACCAGTTGGTGATTCCTGAGTCAAATATAATCGGAAAATTAGAATTTTTTGACAAAAAAAGTATGATATAAAAAGTCTACAACTTAGTATTGGGGATTATACTTTTATCTCTCAATTTACCGTGAAAACCTTACTTTTTGACAATAGTGACATTTTGTTAGGTTCACCATGGATGGAAACCCTAGGTTCAGTTATCCTAAATACAAAAAAGAAATTTTTGACATCCTCCTACAAAAAGAAGAAAATAATGCTATAGGACGTTAACTTGAAGCCAAATTCAGTGATGCCTGAAGACATACAAGAAATTTCAAAAGTAATTCTTCAAGAAAGTAAAAAGGCGATCCAAAATATGCAAAAGGAAATTGACAAAATCACAACTAACAAGAATGAAGAACTTGCTCGTCTCAAGGACCACAACGAAAAATTACAACCGCAAATTAAGAAGTTGAAGAAGGACAAGAAGTCATTAGAAAACAATGTGCAACAACTTGTCGAAAATGAAGCATCGAAATCTTCAAATGTAGAAATTCAAATTGATGAAAAGACATCAAATAACGATCCAGTCAGTAACACAAATCCAGAAAATCACACAAATAAGATAAGGAAAACTCAAATCTCTAGAATTCCCTATCGACATCCAAATCACGGGAGCAGACAACTCGACCAAGCTATGTATTCAGAACTGAAACAAAAAGCTGATGTTTTGAAGAATACTAACATCAGTGCCATCCTCTCAAGTGATAATTTATCACAAGTTTCAAGTCGCCGCAAGATTCCACAGAAGATTGATTTAGGATGGTCTAATCCATTCTCAATGCGAAAGTTTTGTTTGTCACTTAGAGGATCATATCAACTTGTATCGACAAGGATGACTGCCCCGAGACGACAAGACATGCGTAGTAGAAAAAGAGATCAAGCCTTTTCATCAACAAGCTTTGAGGACAAAGCTTTTTGAGGAAGAAGGCAATGTAATGAATAAAATAATATAAATAATGATTAATTAGTTAATTAGTAACTAGGTTGAAAGGGTATGTCTGATGAGACATGACCTTTTGTGAAGAGGCACCTACCTAGGTATATAAGCAGGGCTCATTTGTAATTATCAATCATCTCATTCATCATACATTTTAATATAATATTTGTATCCTCAATGGATATCTTGATATTTCAAGTCTTCTGGAATATTTAACTTGAGAAGGAACTTTGTTCTGTTAATCTAGGTTGTCATTGATGTCAATAGTTGATGTCAGTGGCCGAGATGGAAAATATTCTTGAAGATGCTAGAGGATGATTACAAATGAATACAACTCTTGTTTAAGATGTCAAGACACAAATGAAGTGTCAATCATGTATCTTGATGATCATAATGGAAGACTACCATATCACTGCACCTGATGAAGAACTAGAAGACATACACATGATGACATGTCCTACCTCCAATGATCTTGATGATAACACTACATGATTATATGTCCTACCTTTGATAATTTGATGATGACATGACAAATCTCCAATGATGTCCTTATGATGAAGACTACATAATGATGCTGCATTTGATTGATGAAATATAATTTAATGATGACATGACAAATCTCCAATGATGTGAATCTTGACGTCCTTATGATGAAGACTACATAATGATGCTGCATTTGATTGATGAAATATCTCTACACTATCTTAAGGACAGCTGGCCTAGTGACCCTATGTTGAAGAAGGCAAGGACAAGATGATGGTGATCCTATGTTGAAGAAGGCTAGGACATAATTATGAACACAATCAACGAAGAAATCAAACCATGAAGAAGCCCTACACTCAAAGGCATTCTGCCCTGCCTCCATTCCTGCACTCATAAATAATCAGTCACATTAAAAAATATTTTTTGCTACCTTAGAGGAAAAATTCCTTAATGACACCTACACCATCTTGAAGAGCATAATTTTTCCTTTCCAACGAGCTATTACTCAGCCCGAAACTCCAAGCGGTTTGAAAGATATTGATTTTTTAAGTTAAGGAAATTAATCCTTGCAGCAAGCCGACCTATACACAGTCCTTCATGTCGGCCTCTCTCCATGAGACGTGTCTCTTCATTAAGGGTTGAAACCTATTATAAATTGACGTTGAAAAGCTTCATTTTAGCATAAAAATTTCGGTGATCATTTCAGAGAAAAGACACAGAAATTACAGGAGGCCAAGAGGACATAAAAGTTTAATGTTTGGGCTAATTTTTGTGATTGGGTTATCCTTTAAGAGCTGATAAAGTGCAGATATCAGAACAGTGACTACATTTTGTGGAGAGATGCTTCTAAAACTGTGAGGCAGCAACCTGTAGAGATAGTCCTCACCTCAGAATTGAAGTAGCTCGGACTGTGGGCAGTTTCCAGACCTTGGACCTAGCATCTTTGTGGTTGTTTTGCAAATTCTGGAATAGACATTTCTAAGCAGAAAATTCAGCCCTTGGAGCAGTCCTGTTAAACAAAAGTTTAGAAACCACAGTCACTTTTGAAGACATCACTGCAGCAGCTTTGTAGATATATTGAGCAGTCTTTAAGTAGTTGCAGATCTTGTGTATAATAGCTGATTTCAGTTGGGAATTTAAAGCAGTGTTTTGAGCATATTTTTGAAGACACTATTGAAGTATTTTGGAACAGTCTTAAGAGTGCAATTGAAGCATGCATCTAGTGAAGAAATCTGGAAGATTTATTTGGACTACAAGTTGAGCAGACTTAGAGAACTGTGGAGCTGGCCTGCTGAGCATTCTATAAGCATTTTGGAACAGACTTTTTGGTTACTCCTTGATAATATCTGCAACAGTTCTTCTAGTGACCTTCCCTGGATCAGATTCTTGAATACTTATTCACTTACCTTGAATCAGATTTTGAGTGAATTTGGAGCAAACTTGAAAGGCTATTTTGGACAAGATCTCAAGCTGCTGTGAACCAGCCTTTGAAGAATTCCTTGGGGTATTTTGGTAATCAGTTGAAGTAGGCTTGGAAGCCTTTGTTGTTAAAGCAGACCTAAAGTGTATCTCGAGGACATCTAGTTGGAGCTAGTAGCTGCCTTGGTGAAATTAGTGGAGACCTCATAATGCAATGATGTAAGTCCTCATGACGTGAACTTGGAGATCTAGCTTGGGTAATATGAAGAGCAGTGGTGACACCTTCTAAGAAGACAAAGTTGTCATTGATAAAGTACTTTGGTGAAGACATTGTTGAAGATTGACAGGGCTCGTTGAAGAAGACATTAGGAGCCGTGAAGAATAATCAAACATATTTTGACGAAGTGAAACTGAGGGTTGGAGCCTAAGAGGTTGGAGCCTCATAGAGACAAGGTCGGTGCATTGGAAGATAGGGTTGGAGCCCTAGAGGATTGGAGTCCTCAAGGAACAAGGTCGGAGCCTGTACCAGAGATAGGGTTGGAGCCCTAGAGGTTGGTGCCTCAAATTGACAAGGTTGGAGCCTTGGAAAGACCAAGTCGGTGCTTGGCACAATACAAGTTGGAGCCTGAAAGATTGGAGTCTTCATCTAGGGTTGGAACCCTATATCATTATTGTACTTTACTTATTGTAAAGAATAAATTAATAAAAGTATCTATTCCATCATTGTTCATTTTGTGTTCTAAATATAAGTGATCTAACTGGTAAAATTAACAATTGAAAAGAAACACTGATTCACCCCCCTCCCAGTATTTCCAACATGTTCGATTCACACATGAGCTAAACCACCATTAGGACACTCTGTAAGTGCTAGTAGATCACTCAGGAAGACAAATTTTGTTGAAAATAGTATCGAGAAAGTGTTCCTTAAGTTGTGCCTTAATTCAAGGGACCACAACAAGTTTCTTCTTAGCATGCTCGAGTTCCTATAAGTTAGGAGATAATTCCTAAAAGTTAGGATGAATTTCTATAATTTAGGATTCATTCCTAAAAGTCAGGACGAGTTATGAGGCAGTTAACTAATGAGCGGAAGTGGAAGGCCAAGTTTGTTGTCTTCTAGTGGGAGTTAAATTGGGAAAAGGACGAGTGATTGTATCTCAAGTTATAGAATTGAGATAAGATGAGTTGCATGAGTTAGCTAACTCAGTTAACTCAATAAATCACAAAAGCACTTTCCTAAAATTAGAACTTGCGAACTTTAGGCATTCGAATTGCTTTAAAAGGAGGATGAAGGCACATATTTGATCATTGTCTTGTGAGCATGAGTTGGTGAGACAAGACAATAGACTCATGGGTTTGTGAGAATCTTACATAGGTTTTATATGTGGAGCTTGTGAGAGAAAGGGCGTACAAGAGGATCTTGTGCGAGTATTGAAGAAGGCAAGCAGATCAGGGGTCTTGCAGATAGGTTCAGCTTAGTACACGCAGATGGTTTTCCCTGTTGGGTTCCCTAGAAAATTTTGTACCTTGATTATTGTGATGGTGTGTTTATTTTTGTTCCTATTCCCCTACAGAATAAGTAGACAAATTATGTGTCTATATGAAAAGAATTAGTTTCAAATTGTTCATATTAGCAGTTGCAAAATTTCGTGGATTTTTTGTGAAAATTTACAAACAGTTGCAGTGATATATTTATTTCTCCTACTTATTCTTTCAATAAGTTATTATTCATAAATCTTCCGGCAAATATCAAAATAAATACTACTGCAACATTCACAATTATATATGCAGAGAAATAAATAGTAGAGAACATAAGCACAAGAATCAATCACATGTACACAGTTATTTTTGGACATTGTCCCCGGAAAAACCCAATGTGGGAAAACAGGTGCAGCAGATGAGGGTTTTTTTAATTATTCAGCAAATGATATCTTTACAGGGAAAATATATGGCAGATAAATTCTGAACGACCTAAGACTGAATTTCCGGATTACTCAGAAAATTCTCTGATGCCCAGAACAGCCCCTGCATGCCCTTGTGTCTGTCTGTGTGATTCACTGCGCAGTGCGTGAGTCTGCGTGGAGACTGCGTGGGGTCTCTATGTTGCAGCCTCAAGTTGCCGCCAATGACTCACTACTAGCCTCCGACCGTAATCTCGATCACCCCTGACCCCCTCCTTCTGCTCCTGCAACTTCTCACCTTGCAACTCTCCCACTGAAATCGAATTCTACATCAGAATGGATCTCCTTCGGGTACTGAGTGTATGCCCGGCTTTTTTTCCAAGTGACCCTCAAAATATTAATCAATGGCTAAGATTAAAACTTGACTTGATCCATGTTTTCTAGAATATTCACACTCTGGCTTATTAATACTCTTTAATTATTTCATTTCCCTAAGTTTAGACTTAGGGTCTTCATTAAAATAATTAATTATTTTAATAAGTCTTGAACCGAGTGGAATTTCCACAAACTATTTCTGGGTTCTTTGGAATGTTGTTGCCCAAGCCTCCCTGCAAATTTTGAGGCTTGGAACACTTCCGGATGCTACAAAAATCAACACTACCTCTTAGCGAGGAAGGTGTTCCAACAATATCCCTGTTGCATGCTGCTCTAATTCTGAAGCACCCTCTGCGCTGTTGATCTCAGGATTCTCCTTCCCCCATCTGCTGTGTTGCTGCCTCCTGTACTGTTGCCTTTGACACTGCCACTGTCACTTGCTGCCTTTGTACTACAGCTCCCTCTGAATACTGAATCCTCCATTCCTGCTACTGGAAGGGATTCTTCATCATCCCCATATTCTCTCTTAAGTAGACAAACTTTGCCTTTCCTAGAGCCTTTGTGAGGATGTCTGCCACCTATTCTCTTGTTGGAGTGTACTGCAATTTAACAGCTCCACGTTGTACACAGTCCCTGATGAAGTGACACCGGATGTCAACATGTTTAACCCTATCATGAAACACAGGATTCTTAGACAGCTTTATGCAACTCTGATTATCACATAAGATGTTGGTCGCTTCCATTTTCTCCTTGAGTAGATTCACTAGCAGTTTCCTAAGCCATATGGCTTCACATGAAGTTGTGTTGGCTGCCATATACTCTGCTTCTGCTAAACTCAGTGCCACAAACTTCTATTTCCTACTGCACCAGGAAGTCATTCCTAATCCCAGACTGAAACGATACCCACTGGTACTCTTCCGACCAACTGAACTTCCAGCCCAATCTGCATCAGTGAAACCACTCAGCCTGACATCATTGTCACGAGTGTACTTCAATCCAAGCTCGACTGTCCCTCGAAGGTACTTGAGAACATGCTTGGTTGCTACCCAATGTGCCCTCTTTGGTTCCACCATGAACTGACTGAGGGTATTAACAGCATAACAGATGTCTGGCCTTGTATTTACTAGATACATCAAAGAGCCTATGAGCTACCTGTACAGCATAGGATCAGCTTCATCATCTTCGTACGTGTCGATTTTCCTCCAGTTGGTGATCATTGGAGTGGTCATGGGCCTACAATCCTCCATCTGAAATCTATTCAGAATCTCTGTAGTGTATCTTCCTTGACCAAGAAATATCTCCCCATTATGCTGCCAAACTTCCAACCCAAGAAAATAGTGCATCCATCCTAGATCCTTCATGTCAAATTCTTCAACCAAATTCTTCTTGCAATCTGTGATGAGCCTTGATGATCCTGTCAAGAAAATATCATCCACATACAACACCAGTATCAAAGGCTCACTCCCTACTCTTAGGTAGTAGAGATTGGGATCTGCATCACTCTTGACGAATCCCATCTTCTGCAGGTAGTTTTCAATCCGACCATACCGAGCTCTTGGAGCTTGCTTCAGTCCATATAATGCTTTCTTCAAATTGCACACATGAGTTTTCTGATCATGTGTCTCAAAGCCCTCCGGTTGTTCTATATACACTTCTTCTTCTATCACACCATTCAAGAATGACGTCTTGACGTCCATCAAGTGAATTTCCCATCCCATCTGCGCAGCAAGGGATATCACGGACCTAATATATGTGTATCTGGCTACTGGGGCGAAGGTTTCTTCATAGTATATTCCTTCCTTCTGAGCATACCCCTTAGCCACAAACCTCGCTTTAAATTTCTCGATGTTGTCGTCTGCAGCATAATTGATCTTGTAGATCCACCTGGATCCTACAACTGATCTCTCCTGAGGTCTAGGTACTACTTCCCAGACATCATTTGTCATGATGGAACTGTACTCTTCCGCCATTGCATCAACCCACACCTGGTGCTGAGCTGCTTCCTGAAAACAAGAAGGTTCTCGGACTTGAGCAACCAAGGCTTGGTACCTTTCAGGCTGCTTACGCTATCTCTTCTCATTTCCGGGGATTCCAACAAATTCCTATGCATCCTTCAGAATCTGTTGAAGTTCCCTGCTCGTTCTTCCACTGGTGGTGGGTGGATTTACCGGCTCTCCTTCTTGCAAATCCTTGGGAGACACATCCTTTGGATCACTATGCCTTGGAGAAGCAACTGAATTTATTATTGCTGGTTGTTGGGGCTGGACCAAAGGTTGTTCCTCTGACTACGTAGCAGAAGGCAGCTCTTGTGATCTTCTGAAGGCTTTCTCCTCCATAAAATTCACATCCCTTCGCACCACCACTTTCTTGCCCTCAGGAATGTAGATGTGATAAGCCTTTGCATTCTCGTTGTATCCTACCAGATACCCCTTTTCAGCAGTCATATCCAACTTCTTTCTCTTCTCACTGGGCACATGACAGTAAGCAGTATTGTCGAAGATCCTAAAGTGACTCACTTCAAGCTTGCTGCCAGTGAAGACACTTTATGGTGCGATCTTTCCCAGTGCAGTGTGAGGAGTTCTGTTCAGAATGTAGACAGCTATATTACATGCTTCAGCCCATAGAAATTTGGGCATGTCTTGGTCATACAACATAGCTCTAGTTGCTTCAACAATATTCTGGTTCTTCCTTTCTGCCACACCATTCTGTTCCGGATTGTATGGGGTTGTCCATTCTCTTTTGATGCCTTCCCTTGCACAGAATCCGGTGAATTCTTTATCTATGTATTCACCACCATCATTTGATCGCAATACCTTGATCCGCTTCCCTGTTAGATTCTCCACTAGAACCTTAAACTCTTTAAATCAACTAAAGACTTCATCCTTGGTCTTCAAGAAGTAGATCCAGGTTTTCCTGGAATGGTCATCAATGAAGGTGACGAAATATTCGGCACCTTTAAGAGCTCTAGTGGACATCAGCCCACAGATATCTGAGTGTATTAGATCCAACACACCCTTTGCTCTATTGTTGCTTCTCTGATATGTTGCCTTGGCATATTTCCCCAATACGCACCCCTTGCGGACATCATCTCGTTTGGTGCTCAGTTTTGGAACACCTGTGACAGTCTTCTGGAGAGTTCTCAATGCCCCATGATGCAAGTGCCCCATTCTTCTGTGCCATAGCTCATTCAAGTCTGTTTCATCTGCGCTGCCAACTAGTGCCATTGGAGAATCAAGATGTAGCTTGTACAGTTTGTTGCTTCTTACCCCGACCTATGCCTTCTTCTTCCAACTGGGGTGCTTGACATAGACTCTATTGCCAATAAAGTAGATGTCATATCCTCGGTTTTGAAGTTGTGACACTGAGAGTAGATTCATCCCCAAACCCGACACATGCAGTACATTAGTGGCCCAGATTCTGTTTCCTACCTCGGTCTGAAAAACTACGATACCTCTCCCAATGGGAGTGCACTTTGCTTTATTACCCATGGTTATTTTGAATCATCTACTCTTCTTGGTAGTCGGAAAAACAGTCATGTACTCCCGTCATGTGAGCAGAGGCTCCATTGTCAATATACCAGACATTATAAGATGGAGTCCTCGATACACAAGCAAAATCTTCCTCTATTCTGGATGCCAATATAGATACATCGCGATCCATTTAAACTATCACGCTTCTTCCCCATCCTAGAAAACTGCGTGAGCCCTTCTGCGTTGTTGGTGCAACAGTAGATCTATGTTCACTAATAGATGCCCCCTCTCTGTTATTCATCTTTGGCTCTGATACCATGTGAAAATTTACAAACAGTTGCACTGATAGATTTATTTCTCCTACTTATTATTTAAATAAGTTATTATTCAGAAATCTTCCAGCAAATATCGAAATAAATACTACTGCAATATTCACAATTATATATGCAGAGAAATAAATAGTAGATAACATAAGCACAAGAATCAATCACATGTACACAGTTATTTTTGGACAATTGTCACCGGAAAAATCCAATGTGGGAAAACCGGTGTAGCAAATGAGGCTTTTATTAATTCTTCAGCAAATGATATATTTACAGGGAAAATATACGGCAGATAAATTCCGAACCACATGAGACTAAATTTCCGGCTTACTCAAACAATTCTCTGACACCCATAACAGCGCCTACATGCCCCTGCGTCTCTCTGCATGATTCACTCCGCAGTCCCAGCGTTGGATTGCGTGAGTCTGCGTGAAGACTGCATGGGGTCTCTGCGCTGCAGCCTCAAGCTGCCTCCAGTGACTCACTGCTGCCCTCTGACCCTGATCTCGATCACCCCTGACCTCCTCCTTCTGCTCCTGCAACTTCTCACCCTGCAACTCTCCCACTGAAATCGAATTCTACATCAGAATGGATCTCCTTCAGGTACTGAGTGTATGCGCGACTTTTTTTCCAAGTGACCCTCAAGCCTTCTTTTATAATCTTCCTGATGGAGAACGAACAACCCAAATTAAAAGATTAATCAATGGCTAAGATTAAAACTTGACTTGATCCATGTTTTCTAGAAGATTCACACTCTGACTTATTAATACTCTTTAATTATTTCATTTCCCTAAGTTTAGACTTAGGGTCTTCATTAAAATAATTAATTATTTTAATAAGTCTTGAACCGAGTGGAATTTCCACAAACTATTTCTGGGTTCTTTGGAATGTTGTTGTCCAAGCCTCCCTGCAAAGTTTAAGACTTGGAACACTTCCGGATGCTACAAAAATCAACATTTTCTACATGGTATCAGAGCATGGAATGTGAAAATTCCAAGACTGGAATCCTATTGCAGCAATTGGCATTATTTCACCTAATTGTTAAATTAACAATTTATCTTGTACAAAAAATATCGAAATAAACACAGTGCAACCTTCACAAATAAAATTTTGCGGAAAAATAATACACTGGAAGTTGAGAAATGCTAGCACACACACATAAATTTAACGCAATTGTTGTTGGACAAAAGTCCCCAAAAAAATCCAATGCGGGAAAACCAGTGCAGCAGCTGAGGGTTTTATTATTATGCAACTATGAGAAATTTTGAGTACAACTGGATACCGAAATTTGGCAATCCTACAGAGAGAAATACTGGCAAAAATCTAGTGAGGAATTTCCTCACTCCACAGGCAAAACCCGGCACAACTTGCCTTCAGAAACTCGGCCCTCTGACCCTTTTAAGCTGCATTGTGCAACCTGCTTGACGTCAAGCCTCTGACTTGTTTGTGATGAAGCCGTTTTGCCTTCTGCTGGCTGAGAAAACTCTTCTCCGACACTCTAGGACTACTTCCCGACCTTTGGAACTGAAGACATCTTTCCCTCTCAGCAAATCAAACTTACCTCTAGAAGTTGTTGCGCAGAACCTGCGTCAACTCCTCTGTGGATCTTCTACCTTCTGCAAATGCACTCACTGAATCTAGAATACTTCCTCCAGCCTCATTGTCTCTGCCAACACTGCATCTGCATTTGTAAATTTTTGTAGATGTTCTATGCTTGATGCGACTTTACTTTTTATCCCAATATCAATCAACAATCACATAAACAATAAAGTAAAATGCTGATACAACATACCAGTAGATCGACAAAAGACAAGCCAAAATATGTAAGTGTTGGTGCTTTACGACGGTCAACAGGATGCTTCAACCAGCAAAGTCTCAATATGGTCAGCCAACCAAAAGTGTCACACAACCCTCTAGGACAGCCAGATCAGTCAACCCCAAAAGTCAACGAAAGTCAACGTTGTCATTGTCAACGGTCAACGCAAACAGCAGTAGCAACAAAGTCAACGCAACCAAGTCAAAGTCATCGTATAGCCTTGGGATTTGTGCCAAAAAATGCAGATTGAGGAAATCAAATGTTTGGGAGAGTTTCGGGTCAATTTGACCAAGCGTTGACGAAAGTCAACGTTGGTCAATTTCTGCGCTGGAAACCCTAGCTGCTGCTTTTTCTCACGTGTGAGTGATGAAGAGACTCCAATAGATTCTCGAACCAATCAAATGAGGAGAGAGGATGTGATGTGAATGAATGAGTGAAAATGTCCTTCAACGTTGACAAATTTATATCCATCAATGAGGGTGTGTGACACAACTGCTAGGGCTTCAAGCCTACATTTCATTTCAGACCGACCTGCACATATTTTGAATAAATTCAGAATAAATGTTCTGCTCATTGGATCAAGGTGATCTTTAGATCGATCTTGCACATCTCCGAAAGAGGAATCCAACAAAAATATCGGCATCTTCATCTGAGCATCACAACATAGAGTTTGGACCTAGTTGTCCAAAATTAACACTCCCTATCAACTAGGGAGAACTCCATCCACCTGTGCAATCCAAACATCGTGTGTCATCCCGCCGTAACTTGCTTTGCTGGCTTCTTTATTTCATAACAAAGGTGGGTCAGTCACAAAGACATCATTCCCGGCTGAAAAATTTAGCCCAGAGGTCCAAAACCTCTATAGGACTCAAAGAGTCTCATACCAACCCGAAGTTGGTTTATCTGACCCGAAGTCAGTAGGAGGTCCGAAACATCACTAGACTTGATCCCAGATCAAGTGGTTGGACCGTGCCATCCTAGATAGAGAGTACGGCAATCTTTGATGCGTCCATCAGTCTTTGCTACTAGTCTCTAGATTTTCCCACCTCACTGGCCAAATGAGAGGTACTTCCCATGAGCCCGGGACTTAATGGGTAGGATGCATACGAGGCATAGATCATGAGAGGTGAACCAACTCAACATCATAACGGTGGGGCAGAAGCACACCAACTAGTTTCGGCAAGCCTAGCCCTGTGGTTGCTTATAGCTCCGAGAAGCTATCCCCAAAGCCCCCCAAAGCTCCCAGAGCTCATCGTCCAACATGACCCTCAGCATAGGGTCATTCCACGATACCAAGATTCTCACGGAAAGTTAGGAACTTAACCTTCCCCAAGGGCTTTGTGAGAATGCCCGCGACCTGCTCATCAGTTCCTATATGATCGAGCCTTACGGTGCCTCGCTGTACCATATCTCGAATAAAGTGGTACCTGATATAAATATGCTTGGATTGATCGTCGAACACAAGATTCTCGGACAATCGAATCCCACTCTGGTTATCATAGAGTATCATGGTGGTATCTACACATGCCCGAACATCTCACTGAAGAGCTTTCGCAACCAAACTGCTTCACAACAGGCCATACTTACTGCAATGTATTCGGCCTCCGCGGTGCTCAAAGCCACCTACTTCTGCTTCCTGCTCATCCATGATATCGAAGCATAACCAAGTGTGAAGCAGCATCCCCATGTTCTCTTACGATCCACCACACTACCAACCCAATCGGCATCAGTATATCCATGGAGTGTCACGCTCCCAGCAGTGTATCTCAGCCCATGGTTTATGGTGCCCCGAAGATATCTCAACAGATTCTTGGCACCAACCCAATGAAAGTGATGAGGCTCAACCATATGTTGACTCAAAGTGTTCACTGCAAAACATACGTCCGGACGGGTGTTCACTAAGAACATCAGGGCCCCTACGAGTTGACGATACTCAGTAGGATTTGCTAGCACAGGCCCAGTAGTGCTGCCACTCAACTTCTTAAAGTTGAGCTCCATCGGTGTCGACACGGACTTACAGTCCACCATACCAAATCTTTCTAGCAACTTCACAATGTATTTTCCTTGAGAAAGGAAAATCTCGCCAAGTCTCTGCCAGACCTCCAGGCCTAGGAAGTAATGCATCAGTCCTAGGTCCTTCATCTCGAACTCAGCAGCAAGCTAACTCTTGCACTGATGAATGAGAGGGTCAGCACCTGTCAGGAAGAGGTCATCCACATATAGCACCAAAATGAGAGGCTTTTCTCTATCAACCTTGAAGTAAAGGTTCGGACGAGCATTACTACGAGTGAAGCCCAGCTTCATCAGGTAGCTATCTATCCTCTCGTACCAAGCTCTAGGTGCTTGCTTCAACCCATAGAGGGCTTTCTTCAACCTGCAGACATGGGTGTCCCGATCCTAGACTTTGAACCCCAGAGGTTGCTCCACATACACCTCTTCCTTTATCGCACCATGCAGAAATGTGGTCTTCACATCCATCTTGTGAAGATTCCATCCTTGCGTAGCAGCAAGCACTATGATAGATCGGATGGTGGTATATCGGGCCACAAGTGCAAATATGTCATCATAGTCTACGCCTTCCTTTTGAGAGAAGCCACGGGCAACGAATCTTGCCTTGAACTTTTCAGCACTTCCATCAGATCCATGCTTGATCTTGGAACCCATCCCAGACATCATTCTTCATAATGGACTCATATTCTTCGTGCATAGCATCCTTCCAGACTTGATGCTTTATGGCTTCCTCAAAAGATCCAGGCTCAGATTATGCGATAGTACTCACGGTTGCTAGATACCCTTGGTATCTATTCAGCTTCTTGCTTTCACGGAATGTCCCCCTTGGGGCCATATGATTCTTGGCTTCCTCGAGAGTGTCCCTGAGCCATGATGGTCTTTTCCTCATCGAAGGAGGTGGATCAATCGGGTCCATCAGTCCTTCATCATCAACCATCGTCTCATCCTTCAATTCTTCTTGATTTCCAGTCCTTGCTTCATGATCTTCCTCAGATCTCGAAAGATTGACTACTTTCCTCATGGAAGCATCTTCGTCAAAGGTAACATCGTGGCATATCTCCACTTCCTTTTGACCAGGAACATAGACTCTATAGGCCTTCGAAGTTTCGCTATAGCCCACAAACATTCACTTCTTTCCATAAGCATCTAGCTTGCTCCTGTTCTCCTTCGGTACATGAAAATAAACAGGACATCCAAAAACTCTAAAATGTGAGATGTCAGGTTTCTTACCAGAGAAAACCTCTTAGGGAGTTTTGGAGTCCAGAGCGGAATGTGGGCATCGGTTTTGTATGTACACGGCATTGTTCACAGCTTCTCCCCACAAAAAACTTCGGTAGACCTTGGTCACATAGCATGGCACAGGCAGCTTCCACAATGGTCCTATTCTTTCGTCCAACAATGCCATTATGCTTAGGCATATAGACAGTTGTGGTCTCCCTCTTGATGCCAGCTTCTCTGCAAAAATTCTTGAACTTGTTCGTCTCATATTCAGTGCCATTATCGGTCCTCAATATCTTGATCTTCTTCCCTGTCAGATTTTCCACCAAGGCTTTGAAGGTACGGAACCACATGAAAGCCTCATCTTTCTTCTTCAAGAAGTATATCCAAGTTTTACGAGAGAATTCATCTATGAATGTCATATAATGAAAACATCCTCTCAAAGAGGTCACAGGCAGCATACCAGACAGATCAGAATGTATCAATTGCATGACATCAGATGTCTTTGTGACACTTGAGGGGAAAGGTCCCCTTGTATGCTTTCCTTCGGCACAACCCTGACATACACCTTCATGATCATTTGTGAACTCGGGCATCCCCGTCACCACCTTCCTTGCTTCGTGAAGGGCCTTGTAGTGAAGGTGTCCAAACCTCCGGTGCCATAGTTCAGTCTGTCGGATAGTATCACACGTCATCACTCCCAGCAGACTTCCTCCAACCTGGTAGAGTGTATCAACTCTAAACCCAATCGTGATAGCTTCCTTGAAATTATTCTTCCAGATGCACACCTTCCCATCAATGAATGCCACATTGAAACCTTTGTTTCCATGGCCGATATCGACACAAGGTTCTTCTTCAAATTAGGTACATAGAGTACATCCTGCAAGTGGAGGACTTGACCTTGAGACAAGTGGAGGGTCACAGTCCCTCTCCCTTTCACAGGATATGTGGCATTATCTCCAAGGATAATTTTCAAATTAACATCCTTCTCAACCATATCAGAAAGTACTTCCTTGAACCCAGTGATTTGCCTTGAGGCACCACTATCTATCAACCAGACATCCATAGTGTCGGGTGGAGATGCAGCAGAGAGGGCAGATACAAGAATGAATTCGTTTCTTTTATCAACAACATTTGATTCCTCATACCTGGAATTTCTCTACCTTTTGAAAGGTTTCCCATTTGCCTCGGAGGGAGCTTTCCTCTTCCCCTTGAACCTGTTGTTCCTTTGATTGCCATTCCTCTGGTTGTTGTTGTCATCATCATCAGGAGAATCCTTCTTGAAAGGGCATTCTCTAGCACAGTGACCTGGCTTGTGACAAGTGTAACACTTGCCCTTCTTTCCTTGGGCCCCTGCTCTTCCTTTGTTCCTTGGACCACCAAAGTTCTTCTTCTTATTATGAGCAGTGAAGGCAACATTTCCTTCACTTTCATATTCCTTCATCCTTGTCTCTTATTGTACGCATCTTGATAATACTTCATCAAAATCAGGTATGACATTGTCATTGAGAATGGTAGTGTTGAATACATGCCATTCGGATGAGAGACCTCCAAGTGCGGTGAGAACCATCTCTCGATCAGCTATTGTCTCCCCAATAGCCAGAATATTATTCCTGATTTCAATCAGCTTCAGAAAATATGATTGAACAGACTCATCCCTTCCTTTCTTCAGATTCCTCAATTGGTTCTTGAAGAATAGGACTTGATTCGCATTTTTGGCCTTGAACATGTTGACCAACTTATCATACATCTCCTTGGATGTGCCTAGCTCAGAGATGTAGGAAACCAGACTCTTATGAATTGAGTCTCTTATCAACATCTTTGCTTTGATTTCCCCCTTCTTGTACTTTGTTTTGGCAGCAGCAGTTGCAGTGGGTGGAGGCTCTTGGATTTTACCCTGCACATAGTCCATGACATCTTGGTCTTCCAACATAAGATCCAATATCATCTTCCAGGCATGGAAGTCTTCCTTCCCAGTCAATTTGTCATCAGCGTTAAAGCCATTGTAGTTAGAGGAACCCATGCTCTTCTTCGGTGATTGCTACAAACTAGGGCTTTGTCTTCACCTCAGCTCTGATACCATGTAAATTTTTGTAGATGTTCTATGCATGATGCAACTTTAATTTTTATCCCAATATCAGTCAGCAATCACATAAACAATAAAGTAAAATGTTGATAGAACATACCAGTAGATCGACAGAAGACAAGCCAAAATATGTAAGTGTGTTGGTGCATTATGGCGGTCAACAGGATGCTTCAACGAGCAAAGTCTCAATACGATCAACCAACCAAAAGTGTCACACAACCCTTTAGGACAGCCAGATCAGTCAACCCCAAAAGTCAATGAAATTCAACGTTGTCACAGTCAACGGTCAACGTAAACAGCAGCAGCTACTAACGTAGCCAAGTCAAAGTCAACGTCCAGCCTTGGGATTTGTGCCAAAAAATGTGTATTGAGTAAATCGAATGTTTGGGAGAGTTTCGGGTCAATTTGACCAAGCGTTGACAAAAGTCAACGCTGGTCAATTTCTGCGCTGGAAACCCTAGACAGTCTAAAACCCTAGCTGTTGCTTTTTCTCACGTGTGAGTGATGAAGAGACTCCAATAGATGCTCGAACCAATTAGATGAGGAGAGAGGAAGTGATGTGAATGAATGAGTGAAAATGTCCTCCAACGTTGACCAATTTATATCCATCAATGAGGGTGCGTGACACAACTGTTGGGGCTTCAAGCCTACATTTCATTTCAGGCTGACCTGCACATATTTTGAATAAATTCAGAATAAATGTTCTACTCATTGGATCAAGGTGATCTTTAGATCGATCTTGCACCTCTCCGAAAGAGGAATCTAATAAAAATATTGGCATCTTCATCTGAGCATCACAACATGGATTTTGGACCTAGTCGTCCAAAATTAAAAGCATTGCAACTCTATTGTTGTTGCTACTTCAACATCTACAACTGAAAAACATGCAAAATACTGAATCAATTATGATCAGTATAATGCATCTGTCACCCGAGTCTCTGACTACTACTAGCCTTTGCACTATCCACTGAAGACTCGGTGCTGATGCTGACTCTGCACTGTGCCAATTGTACAGTTGCCAACTCTGCATTGCGCTCCTCGGCATTTGACTGCTACTATTCTGCAACTGTCACTCTGGCATCTGACTGCATCAACTGCCACTGATCCATCCAGCTACTGAATACTTTGGGCCCCCCGTAGCTAGGTACTGATCCATGAGGTGGACCCCTCAAGGACCCTGCCCATCTTTGTAGCTCTCTGGCGCTAGAAAACCAAGTCAGCCCACCTCACTCCTGGATGTATATGGGCAATCATAGCGAAGTGTTCCTCCTGGCTAGAGGAAAGCCTATTGATCTCTACAGAAGCTGCCTGCTGGTCTTGCTTCTCCTATTTGTCCTTCTTCCTAAGAAGACACTGGGTACTGTAGTGGCCAAACTCGTTGCACCTGAAGCACTTGACCTTCGGCAAGTCCTTCTTCTTCTTCCTCTGCTCCCCCTGCCCTTGATTGGTACCCTTATATGCAAGGGCCACATTCTCCTCCTCCTTCACCATCTTCTGTTCATTGTTGCTGCCACTAATGGAGCTCTTTCGCAGAGCTCATCTCAACTCCTCCTACAGCAAATCAACCCACATCATGTCCCATCTTGGTAGCGTGTCTATGCCCAATATACTTTGGACAAAGACTTACCAATCCTCAGAGACATTGTTGAGAGCTAATTGCATTAGCTCTGAAGGTTGAGGCACTTCCCCAACAGCTGCTAGTTGGTCTCGGACATCCTAAATCCTGGTAAGGTAGGGGTCTATGCCTTCCCCTTTCTGCATCCGGATGAGCCTCAACTTCTCCTCGAGATACATCTTTCGCTGCTCGGAAGTACCCTGATATAATGTGGTGAGAACATCCCACATTTGCTTGGTAGTATCTTTATCAACTATATGCGAGACTACACGATCCCTGACTCCATCGAGGATTAACCGCTTCGCCCCTGTCGTCTCCTTTCTGTACTCTTTCAACTGACCTGCATCCTGAGGAAATGCCACTACATTGTCAATATAGGCTTTCAGGCCAAATTCATCCAGAAGGAAAGACATCCTTGCCTTCCAGATGACATAGTTGGAAGCTCCATCCAACCTGCCCTGATCACGAACCCCAGCAGTGGCCATCTCAACGAACTGTCGAAAACTTCCTCTTCCCTTCTGCTTAGTTGTTGCTCTGCTACTCGCACTCCCTTCTGGAGTGAGAAGATTTGCTAACAATGACTGTTGATTTGCAAGGGAAATCAAACTTCTTGAGACTAGAAGTTCCCTGAGGAAAACATTCCCTCTGTGTGTGCTCCTCTCCCTTCCACCTCGATGTTGGTTCTTCACTAGCAATCTGTTGCAAAACCCTCTGCATCCAGCTAGAGATATACCCAACGAAAAATATGAGTTGCTCCCTCTGCCTCTAGAATCACTTGATCTGGAGAGATCGAATTTTTCTGCCCCTCACTCAGAAAAATCGAATCCCCACGAGTAACTCGGCCTCCTTGCAAAAAGACTGCTCTGCCTTTGGGAATTTCAGCCTGCTACCCACACTGAGCAGCGAAATTACTTATTTTCGCCTCTAAGCTCTTTGACTAATCAACAACGCTCTGATACCATGTGAAAATTCCAAGACTGGAATCCTATCGCAGCAACTAGTATTATTTCTCTTAACTGTTAATTCATTTAACAATTTATCTGCTACGGCAAATATCGAAATAAACACACTACAACCTTCACAAATAAAATTATGCGGAAAAATAAAACGCTAGAAGCTGAGAAATGCTAGCACACATACATAAAATTAACACAATTGTTTTTGGACAAAATTCCCTAGAAAAACCTAATGCGCGAAAACTAGTGCAGGAGTTGAGGGTTTTATTATTATGCAGGAGTGAGAAATTATGAGTACAATTGTATGTTGAAATATGGCAATCCTATACAGAGAAATACTGGCAAAAATCTAGTGATGAATTTCCTCACTCCACAGGCAAACCCCGTCACAACTTGCCTTCAGAAACTTGGCCCTCTGACCCTCTGCGCAACCTACTTGACGTCAAGCCTCTGACTAGTCTCTGATGAAGTCGCTCTACCTTCTGCTGGCTGGGAAAACTCTTCTTCGACACTTTGGGACTACTTCCCGGCCTCCGGAACTAAAGACATCTTTCCCTCTCAACAAATCGAACTTGCCTCTATAAGTTGTTGCGCATTCCCTCCGTCAGCTCCTTTATGGCTCTTCTGCCTCTCTGCAAATGCACTCGCTAGATCTGGAATACTTCCTCCAGCATCATTGTCTCTGCCCCTCTCTCACTGCTTTGAACTCTGGCTCTCTTCGGCAATTGATTGTTGCTACTCTGGAAATTGATCTAGAAATCAAACTACTCAAGTGTGTTCTCCATCACCACATCGACCTCCTCTTATAATCCTTTGTTGGAGCACCAACGGCCAAGATTAAAACGTAATCGATGGCTAGGATCTCTGAATCGATCCATGTCAGTTTCTAGACTATTCTTGCCTTGACTTAATTAGTACTGATTAATTAACTTGTTTTCCTAAGTTTAGACTTAGGAAACATTTAAAAATTGGTTAATAATATAATTAAGTCACTTCTAGGCGAAATTTCCATAAACGATTTATGGGTTTTGGAGATATCATGTACTCTAGTCTCTCCACAAAGTTTCATGGATAGAACACATCTGATGCTAAAAATACTAACATGGAATGGAATTAAGAGCAACGTTCTGGAGCAGCTAGAATCTTGACAAATGGGCAATCCTTGAAGTCCTCATGTACAATGATCATTTAAGGACTAATGAGCTAGAAAAATGTGTCTTTAGGATTAATCACATCACTAGGATTTGGTCGACGTTTCGAACCAACTAATTTGGTTCATCCTTAGGACAAGGTGAAAAAGATAATCGATCTTAATGAATAAATATTGTGGATGCATCATTGCCTGGTTATAGCCGTTGAAAACTAGCCGATAAAAACTAGTCGTTATTAACTAATTAGTTATTTTTTAGGGAATAATATTAAATTATTATTTGTTAAGACAATTTAATAAGAGGTTGGTTAATGAATAATATAGAAATTATTAATAAATTGTAGAAATTTCTGTTTTCCCACCCCAGTTTTCAATTTCACCTTATTTCTCCAATTAGTTAAATTCCCTTTCCCATAATCTTACATTCAACAAGCTGGAAAATAAATATTTGCTGAAAACACAAATTCTGGAAATTTTTCACAATGCTGGAAAATGCAGAAATAAAAATCAGCAGACACAAACAGCGATTCAACACATTTTAACACAGTGATTTTTGGTCAAGATGACTCTGGAAAAACCCCATACAACACTTGGGGAAAAACAGTTCGAAAGCTCCTTATTTCTGGGAAAATGCTTTTTACAGTGAGAGAAAAAACTCAAAAAAAAATCAGCAAGTACAGATTACAACTTATCTCGTTTTTCGTGCTTTACCACCACCTTGAAAAATATGCAAACAGCAAAACAGAACAGCAATAAATGTTGTACGGACTCCTCGAAATTCATGCCCAATTTTTCTGCAATAAATGCTGTTGTACGGCCTCCTCGATTTTTGTGCAAGCAGCAATAAATGCTGCTGTACGGAATCTCGATTTCCGTGCCAGAAAAATAGTAGAACTTTGCTGTAAAGAATCTGCCTCAATTTTTGTGCAAGAGGACAGCCACTTGCTGTACGCCCTGCCTCGAAATTCGTGCCAAATAAAACAGCCTTATGCTTCCTCGAAAACTGAGCCAAACTGCTATACGGCCTCTTGGGAAACGTGCCAAAAAACTGTTGTACGGTCTTCTAGAAAATCGTCCCAAAAACTGCCTTAGAATGTGCGCCAAAGTGCTACCTCTTTCTCCTCACTGCCCAGAAATCTCCCTTGCTCTCTTTCTCTCCTTCTCCCAATCTGCTCATGAAAGAATGAAAGACCTTTTCCTCATTTTCCTCCTTTAACCTAACCCTAAGTGACTTTTGGGGAATCCCTAAATCCAATGGCTGAAATAGCTTTAAATCTAGGGCTGAGATTAAATGCTCATTTAAATCTCACTTTCTATTTTTTTAATTCACCCCATTCTAATAAAGACCCACTTAGTCATTTATTTTCAAAGTCACTTTTCCTTTCTAATTTTACATTGACTTTATTAAAGTCACTTTAAAATTAGACTTTAGTAACTTTATCACTTAAAGTCACTTTTTAAATTAGATTTGACTTTACAACTTTATAAAGTCACTTTAGGAGAAAAATTAAATTCTTTTGGACACTTTTCCCTAGGCCAAAGATCAAAGCCTTATGGAACCACCTGTCCTCCGGTAACCAAATTTCAACATAAATATGTCAAAAAATAAAAAATAAAATATTAATAATATAATAGAGTAATACAAAAATTTAATAAAAAAATTAAAAAGGGGGTGAAAAATTATTATTTTTATTCTTAATAAAAGTTAAAAATATATATATAAATTAAAATTAAAAATAAAAAAAATAATAATAATAAATAATAAATAATCTAGACCAAAGGGGATTCGAGACTCAACACAAAGGGGAGAGAAATCATCTAAAGAGAGTTGGAGTCCAGCTCTTACTCAATTTCCACCCATCATCATGTTGAGATTCTTAGCATGCCTTTCAATCTCAATAGCTTCCCTGAGCTTCCTATGGTGGAAGTGATCAACCTCGGAAATGATTTTGGAATCCTCAATGCATACATGGTGACACGATTTTTCAGCATGCTCTGCAAGAGCAGATGTGCGGGATCGATTGTGTTTAATGTCTGCAGCATGCTCTTGGATTCTCTGTCTGATGGATCGACATGTTTCCCCAATATAAGGAGTACCACAGGAGCAAGGAACCATGTAAACACCTTTAAGGTCTTTAGGGTCGATAGGGTCCTTTACAGATCCGAGAGAGTTTCTAATAGTACAGAGAGGTTTGAAAGAAGAGGAGACATTATTCTTTCTAAGGACATGGGCAATTTTGTCTATAGTCCCTTGGATAAACGAGAGATGAACTTTGGAGATAAGATCAACTTGAGTAGATTTGCCTCTTAACCCTTTATAGGCTTTTTGAAAAGCCTTAAGGCCTTGAGATCTACTATCTCCATTATTCTCAAACACTTCAAGAAGATGGGATTTCTCCGACTCTAAGTGGTCGTCATCAGAGATTCTTAGAGCACGAGTAGCAAGAGTGAAAAGAACACCAAATTTCTATGCAGGAAAATGACGAGAACTTGCATGAATATATTGTTCCGTGTGAGTTTTCTTGCGAAAAACTTGGTGGGAAATGGAACCATCAGCCATTCTCGACAGAATTTGATGGAATCAGATTGGGAATTCAGGTGCCCAAGAAACAAATCTAACTTTTCCCGACCATGGGGCCATATGACACAAGTATCATCCATGAACCTCTTCCATTTCCTAGGTCGAAATGGAGTTGATGCTAAGGCATTTGCTTCAAAATCTTCCATAAATAAGTTAGCAACAATAGGGGAAAGAGGAGAACCCATAGCAACACCACAAGTTTTCTCATAGAACTCACATTGGAAACTAAAAAAGGTCAAGGTGAGACAGAGCCCAACTAATTTACGTGTCTTGGTCAAAGATTCACTTAATGACATCAATGGCTTCTTGGATGGTGATTTTGGTGAATAAGGACACAGCGTCAAAGTTGACTAATAACTCGCCAGGTTCTAACTTGATGTCCTTCCATTATTTAATAAAGGAGGCTGAATCCTTAACAAAGGAATCGGTGAGACCGACAAGGGGTTTAAGCTTCTGAGCTAAGAATTTAGCAAGATGATAAGAGGGACCGCCTATTGTGTTAACAATAGGTCTTAAGGGGGCTCCAGATTTATGAATCTTAGGAAGACCATAATGTCTCCTCTTCTTTCAAACCTCTCTGTACTATTAGAAACTCTCTCATATTTGTAAAGGACCCTATCGACCCTAAAGACCTTAAAGGTGTTTACATGGTTCCTTGCTCTTGTGGTACTCCCTATATTGGGAAAACAGGTCGATCCATTAGACAGAGAATCCAAGAGCATTTTGCAGACATTAGACACAATCGATCCCACACATCTTCTCTTGCAGAGCATGCTGAAAAATCATGTCACCATGTATGCATTGAGGATCCAAAGTCATTGCCAAGGTTGATCACTTCCACCATAGGAAGCTCAGGGAAGCTATTGAGATTGAAAGGCATGCTAAGAATCTCAACAGGGATGATGGGTGGTAATTGAGTAAGACCTGGACTCTAGCTCTCTTTAGATGATTTCTCTCCCCCTTGTGTTGAGTCTCGAATCCCCTTTGGTCTAGATTTATTATTATTATTTTAACTTTTACTAAGAATAAAAATAATAATTTCTAACCCCCTTTTTATTTTTTGTTATTAAATTCTTGTATTACCCTATTATATTATTAATATATATATTTTTTGACATATTTATTTATAATTTCTATATTATTCATTAACCAACCTCTTATTAAATTGTCTTAACAAATAATAATTTAATATTATTCCCTAACAAATAATTAATTAGTTAATAATGCCTAGTTTTTAACGGCTAGTTTTTATCAGCTAGTTTTCAACGGCTATAACCGGGCAATGATGCATCCACACTATGTATTCATTAAGATCGATTATCTTTTTCACCTTGTCCTGAGGATGAACACATTAGTTGGTTCAAAATGTCAACCAAATCCTAATGATGTGATAAATATGAAAGACACATTTATCTAAATTATGGATCACAAAAGTCTTAGATCTAATACTAATGAGCTGTTAGGAGGTAGAATTGTGGAGCCCTGGTTCAATGGGTTGCAGATGGCCAAACCACTGATAAGAGGGAAGATCTAGAAGACCCAATGAGCAGACTTACTAGTGGAGCTAGAGGCTTTCGAGTGGGGCAGATTAGTGAGCCAAAGTTCAATGACACAAAAGGAGTTGTGATCATTGATAGTAGCAGATTATGGAGCTAGAGATGCACGCTTTCTGAGGGAGTAGAAGTTGCAGTGATCAACAAAAGAGGAGGCAAGATACCTTCCAGATGTGTTCAGGAGCATCCTTCTACATGATCAGGAACAAGAAGAGTTTTAGCCACCTAAAGGAGAAGGACATGTAGTTTTAGATCAAGCTAGGAGATGACGGTCAATATGCAACTAGAGGAGTTGGTATTGTCAGTTTTCTGAGAGAGTCGAGTAATACTCTTCACCTCAGAGATGTTATTTATGTTCTGAGTGTTAGTGTCAGTGAGTTCTGCGTGTCACCAGTGATCAAATGTGCTCTTACAAGGTTTTTGTTAGGGTCTTGAGTCAAATTTTTATGGTTTCAGTAGGTCTTCAAATAAAAATTTGGTCATTGGCTAGTGTGTCTAGGTCTGGTTACTACTCCTTTCAAAAATTTAATGTGTTGGGCATTGCCATATTTCAGTTGGATGAGTTATCACTGCAAAGTCTTCATTATCATCTCATTCATACCACCATGGTCTTCATTCAGCTCATTTCATCAGGTGTCAACATTAGGTCATTAGGGTCTAATTCGTTAAAATTTGTCATTTCATCAATAAATTCGGCAATGGAGTAGTAAGAGGGAAACTGCTCAATAAATTTTTGTTTTAAATGTAATTTTATTTCAAATATGATGTAATATTTTCTGATGTTCCAAAGCCGCAAAGTTTTCAAGTCAAAGGTGAAAAAGCAAATGGTGGGCCACCATACCACTATGAATAATTTGATTTCCAAAAGCTACAAAAGACCATACAAGCACTCTTTTCATTCATTCTATTGGCATTGAGCACTAAATCATCAATGATAGCCATCCAAGCACACTCATTGTTGAAATTGCACTCTCAAAAGCATTTTTCCTCTCTCATGCTGCGTTTTTCAAGAGCACACTGTGTTTTCAGTGGCTACGTTGTGCTTTCACTATTTGAGGGCAAAGGATCATTTTCAAGTGTTTCCTTCAGCAACCAAGGGTTCCAATATCTTCTTTGCAAGTAATTAATACCCTACAAACTCTTCTTTTCCTCAGTTTCTTCAGCATTTTAGTGGTGAAGTCTCTCCTAGCCTCCACGCTGCGTTTTCATGGTTTAGCACTTGTGGGTGAGTTCCAGCAGCAAAAACTAGTTTCCCTACTCATACTACCCTTCCCTACACCCTACACGCCTCCCCAAAGCTTTCCCTATCCCTGCTCCCTCATTAACCCCTACACATCTCCCCAAAGCTTTCCTTATCCCTGCTCCCTCATTAACCTAATCTCTATACCTAACCCTAGCTCCTACACTGTGTTTTTGGCAGTTTTAGGGTTAGGACTGTGTTTTAATTCCTGCAACCTATCCCTACACTCTTTTTATCATCCTCCACTTCCCTAAGCTTCCCAAT
The DNA here is from genome assembly GCA_034641835.2 of Pinus albicaulis. NCBI lineage: Eukaryota > Viridiplantae > Streptophyta > Pinopsida > Pinales > Pinaceae > Pinus > Pinus albicaulis. The sequence goes on along the minus strand of CM076569.1, from coordinate 3,555,229 downwards.
ACCCCTATCTACCTCCCATAATTCTCCCTACCTACATATCTCCTCCCTAACCCCTACATCCCATCACCTAAAGCAAGTAACCCTAATTCCCTGTTTTCCAAGTAAAACCCTGTTTTTCCCTTTTATCCCACTAGGTTTTGTTGTGCAATCTCAAACAATGGAGGGAGGAAAGAAGCCATACAACAAAGGAGGTCATATCAGTAGGTATGAGCCCACCAAAGTCCAAGAAATCATAGCTTCACCTTTCCAAGATGTGGGTTGCTTAAGGTTTGCACGTAGGGACAGTTTTGCTTAAAACTGTGTTTCTGACCAAATAGAGATGAGTTTTACAAAAGTTGTTGGACACCTAATCCTCAACGAGTAGGTGTGGAAGGCGAATGGACAAATGGAGTCCAAGAGACCACTTGGAAGATGAATCCAAGGGTCACCTAATGTACTATAAAAGCACATCTATGGTTAATAGTAATATAACTCATGCCTATCTTTCCTATGTATGTGTTTAACATGGTATCAGAGCCATTCTGTTTAGTGGCCTCTATGTACATGTCAGTAATGTCATTTCTACTCACTGTTCATTTCAATGCATTAATTTACTGACTGTCATAATTTCTATCACTCATACAGAAGCATTATTTTTGCAGCTAGCTCTGTTTCTGGCTACTGTCCACACTCTGTTGCAGTTGAAGGTGATTGTTTCTCTCACTAACGCTCCTCTGTGCCATTGAAATTGAACGTTATAGTTACCTCCTTCATATTTTTCTCCTGTTAATTACAGTCTGCTCCCACTGTAGTGCGCTCCATCCCATTGCTCCAGAGAATAAGCTGCCCCTTCCTCCCAAATGCTGGCAGCGCTCCTCCCATCTACGATAGCGCTCCTACCAACTCGACTGGTTATCGACTGGTGCCGTTGTGCTCCGACACCAACCCTTCGTGCTCCATTACCTCTCGGCCCCTCGACTTCGGTCTCCTCACAAACTCTCTACCTGCGCTCACGCTCCTCCACTGCACAACTCCCCTCCCTCCACACCTCCTCCACTCCCTCTGCGTGCTCTCCACACTTGCAAATTGTCCCAAACCCTCGCCTTCACCTCTCCCTGCCCGCTCCCTCTCCCTGCACCTCTGCGCTCTGCTCCCCTTATCCCTCTGTCCGCTGCTCCCCTCCCCTCTGCACCGTGCTACTACCTCCACCCCCTTCCTCGCTCCCTCCTCTGTCGGCTCAACTTCTCCCCTCGGCAACCCCGCCCTCCGCTTCACCTCCCAAAACCTCCACCGGCCCTCCTCCATACTCCTCGTCTGCCCTGCTCTCCGTCCCACGCCAGCTCCTCGGCACCCCTCATCCCGTGTGGCCCTTCTCCCTCCCGTACTTGCTGCTACCCACGGCAGCCTCCCTCCTCGGTCGTTGGCCCTCCCACCGTCCACTGCTCTCATACCCTATTCTCCCCCTCCGCTTCCTCCTCCCGTTCCCCGTCCCCACTACCCTCCCCCTCACTTTCGCATGATAATCAAGAGTCAGTTGAAGATGGAAATATCGATTTATTTTTATTGATGAAAGGTTAATTTAATGAAATTCAAAGGCGTATATTCACATCCCTTGAGCGCTGCAACTCAGAATTCCTATGCTACAGCTAAGAGCACAAAAGTGTGGGCAGTGTCAAGACTGCATAGGTCCTCGTCAGCAAATAGCATAATTAAATATTTTACTTGGCAGTGAACATGTGAATGCTTTTTACTGCATGTAGAGCAGCTTTGGGTACTATAAATAGAGGCACATGAATTTGAGGACATCGTTGGTGATTCAATTGAAGTATGTTAGCTTTGAGTCCTTTCACTGTGCATGCTTTATGGGAGTAGGAATTATGGAGTAGAATATGGAATTACAATCATTAATATAACATTCAAATGGTATTTTTGACTTTAAGAGCAAATTTGGGTTAAAAAAATTTCAGCATAAGGAAAGCAGTGTTAGTGTTTTAGTGTAGTAAAAAGGGTGGGGGAAAAATGTATGAATATAAGATCCCTTTCTACAAACAAATAAAAAAATATATATTCTTTGCTGAGAATGCCAAAGTCCATAAGACTTAAATTTGAGACTATTGAGGCTCAATTTTTTGGTCTTGATTTAGGAAAATAGGTCCTCTGCTATACTAGTGGTGAAGCCTTAGCTGCACATCTCTCTTTCTCTGCCAAACGAATTTAAGAACCACACTTCTATTAGGTGTCTGCATTGCTTCTATAACAAGTTTTTGAAGGAAATATTTTGCTCAAGGAAAGGCATTTATTTTTTTCAACACAATGACCAAAGTTCATGAGGCATTAGAGTTACTGAATACTTTGATACATTCCACTATTGATGGGATGCTTAAAATAAGCAAAGCCTCTCTTTTCGACATTAAATTATGTCTACAAAATGCACATGAAAAGATTGATTTCCTGCAACTAGAATCTCAGCTCCAGCAAGAAGAATTACAGCAGTGGAGTCATCATTTTGAACCTGTTTTTGTTCAAAACATTGAAATAGACTCCCATAAGCAGCAAGCAAATAATGTTGCAGTCGATTCACATTCAGTGCCTAGTTCAAAGAAAATTTGTATACAGATGCATATGTTCACACTTCACTTCCCAAGCCCATCATCAGACCTTGGGAAGAGCTTGTCCACAACAAGCACAGAACTGGTCTTGGATATGACAAGGAGTTGTCCTTTCATATTTCGGACGACAACAAGCCCATCAAATTTCAGAGTGTCGGATTTCTTCATGACAGTTCACCTTCAGTTGTTCCATATCCTGCTCCTCTTCCAAAGCAGCAACAACAAATTGAAAAATGCCAACACTGTGATCGAGTTGGCCATATGAAAGATCACTGTTTTGATCTTCACCCATGCAAGCATTATGGTCGGCACACCCATTCTTCACACAAATGCTTCAGAAACAAGCCTCTTGCAAGAACAAAGATTCATCTTGGATGGATCGCTTCTTGGCAATGGGCATCAACAACCAAGAAGATGTTTAAGTCACATGTCAGAACTTGTTCTAGAATATTGAACAAACTTGCAGTTGAGTTTTCGCCATCATCTCACCTTGTACCTGACAAGGGGGGAAATGGTGGTCATCTACAAGCTTCGAAGCCACATCAAGCGAGCCTGAGCCACAACCTGTCATTACAAATTCAGAGTTGTAGCCAGAGACACAGCAGTTCAAGCGAGCCTGAGCCACAACTTGTCATTCCAGATTCAGAGTTATAGCCAGAGACACGGATGCCCATGAGCACTCCTTTGGTTGGTGGACAGCCTTAAACCATCTATGCGAGGTTAATATTCTTCCTCTTCAAAAGAATTCGGGACACTTCCTCTAGCAGAAGACTTCAGCTTCTTGCCAGCTTTGGTAGAGTTCCGGAAAATGCATTAAGCATTCCAGTGTTGGTGGTCATCCTTAAACCATCACAGGTTGTAGACCTCCCTTCTTCTAGGTTGAAGGTCTCCCTCTTCAAATATGAGGGACACTTCCTCTAGCAGAAGCCCTCAACTTCTTACCAGATTTGGAAGAGTTCCGAGAACTGCACTAAGCGTTCCAGTGTTGGTGGTCATCCTTAACCACCTCTTTATGCCAACATTTCAAAGAGTTGATTCAGCCTAAGTGTTACCATGCATACTTTGCAGATTTGTATTACAACTCTCTTCTTGGACTCACACATACCCCTTCGGATTAAGGGGGGGAATGTTGGACACCTAATCCTCAACGGGTAGGTGTGGAAGGCGAATGGACAAATGGAGTCCAAGAGACCACTTGGAAGATGAATCCAAGGGTCACCTAATGTACTATAAAAGCACATCTATGGTTAATATTAATATAACTCACACCTATCTTTCCTATGTGTGTGTTTACCCATGCGTGTTTTTAACAAAAGTGAAAGAGGTTTTTGTCCATCATAGACCAAGGAACAAAAACCTCCTTCTGTTTATACACAGGTATTATGATTTGGGAGAAATGCAAAAAATACAATTGCTACAGGAGGTTTTCTACACTTCTGGACAGCTTGAATTCAAGACAGTTTTCAAGGGTTTGGAGCAATGTTCCAGGAAACGTCCCCCCCCCCCCCCGGCTCCAAGCCCCGAAACGCGTCCCGTACAGGATCCGTACACTGAAGCGCGTTTCGCAAAAAAATTTGTGTTTCCTGGAAAGTCCGATCCGTATGGCCGGATCCGCGATTCCATACAGCGGATCCGTGGATCGTACGGTGGATTGTCGTACAGAAGCACCGCGATTCCTGTATGGATCCATACGGATCGCTAGCAGTTCCGTACAGCGTCGTACGGATCCAACTAATGCAGGTCAGAAAAAACGATTTTTTTTATTTTTATTTTTAATTTTTGTCTTTGGTTGGGTTAGTAGGTGAGTTAGTGCTGAGTTAGGGATAGGGGAAAAAATATAAGCTCTCTTTTACCTCCTTAGATGTTTCTTAGATGCTCCCTCATGGTAATGTTAAATTCTTAAAGTAAAAGTGACATTCTCATTTATTTTTCATTTTCATCCTTTTACTTAAATTTTTAACATTGCCATGAAATGACTCAGGATGTTTGAGAGTGGTTCTAGCCTGATTGGACTTCATATGGAAAAAATAGAATTTCATATCCTATTCAAAATTCAGCAGACTTAACAATTTTCAGGAATTCTGGATCAATGGTATGGTGGCATGTCATTAGATTATATCATGTATGAGGGTATGTGATTAGCATTTAATAAAGAGCACCAAGCCCTATATGTACCTTAGTGTTGGTGGTGATAATTGTTGAACTCCTTTGTCATGTCGTTAGCAAAAAATTACATTTCAATCAAGTCAAAATAATCGATCAAGCATGTTAAGTTCTTTCTACCATATTTTAAGGCTTGCATTAGGTAGTTTGATCAAAATTGGGCAATTTTGACTAATGTCCCTAGATAATCGAGGTAGAGGCAAAGGCTAGACAAGAGGAGAAGAATCTAGATTATAGATGGTTGATGCATCTAAATGGTTGATGCTCAAATAATTAATCATTAATGTACAATGGATGTCATATCCATCTTGATTTATGTGCAAATATGCATGCTTCCATATCTTCTACAATTAATTTGGTATTTTGGATATTTTTTTAATATAAATGCAAAAAAATAAAAATAAAAATATATATATATATAGTAGACGCTTTCGAGACGCTTCGCTTCCTAGATTTTTTGAAAATGACGCTTCCGCGTCCCCGCTTCGTGCAACGTTGGTTTGGAGAACGTTTTTGAAGTGCTTGATGACTCTATTGTGGAGCAGAAATCCTAAGATTTCCAATGGTACCTTCAGATATTTATTTGGATCTCAGGAAGGCAGTCAAAAGTGCCCTGCAAGATCACGCTGCGTTTTTCCCTGGTGGTGCTGCGTTTTTTCAATTTTTGAGAGATCAACTTTAAACTTTGATTCTGACCAAATGGGAAAGTAGTTTTGAAACCTGGAGGATGCTTTTATTCATAACATGCCAAAGAAAAAAAACCTCTCTCAATTTTGCAAAAAGAGTTATGATTAGAGAGGTATGTACCTACCCTTGAGCCCTATTTTTGCAAAAAAAATTGAAAATTTTGGACTTTTTGGCAATTTTTTCACAGTCCTTGGTCCAAAACACAGCGTGCCTCACGCTGCGTTTTTGCTGGGAGCCTCCAAATGCCAAATTTTTTACATATTTAAGTTTCTTATGACTCCTACATCAACTTCAACCCCTGGGACAGCCATGTCAGCACTTTCTGGTTGGTCAAAAGGTCAAAAAACCACCTAAAAAACACCTTTCTGCCCTGTTTTTCAAAAGTTCGTTGCGTTTTTGGAGTACTTCTTGGAGAATGGATTTTTGGAGGGCTAGGAGTAGTCTTTTTCAGTGCTTAAGGATTCTATCATGTAGCAGACAGGAAGAGCTTTCTCTAGCATCTTTCATATCAGGATTTGGACCTCAGGAAGGCCTCCAAAAGCCTCTTGCACCAAATTCGTTGTGTTTTCTCCTGGCACGTTGCGTTTTGCTGATGTAATTTGTCATTTATGATGTTGTAATGATGCATTGAGCTGTAAATAGGCTAGTTAGAGTGAAAATTAGGTGGATACATAATTAAATATCTTTCATGGTCAAATGTATTAGTTTTTCTATCTTGAGGAGAGTTTTGTTAACCTCCCTAGTCTTTAGGTTTTAGGTGAGGGAATCTTGTGAACTGCTCCTTCACTCAACGATTCGACCCCTGAGAGAGGGAAAATGGTTTTTTGTCTATGTGTATGCATTTCTTAGTCATTTTGATAGTTGGACATCAGAGAGTGAGACTATTGTAGCTTGTGCTTCAGCTTTTATTCAGAAATTCAGAGGACCAGTTGCAACTATTATCTAGGAATTCATGTGCAGTGAGTTTTTGATGTTGTATTTTCTCTGTTATAGTCTTTTATAAATGATGTTCTCTTTCCATGCCTTGCTTTCTTCAGTGATCTTCCTAAAAGTTTGATAAGCAGAATTCTCCATAAGCTCTGTTTTGTTTGGGAATATCATTTTATGTTTGCTTCCTTTTGTTTTAATGAATTCATGACACATGCTAATTAAGATCCTCCTTCATTTTCAAACATTACACTACACCGACAAAATCCTAAGCCCATAACTAAAGCATTGCTACCTTTCTCCTTCTATATTTGCAACTACAACCCTTTGATAATTTGACCTAGCTACCTGGTTTTCATCCCTAATCCAGCAGAAAAACCATCAAACTTTCAAAACCCTAGAGCTGACATAAGCCTAAAATATATTCTTCTTCCAGTAAAACTCATTCGGCTGAGATTTCCATAGAGAGAGCCCTCTTTGGTTTGGTAGGGCTAGCTACCAAACTGAAAACTTGGTTTGAGGTTACCTTTGTCGACATCCTTTCATCAGCCTTGGGACGTTGTGGAGGCTAACACCAAGATTGAGGCAAAATCTTGTTTCAGCAGCTACCCTTGAGGACAAGGGATGTGATAACATATTCAGCAGAGGTAAAGCATAACTCCAGCACTTAGCTTCTGGATGTAAGAAGCAAATAGGTGTGAGGGTGAAGAATATCTACAAGTTGCAGGTAGAGACAAGTGCAACCTTGAGCAGCAAAGCAGGGGGGTGTTGAGTAGAGAAGTGGTGGTTGAGCAAGAGAAGGATAGAGCTCTCAAGATGGAGCCTCAACCAGTATCACAGTTTCATTCTAAGCTAGTTGGAAGTTGGGTTGACCAATAGGATGATGAGGAGTATAGCCTAGGGCAAGCGAAGGTATCCACTCAGTCAGGACTCTAAGTATATGGAGAGTTCAAGTCAAGTGGGCAGAGGATTTGGATAAGGGAGATCAAAAGTGAGTTGAATCTTCCAGTATCACTTCTAGCCATAGGAAGCAGCCTCAGAGGTACACAAGGTACATGGAACTTATGACTGAATTGATAGACTCGCAAAGCATGGTGGGAAAGAACAGGTCTTCAAAGCAAGTTCCACAAAAGAAAGTAGGGAATTCTTCTAGTTCAGAGGGAGCAGTTGCAACAGTGGAGAACTTGGTAGTGTTGGATACAGATCCAGGTGGATGAGGTTCTTTTGGGAACACCTTCCTCGCTAAGAGGGAGTGTTGAAAATGGTAGCGAGAAAGGGTTCCTTGATTTGTGCCTTAATTCAAGGGACCACAACAAGTTTCTTCTTAGTATGCTCAAGTTCCTATAAGTTAGGAGCAATTCCTAAAAGTTAAGACGAATTCCTATAATTAAAAATTTGTTCCTAAAAGTTAGGACGATTTATGAGGCAGTTAACTAATAAGCAGAAGTGGAAGGCCAAGTTTGTTGTCTTCTAATGCGAAAGGACAAGTGTTTGTATCTCAGGTTCTAGAATTAAGATAAGACGAGTTGCATGAATTAGTTAACTCAATTAACTCAATCAATCAAAAAAGCACTTTCCTAAAATTAGAACTTGCTAACTTTAGTCATTCGAATTGCTTTAAAAGGAGGATGAAGGCACAGATTTGATCATTGTCTTGTGAGCACGAGTTGGTGAGACAAGACAATAGAGCTCATGGGTTTGTGAGAAGGATGCACAGGTTTATGTGTGGAGCTTGTGAGAGAAAGGACATAAATGAGGAGTTTGTGCGAGTATTGAAGAAGGCAAGCAGATTAAGGGTCTTGCAGATAGGTTCAGCTTAGTACAAGCAGAGAGAATTAGATTTTGTTCTCTATAAAAACAAGTTGTATTTGTAAGAGATCTATTGCTCAAATTTCTTCAATAAAATTCTCAAACAAGCAGAGGGTTTTCCCAATTGGGTTCTCTAGAAAAATTTGTGACTTGATTATTGTGATGGTGTGTTTATTTTTGTTCCTATTCTGCTGCAAAATAAGTAGAGAAATTTTGTGTCTTTATGAAAAGAAATTAGTTTCAGATTGTTCATATTAGCAGTTGCAGAATTTCGTGCATTTTCTACAGCTTTTATGCCAAGTTTGGTAATGTTGCCTCTTCAAAGGAAACTACTTCTGCAACGCCTCTCAGGGCTACATTGATGCCACTCGGATGACCTTTCAGACTCATATCTACCAATTCAAACTTAATCTTATAGTACTTCCTGCCTTACATCATCCATAAGATCTTTGGATGACTTTATAATGATATATCAACTCCTATGTTTTCACACCTCAAATAATATGTGCTTGTACAAATGGTACTTCATGCTTATTTCCGCTGATGTGCTATGGTTTCATGTGATGGTTTCTTATCTTGAAGTGGTGTGATAGTTTCTAACCTTGTCATGAAAGTGATACACATTGATGAGATCTTATAACACTTCTTAATTATAATAATTTATTTTTTTGCCTACATAGAGGTAAATAATCGTTTTTAGAAAAGTATGTCAGGACTTAAGACTAATTTTATTACTAGTAATTTAATTGAATAGCTTATACATATCCTTACCATATCTAAACATTTTCCCACTATTCCTTTCACTACCATCTCCTCCATGCAAAAATATAACCCTTGGGACACTGTAATGACCAGTTGTAGTGTTGCCCTTGAGTTTGAGTTACACTTTCTTTTTCAATCTTTTTCAAGCAAGTAAGTGGCCAGGAATAAGCCGATCAAGGGCCACATTAAAAAATGGATTTTGACACACAAACAAAAGCACACACAGATATATGGATTGAACCGTTGGAATTTCTGATAATTCCAGAACAAATACTGAGAGAATACTACTCTCCTTCTAACACAGAGAATAAAAAACAAATTTTTGCTTACTACTGGACAGAGATGGCATAAAAATGCTTTCTATTTCATTAACAAACTAAAACTATTACAAAATGATGCTCTTCCTCTTCCTGAGGGATTTACAAAATGTATCAAAGACTGCTACAGACGCAGTACTCGCAAATCTTCTCTCTGTCTCTCAAAAACGCACGAAACAGTGCTCTTTGTCTTTTTTGTGTTTTTCTCTGCCTGCGGGCTTTTTCCTTACACAGCAATACTCTATATTACAATGAGCCTACGGGCTTTTGCCTTTTATATGGCGCGGTGTTATAAAAAAAACATAAAACAAAAGAAAATAAAAAAACTTTAATATTGTGCCGCATGAAACTTTAAACAAACTTTAATAAACCTGTGGGCCCGGTCTTTATATCGGCGCATCGGCGCATCGGCGGAATAAATGGTTTAGCTGACGGACCTTTGGACTTGGCGATTGCGATGTGCGATGGATGTGGGGACCACATCGCATTGGCGCATCGGCAATGAAACGAGCGAAAATCATATGCGGTAGGCGGAATGGTTAAGCGATGTTGCGATGTGCGATGGACCCCACGGCGGAGATCACATCATCGCATCGCAAGTATGCAACAGAACATAACACATGCGGTGGAAACCTTTGGTGAATGGCGATTGCGATATGCGATATCGCATCGCATGAAATACATCGATGATAACATATTAGAAAGGCGGATAAACATCGTTCCTTTGCGATATGCGATGTGCGATATCGCAACATCACATTGCATCGGAACTTCCATATCAACAAGACACTGAAATAAATTTTGGCGATGGGCGATGAAGTGGGGACCACTTATGACGTGGCTCATTCAAAAACTTAAAGTCTTGGCGCTTTTAACTAAAATTTCTCTGTTTGGTTGTTGGGGGCTTTTATGCCCGAAAATACTCCTCTTTAATAGAAACTCCTATGTTGCGTGGTTGAACCACGAAAGTCTTCAATTTCTCCTCTGCAAATATGGCTGTGCCCATAACAAAATAAATTCATCTCTGCAATGGTGGCTACGGCCCATAAACATTTAAATCTTCCTTACAATTTCTCCATTCCTCTTCAATGCACAGTGCTGTGCACGCAATATCCTCTGCCCCTTTGCTGTACTCTGTTTCTACCTGCACGGAGTACGCAGGTGACTTTAATATTTTCAACATAAACGGCAGCTTCACACTGAACTGTAATGAAACTATTCAGGGATAATCTTCGATTTGAGCTCTAAATTAAGAATCCGTCAGAAGGAAATTTAGTGTATTCGCTGGAAGAGCTGGGTCAGAGAGAACTAAAAAGTGTAGCCATGAGTACTAGTTTGTACTGTGCAGTGAAATTAATTAAGTATCCTAATAAGTTGAAATATTTCTTCAATTTCTATCAGTTGAAATTTTTTATCATTCAGCCTTAACAGAGCAGAACACGGTAAAAAGGATAAACTACTCAGAACAGGGCATGTATATGTACTAACCGGACCATTCAGCTGTGGAGGTTTGAAGAGAACCATGAAATGCTGCAAGTGCCAGTAACGCATGGAATAAGCCGTAGACAAAGCCCACTGTGCGGGACCTGGCGTTGCTCGCAAAGCCATGCTCCCTACATACACCTCGTAGTAATCCCCGTCACCCCTTTGCCTTTCATTTTTCTTTCCAGGCTGCGTCCGCAACGCCGACGCCAATGCCAACGTCAACGCCCCACATGCCATCACCATACTCGGCTTCGATGGAATAGAATGGCATCACCCTCTTCTATCTCGGAGCTGTGATGAAAAACGTGCCAAATCAACCACACCACGCCATTTGTTCTTTAGTTTTTATTTACAATAATCCATGGAGATAAGTCAAATTATCACATTATTTAACTTAATATTGTTAAACCAAATTTTGATTCATTGTGATTAATATTGTTAAACCACAATGAATCGTCCTCAAAAAACTCACGATGGTCAAGCGAGATTTCAAAGTTCGGAAGAGGTCAAATAATGTGAGCATCAACCTGCAGGAAATTTATTTGCGGGAGCATAGTGATAACGCCAACCTACACCAGTTCAGGTGGCATACTTTACAGTGCAAATTGGAGCGCTGGCTGAAATGAGAACCGTTGATGTAGTTCTCAGACGAAGCATATTCCTTTGATATGAAATACAGTGCTTGGATTTTTATTTTTATTTTGTTAATTCACAACCCCTTATCCGCCCAGATTATCCACCCGATTTGATATATATATATGTGTGGCTATTGGCGAATTAATTGAAGAAAATGTATATAATTTCAAATCACTTACATAGTTTAGCCCTTTAATATCACGGAAACAATGATTAAAAAAAAAAATTGACAAAGATGTTCCTCCTCATGGCTTAATTGATCACCTCATAAAACTTTGAACTAAAATGCAAAAAAAATCGAATCTCTTATCAATCTCCTTTCTTTCTGGACAGAGCGAAGCTTTGATTACGAAGTTAGAGTTGCATCGAGATCGATAATCAATGTAATTGTTGTGTTAATTGAAGTTCACTTTTTTCAGATTGTCTTTATCTTGTGAATTTCCATAAATTAATTATGGATGTCTATAGCTGTGTTTATTTTGCAAAATGTTCATTTCTAAAAATAAGAGTGTATGAATTATTTATAATTTATAAGTATTTGATTATATTAATTTAGTGTTGTGATTTTTTTTATTAATTTTCAGTTTTTTAAATTTTAAATAATATGAAAATTTTGTTATTTAAAATTATGAAAGAGCTTTTATAAATTTTAATTTTAATTTATAGATATTAAATTATTTCATGATAAATGCATAGGCAAAAAAGGCTTGTTATATTGAATACATAATCAAAAGATTTGTTATATTCAAAGTCAATTGGATTAAACAAAACTTTTATAAGATTAGCTTGATCATTGCAATTTCAAAACACTGATTAGTCTTTGCGGGCTAGCAGAGACTATAATAATAGGTAATAGATTGGAGCTTTGTCATTAATGTCTGCACAAAAATTGATGACTAAAACTTTGTTTTAAGTTAAAATTTTGATGACATTTTACTTTTAACGAAAGTTTATATTTGCCAAATTTTATTGATAACCAAAGTTTTAGTTCACCATGTTATTTGGTCTCTTATGGAAGACAACCCACATGCACATTAAGATATGAGCGTGTATTTAGGTGCACATTGGCATTAGGATATGAGCATGACATTATTTTCAAGTGAAGTAATGCTAGCATTAATGATGGCAAGTTGGAGAAGTTTAATGAACATCAAACAAGGGAGTTATAACAAGCATTAAATGTTAGTGAAGTAATGTTAGCATTACCTCACTAACATTTAATGTTTGTTACAACTCCCTTGCTTGATGTTTATTAAACTTCTCCAGCTTGACATCATTAAACTTCTCCAGCTTGACATCTGGGTCTATGTGCTTTGCCCAACAAGCTGCCACATGTTCTACCTAGCGCAACTCGAGCACCCTTCCACAAAGACCTTTCATCTCAAATTACATCTTGTAGATCTGTAATACTCTGGTTTCAGGTTCAACTCTTTAATTCTTAGGTTTCGGGTTCAACTGTGCTTCCTTTGTTGATTCCTCCTCCCATTTTGTACTTATGGATTCCCCCATTGATAAAGAAAATGAGTCTGTCACTATTCCACTTCAATCGCTCAAGTAAAATACGATCGCTCAGGTAAGCAAAGACAGTTGAGACTTGAAACTCATAGTTGGCCACTTGAACAAATTGTTAGTTATTGAAAACATATTTTCAATATTGCAACCATTTTCAATGTTTTGTTTTAGTATCATTCGATGCTATTCATGCATGGCAGTAAGACCCAGATCCACACTTTCACTCTTTCAAGTTTCAATTATTTTGATTACAATAACAACAACTCCATTGAGGTTCGAACTTTTTTCATGGGCATTTTTTCATTTTATGTTATTACAATAAAATGAATTTGGTTAGATAATATGACACAAGCATAGATTTCATTTTCCAAATCTATTACGCAAGTTGACATATTCCCTTCTTAAACTTAAACAATCCTAATTACTAGATATTGTGTTCTTTCCTATAGATATTTACCTACGAATGGTAGGATAAAGAGAATAATCACTATGAGATTTCAATCTAGATAAAACTTTTATTTCTCATCACTAATGTTCAAGTTAACTTACAATGATAAGTCTCATTTACATTGAACTACAACAATAACAAATCTAGTTAGAAAGACAATCAAGTAGAAAGAATAACTCTATACTAATAGGAGACAAAGTTAAATCTTACCCTTTTCTTTCTATGGACCTATAAGTATCAAGTCTAGTAATAGGCGTTTTTTTCACTTCTTAGAGGCAGTTGTCATAGCAAAACCTTTCTTTTCAGACTAAAATGGATCTTGAACACAAACAAGACAACAAGCAACTACAGGTGCTTATGGATGTGTTGTAGCTGCTACAACACCCTCCAAAATTTTGCCCCACTTAAAATTTTTGAGCCCCTGATCTTTCAGTAAAGATGGAGTCTAATCCTGATCTAGTTTTTTAACTGCCAGTAGCAGAGTCGCAAATCTCATTAAATCCAAAAGTTGCGACCTTGCGACCCCCAGGTCGCGAGGTTGCATACTGATCTAAAACTTAAGAATTGCGACAGTGCAACCTGGCGACCTTGCGACCTCCAGGTCGCGAAGTCACAAGGTCGCGAGGTTGCACAATCCCTCAACCAGCTTTAATTTGCGACTTGCGACCCTCATTAATTGACCGCACGTGCGACCCCTTTATAAATAAAAGGTTCGCGTAGGTCGCATTCGACCTGTGCGACGGAGCAAGTAATGCCTCTGACAAGCCAGATGGAATGCATTTTTCCCAGGTAAGTTACCTAATCCTCTTATTTTTTCCTTTTTGATTAAATGTTGCCAATCCTCCCCTTGCCCCTGGATTATTTATCCCTGCCTTGGCCCTGTTCAAGCTTCTCGACAGCCCTATGCAAGACCTACCTTCTCCCTTATGACATATACCTTTTTTTCTTTTTTCTCTGAAGCCACTCTTCTCCAATGGTTGTCTCAAACGCCTTTCCTAACTCGCTTAGGGAAAACATCAAGGCCCAGATGTGTTCCTTATCATTCATATGTGCGTTATTTCGCCTTTCCCCCCACCCCCCCCCCCCCCCCGCGAGCCTCAATTGCCGCATAACCCATAAAAAGGCCCTAGTGAGACCCCGCGACTATGCCACTAGGCGACCCCGCGACCTGGTCACTGAGTCGCCAAGTCGCTCACCACCTAACATCAGCTCACCCCAAGACCCCGTGACCTAGCGACCTAGTTGCAAGTCACCAAGTCGCGTTTCTTTGAGAATTCGCACCGACACGACCCAGCAACCTAGTCGCCAAGTTGTGTTTCCCTTGAAAGAGTGAACCGGTGCGACCTAGCAACCCAGCAACCTGGTCGCATGGTCGCCAAGTCGCAGGTCTATCCATTTCTTTGGGTAATAGTTAGAAAAGGTAGCAGCAACCTAAATATTTATAATTATGACATCCATCTTATCGTGGGACTATTTCATGAATATTCTAGGGAACATCGAAGCCGAGCTCGAGTGTGTGTCCATCTCTTCGGCCTCAAGCGATATGGGGCCCCCAGCAGTTCGAAAGAGAAACAAGAATCCTGAAATCAAAATTTCAAAAGAAGAAATGCCTCTTTCTCCTCCCCCTATCTATGGAGACACCGCTTGTGTGCTCAGAAAAGGGGACAAGATGAGTTGGTACTAGTTATATTAGGAATTCACAAAGCCTGAGTTCCCATAAGATCTTCCAGACCGGAAAGTGTACGTCCAGGTCAAGAGGTCCAAACTCCACTACGCAGGTTCCCATCCACCTATATTTCCATGTGCAAATATTTTTGAATGGATCCTCCAAAAGGTCGAATCCAGGATGTGGGTTAGCCACAATCACTCGAGGAAAACATTCGCTAACCTAAGGGGGCAAGACGCGGAAGTATACTATGCACTCCCCCCCCCCCCCCCCACGCCGAGAACAAACTTTCAACACTAATTGGACATCCACTCATGCATTACCCGTAGCAGAAACTTTGAAGGGGTGGTGGGAGGACCCCGAAAAGTTTAGGTTTAAGAAAGATCGGGAATATAAGACCGAGGGTCTAAGGAAGGTTTACAAGTTGGTGGCATCAATGTTATGCAGGATGTACGACCAACCATATGCCACTATGTTCAACATTGCTTGGATCCCCCTCATGTACGTCGTCACTACATATGGTACCCATTTTAGTTGGGCCAGCCTGATAATAGCGGCCCTTAGGTCAAAAATTGATGCGGCACAAGCACCTGATGAAGGATGCGCATCTGAGTTTTATATGGCTTCTTACCTTTTGGACGCAGTATGCGCAAGGTGTCATTTTGAAGGATGGGCGCACAACTGGGATGTGGAGCGTGGTGGACCAATCCATAAGGAGTTACAGGTGTTATGGGCCTCCAAGTACAAACAAGATATAAAGCCAATCTCACACAACTTCATCCCCGCGCTCTATGAAAATTTGTTTGGCAAGGATGCCCCGTGCATGTCCAGACGAGCCATGGAGACAATAACCCAAGTGGCCAACTGGTTTCCCGTTACAAATAGTACTTTCATCAGGGTCTTCGGGTCATACAAGGTGCCCCACACGCCACCTCAGTTCATCACTGATAAATTTCTCTTACAAGAAGTGTGCTACCAGATGACGAGCAAGTTTTCCAAGGTTCTCACCAAGGACAAGAAAAAACCATGGCCGACTCTCCCACTTACTATCGGTGCCTATGCGGTCAGAGATTTCAGAGAAGTAGAAGCAGAGGCTGAGGAAACCAAGGGTTTTCATTTTCCACATGTATCACACCGGACATATGATCCTGAAAGGATCATCCCCACGCATTGCAAACGGGCCAAATTCAAATGGAGTTGCCAGCACACGGAATGCCCCGTCGAAGATCGAATCAAGAATTGGTACAACAAGGATAGGGAGGCTACGCCAGAAGAATCAACCGATTAAGGGGAACAAGATGATCGAAGTGCAGAGGAAATAATCAACATGCTAGGAGGAGCCTCATCTTCTAAAGCCAAGAAACCAAGGACTGATATATGCAGTAGTCTCTCTAAACAGCAACAGGAACGAAGAGACAAAGTGGCTAAGGTGCAACAATAAGCTGAGGAGAAGGCAAAAGAAGAGGAACTCAAAAGGACCCAAGATGCCATAGCACAATAGAAAGAGGAGGATAAGCGAAAGAAACAACTAAGGCAAGAGCATAAGAAGAAGTAGGCAAAAGAGGCCCGCAAGAAAAAGGAGGAAGAGGAACGAAAGAGGAAAGAAGAGGAAGAGTGGAAAGAGGTTGAGCGCAAGCTAAAGGAAGATCAGGAGAAGGTAGAGATTAAGCGCTAGCTAAAGGAAGAGCAGGACAAGGCAGAGGCTGAGCACCAGCTAAAGGAAGAGAAGGACAAGGCAGAGGCTGAACGCCAGCTAAAAGAAGAGAGAAGGAATAAAGAATAAAGTCAGAAGTCACAGGAAGTGTTAGTCAAGGTTGTCATTGATGTCAATATGGCATTAGTTGAGATGGAAAATATTCTTGTGCTGTCAATGAACCTCATGCAATCCCTAGGTGCTAAGGATGCCATTAATGAAGATACTAAGGTTGCTCTAACCTTATGAAGATTTCAATCTATTAATGATGCTCATAGTGACTCTTGATGAAGAAGCTCTCCTTGTGATGACCTAGCCCATACTCTAACAAATTGATGCATGCTGTATATGGTTAATGACATATCATTGCACTATCTTGATGACATGGTGACATTGATGACAAACATGTTGACAAATTAATAAAGGCTACACTATGACATATATTTTCACTAATATATGATGACATTGATGATATGTGATGCTACATAAATGTTTCACTCCTACATATTGACTCTATGATCCTATTATAACAATAAAGAAGCCACGCTGACCCAAACATTCTTCATGTTGTCCTAAACTTTTTTATGCATAAAATTTAAGGATAGTCACAAAGAAAAATATTTTTCATCATCTTAGAGGCAACATTTTTTTTTGAGACCTTCACCATCCATTAGAGCATAATTTTAGCTTTCCAATGAGCTATTACTTGGCCCAAAACTCCAAGTGGTTTGGGAGATACGAATTTTTCAAGTTAAAGAAAATAAATCTGTCCTTGAGCCAACCTACACTCAGTCACACATGACGGCCTCCCTCCAAACAGATGTGACCTTTCAAATTTGATAAACTACTATAAATATAAAATCGTAGAACCTCATTTTTCATCATCCTTTCGGTCATCTACTACAAAGAAGGATATAACAGTTCACAACTCATGAACTTAAAGAGAGGGAACATAAATATTAAAGAGAATAAGAAAACGGTTGGATTGTTATGGGTTTGTAAAAAGAAATTAACACCTTCAGAAAACCAGGACAGTGGACAAACTCGGACATGCAGCGGACTTGTGCTAACTTGTTTCGTTTTTTCTCCACTTGCAAAATACACCATTGGTCCTATAATGCTCAGACTATGGAACAGACTTCTGTAATTCGGATCCTGTAGTGTGGAATAGAACTCAGACCTACAGTTAGTATAGAACTCGGACCTATAAATATTTTGCTGTAGACTCGGATCTTTTGAAAAGGAAGGTTAAACACTTGTGGGACAGACCTATTGGAGGCTTGAGAGCCTAGTTTCAATCTTAGACAAACTTGTTAAAGGCTCAGTGAAGCTCGGAACAATGGTATACCTTAAGAACAGTAACAGTGGAGAATTCAAATTATTGTTTTGGTATATTTCTATCTAGCACACCTGTGGAGTTTGGGTTACATAGCCTGGAAAATCAGAATTCGTTAGCATCTCTGTTATAGTAACCTCAGTGTTACACAACATTTTGTCATTGTCCCTGCAATCCCCATCTCGCCCATTGGAGGGTCATTTCCATGATCAATAAGTAGTGTCATGCCTTGCAAAGACCATCATTGTATCCCTTTACATGAGAATAATATTCCTTTTGTTGACAACTCCCTGAGCAGAGATTCAAAAACCCTTGTTTTTGCCTTTGCGCGAGTAGTCATTTATGCCCTCGTGCCAAAGAGGAAGATTAACATTGGGCCCCGCGCCAGCTGGCGCTCTGTCTCAGTTAGCCACTCGCGCCAAGCTATTTATGGAATGTTTTTTAAAAATAAAGGTGGAGATTCCACTCCAACAACTCCGAGGATGAGTCATTGGGAGTGGTTGAATTGAATAAACCATGGACTCCCTCCTTTAGTTTACGGTTTCCACCTCTTATGGGAACTCCCTAAAGGATAGGCCTCCCTCCCACCTTTGTAGGGATCCTAACCTCATCCTTTTCCTCTATAAAAAGAAGCTATCTCTCCTTGCATCCGCTATCTGAACATGGAGAATTTAACATACTATAGCTGAACTATTGAAGAGATAGAATAAGAAGGAATTACGTTGAGAGAGCTTGAGTCCATGCCTTCATCCTATCAGAATTCCCCGACGAGAATCTGAGATGCGCTTCGACTGAATCCCACTAGAGGAGACTGTGATGTCAAAGCATTGGTTGTATCTCTTCCTTCTATCAATTCATAAACATGACTATTTTTTGTTTTCCATTTTGTATTATGTTAGATTTTTAATGAAATATGCTTAGCCCTCTTTGACTGGCTAGTAGTTATGACTGAAATTATTATGTCATATGTTGTTCTTGTTTGTTGTTCTATGTGCAGGTATCCGAGCATGACTGCGGAAGGGTGGTGACTTGCCAAGACATGAGCAAGAGGCCACCACCACTACAGCCACGACAACAACGTTGGACACTAGGTAGGTCGATCTACCGTGTCCACTTTCATTCAGTAATTAGGAATCAACACTCTAGCATGTCTCTTTGTTTCTAGACCCACTATAAGGCTAGAGGGGTCGTCTCTGTCCACAGAGAGGATTTACCTACTTAAAAAATTGGCGACGCCAATGGGGAATTAGTATGAGTTTGTCGTTTCATCTTGTTGGGTCGATTTCAATCATTGATTTTCTTATCTGTCTTTTTCTGTTTTACTTTCTTAGTTTATATCCTCTGTTCAGCTCTAGAGTGTCAAGATTGACCTCTACTCATTGAGTTTTGGTTTTTCCTTTTTCCCATAGTCATCTGGCTTGGCGTGCTTTTTGTCTGAACAGTCGCGCCAATTGGCGCAGGTTGCTTTTGTTGCAGTCGCACCAACCCCTGTTTGGCGCAGGTTGCTTTTATTGCAACCGCACCAACCCCTGTTTGGCGCAGGTTGCTTTTGTTGCAGTCGCACCAACCCCTGTTTGGCGCAGATTACAGCCTTACAGTCGCGCCAAATCCTATAGGATTTGGTTTGACCTCCTTAACGAGTCTTTTGGTCAAATGTGTTTGCTTCTAGGTTATTTTTTCTGTGTAATTATACCTTTGGGACTGTTTTGACTGTTGTCGACTTCTTTTTCTCAATCGTTTGTCCATCTTCTTATCAGTGTAAATTGAGGCCTTAAGGTTTCTAAGAATCTTGGTGCACTAAGCCTTCTGTTTGGAAATTAAGTCGTTTTGATTATTGTCAGTCTCATTCTCGGGTCGATTGCACTAAATTTTTCTTTATCCTTTTGAGTGATTGCTTTGTTTGAAAGATCATTTTGTTTTTCGATTGATTCTTATCCTTGTTTCTCCAAGCATAGATTACATTGCTTGTTTTGGGTCGTTTTGAAAACTTTCTTTTGGTTTGGAAGATTGCAGCATTAGTTTGAGTGCTTTCTTGTGTTTGCTTTGCGTTTGATTGAGTCATTCAATTTCAATTCTTACACAATACTCATGCTAGTGTTTGTTTTCATTTTTCATGTAATTAGTGCATCATGTACTTCTTTTCATTGAAAAAAAAAACAAAAAACAAAAAACATATTTTGCATTCTTTCTTTGCCTCGAAAGTGAAATCCTTCTCGTAACTAGCATTCATTGAATCGAAAATAATGTTCATTTGCATATAGTTTGCATTTAGGGAATTTGATATCCAAATTCGATAAGGCCTTAAAACTGAAACATAATCCAAGATCAAATTTAAAATTCATTTAATTAACCTAAGGAAGCATTGAAACCTAACCAAACATTTTTAGTGGTCTAGGCTAGAGATGTGTTCTGGCGTCTTAAAACCTAGTAGTTTTCTTTCGCCATCTGGATTTAGACAGCGCTAGTACGGACTTGTGCTCCCCGTACCGTCGCGTATATAAAGGGAGACCCTCATAGGTTGCAATCCTTTATCCATAGGAAGCCGAGTTTTCCGCCCTGTAACCGTGATACATCGAACACAACGTTCGGGGAGACTACCTGCACGTACGTTAAGTCCTTGGTCATTTCTCTTTCATTTGATCACCAAGGTGTATATGGCAGTTCACGGAAACTTGGTACACCCTCTTGCCTAGATTACTTGAGTAGTCATTTTTATCTTTTCGTGACTCTCTAAAAAGTGAAAAGATCATCTAGCTCTTGTCCTTTCATGCTCGTTTCAACCTGAAATTGATAGAGTCACCTTTTTCATGTTTCTCGACTCTTAAAATATGAAACAACAGAGTTTTGTTTCAGTGTCTTAAAATTTTAACTGCCCACGAAATATTCTTGGTTAAAGTGATCTTCCTTAGCGTTTTGTTTTACGGTTGTTTCCAATGGCAACGTTTCTGGAGTTTACCAACCAAGGAATCTCCTTCGAAGGGAATCCTCGTCCTTTTCCTGCTTTTGGGAATGTTGGTGCTCCTTCTATGGAAACATTGTCCCTTCCAGGGTTAACTGTTGGTTTTCCTATTTTGTTATTCTCCACCTCTGTGGTCTCAAGTATTCTGCCCTCTGTACAACCATCCCCTCCACTTGAACAACATCATGTTGATTCTAAGGTGGACGTCTCCCCTTCTTCACCTGTTCCTTCGTCCTCTACTTCTACTTCACCTAGTGAAAGTTTGGATTCTAGTAACCAGGTGGATAAGAAGAAGAAGAAGAAGACAAAAAAGAAGAAGTCAGATAAAAGAAAGGTTAACTCTACGGCTATCGCGCCTCAGGCACCTTCCATTGATAAACCATCCAACCTTCCGCAGAAAGTCAAATTCCCTTGCATGTTGTGCAAAGGTAACCATCTTCTTCGAGACTGCCCTAGTATTCCTAAGTTACTCGAAGCATGGTCCAGCGGCTGTCTGTCGTTGCCTTTGGCTTCTGGAAGTCATGTTGGTGACACATCTTTAACTAGCCATGATAAGACTCATAAGAAACAGGGTAAGATTACAAATCCCTGTAAGTTGTGTGAAGGACATCATCCCATTCACCTTTGTCTGTACATGGATGAAGCCAAGAGAGTGTTGGACAAACCTACTGTTTCTGCACCCTGCCTTCCGGCTGGTTACCAGAAGCTTTCTTCGAGTCCTCTGCTAGTTGAGTCAACCATCGGTCAAGAGTCATCCTTGGTCGATCTAGATCCCACGAAAATTCAAATTCAAGAATTCGTTCCCAACCAATCATTAGTCGTGGAACTGATTGATCTGATCCCGCCCATGGTTCATCAGGTCTTTTCCGTCGAGAGTGGATCTCATTCCCCCCATGTTCTTCTTGTTTCTTTAGATTCCTCGGACTTGGAGAAAGATCCTCCCGTCCATGTGACTCAAGAATTTTCTCCTCCTTCTCCCATGATGGAGGTCCAGGACGATGCTCCTCTTGCTTTGCTAACACCAGGGGATGACCATCTCAGTTCAATGGTACCCCCTCTAAGTAGTTTGATCGCTTCCTTCGATTGGAGTCAATTTGCGAGATACCGCCTTCCTTCTTATGTGCCTTTTGAGATCACTGTACAGACCTTTGATGTGGTCGTACCCAGCATCATTATAGATGAAGGTGCATCTATTAGTATTCTATCTTCCACTACTTGGCAAGCTTTTGGTTCTCCACCACTTGTGCCTGTTACGCAGAATTTGTTGGCTTTTAACAGAGGAACCAGTCAATCGTTAGGGATCCTTCCCAAGTTGCCTATTAATTTGGGAGGAAAAATCGTCTATATAGACGTAATGGTGGTCCAAGGTCACTTGGATTTTAATTTACTCTTGGGACGCGACTATGCTTATGCCATGGGCGCGGTTGTATCTTCCCTCTTTCGTGTGATATGTTTTCCACAAAAAGGTCAGATCGTGACCATTGATCAACTTTCATTCTTTGGTCCGGAGGTGGCAACTGGCCCGCCATCATCTCTTTCGGATCTTTATCCACCAGTTGTATCTTCCCCGCCGCAGGTTAATTATGTGGCTACCTGTCCCATGCCCGCATTCACTGATAGTGTCGTTGTGCATCGTGTGCTGGGGGCATTGGATCCTGATTTCTGAGATGTTGTTCTCCCATCAGATGAGAACCTCTTGGAAGCCATGACCCCTTATTTTTCATGATACAAGGTATTCGAAGCACGATTTGTTTTCTTGTGTCAGGCTCCTTAAAAAATGAAACAAGGTGTCGGAGCAGAGTTTGTTTTCTTATGTCAATCTCCTTAAAAAATGAAACAAGATGTCATGAGGATAGTTCGTCTTCTATGTCAATCTTGTTAAAAAATGAATTAGCTCACGAGGATAGTTCTTTTAATGTGTCAACCTCGTTAAAACAATGAAACACGTTCCTGTTCAATTCGAGTTTTTGATACGATCTCGTAAAATCCCAATTGATTCTTTCTCTTGATCTCGTAATTTGAACCTTCACTCCATCTGCCTTTCATATGGACTGAAGCTTGGGGGGCATGTACCTCGAATTGAGACACCATGCTGGGGGCATGCCCATTTTTCAAGCATAGTTTATCTTTATTTCAAGCTTGTGTAAAAATGAAACCAATCTCAAGCATAGTTTCCTTATTTCAAGCTTGTGTAAAAATGAAACCATTCTTATTTTACCTCTTGTGATTGCCATTTTATCAGCCTGTTCTTCCAAATGAGCCTTGGTTTTCTCATTCCATCGTTATCGTCTGTTCGGTCGATCATATTCCTTCACTTGATCGTTTACCCATTCCTGAGGAACCGCTGCAATGAGTGGTCTTGTTAGCCAGCTTCTTAACCTTTGCTTGTTTTGAGCAGTTCCACCATCACCAGAACCAGTTGCTACCCGTAATACCACTTGTTCCTCCAGGTAGAGTCATCTTTCAGCTCTTTTCTGACTCTCTAAAATTGAAAATATTGCCGAGACTTTTGTCGTTTTGAACTCGTTAAATGGCTGCGAAGCGATATCTACCCAGTATATGTTTACCCATTTTTCAGGCTGGGATCGATTATTTACGAAAAAGGAATACCTTAGCCTATCGGGACTAAGAGTTTCTTTCAGATATTGTTTTCTACCTTTTCGAATATTAGAGACTATTTACGAAAAGGACCATGCTGGAGTTTTCTTTTCTGCCTTCTTTTCAAACTCTCTAAACATGAAAATATGTCGAGTTCTCCCTTTGTCAGACTCATTAAATCTTGATGACATCGGACTTCGTCACCATGACGTTACTCGAGTTCCTCCTTCCTAGGGCTCGTAAAATATACTAGGTTGGATTTGTCCGAAGGACAAACTTACAGCATATATGTTATCCCCTTCAAGCTTGTTTAAAAAAAATAATAATTGGGGTACTCGCTAGAAATGGTGGGGGGAAATGGAACCAAGTTTTAGTTATGTTGGCAGTATGTCGCTCTTGAACATGGCACTTGTCTGCATTCGTGTCGGGTTGGGGAAATCTCATTTCGTCACTTTTGCCTCCATGGGTTTGGGTAATCTCTTTTGACCACTCATCTTCTCTTTGCCACATCATCATGACCTCAGATCCTTTGATGTCAAATACTGTCAAATCCAGTGTCATGTCGCTGATATGTTCAAGAGAAGTTTGCCTCTGTAGTTTTCAACCTTCCTCTAATTCTTTGTTGGTCCTGATTCACTATTATCATGTTCCTCTATCTCGTGTCAATTGTGTGGGAAACATTATGGCCCACCTTCGATTAGGTCACTTCCTGTCAACTTCAGTTCATTATCCAGGAATTTGATCTAGAGACTCCCTTTTGGTACCTTGGAGCTCGCATGCCTTAATGGCAGGTTCTTCGCATTCCATGCAAGGTCCACCTCATTGGCCTTCGATCGAGTGATTCTGCGGATGTTCGACGCCAGATCACTGTTCACATTCCATGGATTGTACCAGTTGTACCTTGAGAGCCATTGTCATTATTGGTGGTTTCTCTCATGTCTGTTAACAGCTTTCATATTTGGCTGGTAATCAGGTGATTTTCTTGCATGTTCGACTTCAGCTCATATATTCACATGCTTGAATTTGTACATGCTCGGGTCGAGATGGAGTGCAAGACCCTGGATTTTGTCTGATAAAATCTAGGTTGCGGATTCTTGTGGATTATCATGACTTATTACATGACTCTTTTGATTGGATGGCTGCGACCATACCTGAGTCTATTTGTTGATCCTTACCGCTGAATGGCTATGTCCATACCTTGGATCTTTATATACTCTATTATGGATGCCTGCGCCCATACCACATGTTCATGTGTCAAAGATATCAGTTGTTTTTGTAATTGCAGGTATTCCGACAGCGGTGTTTGGTTCGAACGTGTTTTCATAAAGCATTTCGCCCCTCCCTCTCCCTTCAACCTCATGCTTTAGGGGGCATCTATTACACAGCATTTTGTCACTGTCCTTGCAATCCCCATCTCGCCCATTCGAGGTTCATTTCCGTGATCAATAAGCAGTGGCATGCAGGCAAATACCATCACTGTATCCCTTTACATGAGAGTAATATTCCTTCTATTGACAATTCCCTAAGCAGAGACTCAAAAACCCTTGTTTTTTCCTTGGCGCGAGTAGTCAGTTATGCCCTTGCACCGAAGAGGAAGATTAACACTAGGCCCCACGCCAGCTAGCGCTCTGTCTCAGTTAGCCACCCGCGCCAGCTGGCGCTCTGTCTCAGTTAGCCACCCGCGTCGAGCTGTTTATGGAATGTTTTTTTAAAATAGAGGCGGAAATTCCGCTCCAAAAACTCCGAGGATGAGTCATTCAGAGTGGTTGAACTGAATAAACAACGGACTCCCTCCTTTAGTTTATGGTTTCCACCTCTTATGGGAACTCCCTAAAGGATAGGCCTCCCTCCTACCTTTGTAGGGATCCTAACCTCCTCCTTTTCCTCTATAAAAAGAAGTTATCTCTCTTTGCATAAGCTATCTGAACATGGAGAATTGAACATACTATAGCTGAACTATTGAAGAGATAGAATAAGAAGGAATTACGTTGAGAGAGATTGATTCCATGCCTTCATCCTGTCCGAATTCCCTGACGAGCATCTGAGACGTGCTTCGATTGAACCCCGCTGGAGGAGACTACGACGTTAAAGCATTGGTTGTAACTCTTCCTTATATCAATTCATAAACGTGACTACTGTTTGGTTCCCATTTTGTATTAATGTAGATGTTTAATGCAATATGCTTAGCCCTCTTTGACTGGCTAGTAGTTATGAGTGAAATTATTATGTCGTATGCTATTCTATGTGCAGGTATCTGAGCATGACTGTGGAAGGATTGTGACTTGCCAAGATAGGAGTGAGAGGCCACCACCACTACAGCCACGACGACAGCGTTGGACTCCAGGTAGGTCGATATACCGTGTCCTCTTTCATTCAATAATCAGGAATCAACACTCTAGCATGTCTCTTTGTTTCTAGACCCACTCTAGGGCTAGAGGGATCGTCTCTGTCCGCAGAGAGGATTTACCTGCTTAACACTCAGAAATTTACACAGTCACCTTTTGTGAGGCTCGGTAGTCTACCTGTGGAGGAACAATGGACAGTCACCTAAACTCAGTGCTAAACCTCGGTGCCTCAGATCTGAAGTGTCTACTTTGGGAGGCTCGGATTTTTTAAGGTTGGACCTGTGGTGAGAAGATAGCCACTCGTGGAAGGGCTGGAATGGTGTTGCTACCTGTGGGAGACACCTCTTCTAAATCTATGGATCTGTGGTGCTACAGACTCCCTTTGTTTGAAGCTAATAACTTGATTGAAGGTTGATCCTATATTGAAGCATAATTGAAGGACACTTCAAGTTTTGATAGTTGGTTGAAGAACACTCATAAGAGAGGTGTGTAAGAATATTGGAGAAGACTTTGAAGATCTGTTTGGAGCACATTGACAACATCTTGGAGCATCTTGTGAAGACACGTTGAAACTGAACTTGGAGATATTATTGGAGATCATGATGCATCACTGATGTCATCATGAGGTGACTTGGAGAAATTGTTTGGGTACGATGAAGAGAAGTGATGACACCTTCATGTGAAGAACAAGGTTGTCATTGATGATGTGATGTGGAGACTACGTGCGGAAGGGCTCGTTGAAGAAGACTTTCGGAGCCGTGAAGAATAACTAAACATATTTCAATGAAGTGAAGTTGAGGGTTGGAACCCAAGAGGTTGGAGCCTCATAGAGACAAGGTCGGTGCCTTGGAAGATAGTGTTGGAGCCCTAGAGGATTAGAGTCCTCAAGAAACCAGGTCGAAGCCTGTCCAGAGATAGGGTTGGAGCCCTATATCATTATTGTACTTTACTTATTGTAAAGAAGAAATTAATAAAAGTATCTATTCCATCATTGTTCAATTTGTGTTCTAAATATAAGTGATCTAACTGGTAAAATTAACAATTGGAAAGAAATATTGATTCACCCCCCTCTCAATATTTCCAACAATTGGTATCAGATCTAGTACCTTCACTCAAAGCTTAACAGCTTGAAGGTTGATCATTAGAACACAAATGGCAAAGCCAAGGAAGAAAGTCTCCTGTCCTCCTAAAGATGTGTCTTCCTCAACCATCGAAATTGAAGTCAATAAATTTGCGAAGGCTCCATTGTTCAATGGAAATTTTGATATATGGGAGGCAAGAATGAGGAATTTATTGAAGACTCGAGGAATTGAATTTTTTAAATCAGTGATTACTAATGACACGATAGACGAAGAATCCAAGGAGTATAATACAAGAGCAATGAATGTAACTTTGAATGGGTTACCAAATTCTGTAAAGGCCAATTTTGAAAAATGTTCGTCAGAAAAAGTCATATGGGACAAACTTCATGATCTTCACTCAAAAGGAGCATTGACAATGATCTCTAGTCAAGAAGATGATTTAAAACAAGAAAGAAGTCTAGAATCCATCAAGGAAGTTGAAGATAAGAGAGATGACAACAAGGCTAAAGAAGACCTAGAAGTTCAAGAGAACAAATAAGACTTTGAAGAAGATCTCCTAAATAAACTTATGGCTTCCATGGAAGAGATTAACAATTTGAAAAAGGATAATGAGGAACTTAAGAAGAAATCGCAAGATGGTAACCAAGACAAGGCAAGGAAGGAACTTGACTTTTTCAAGATTCAAGTACAAGAAAGAGATGAGGAGCTCAAGGCCAAAACATGTGAAGCTACAAGAATAAAAGAAGAAATGGAGAGCAGTCTAGCAAAGGAGAATGAAGAAATATTCATAATGAAATCAAATATCATCTCCTTTAAAATCGAAGCACGTGAAGCAACAAGAATGATGGAAGAAATGAAGAAGCGACTAGTCATGAAAGATGAAGATTGTGAAAAATTGAAAGGAGAAATTGTCTCTCTTAAAAAGGAAGTTGAATTGCTGTATAAGAACTTGAAGAGTTCTCAAACCCCAGATGACATCCTAAGTCATCAAGGATCCCCCCTTGATAAATCAGGTCTTGGCTATGCAGGTAAACCCTCAAGCAAGAATGATAATGCTTCAAACAACAAGGATGTGAGGAAGCCAGGAAGAAATCTTACTCCCAGTTTCAGCAAAGGCAAGAGTCAAGATGACATTGGAAGAAACCCTACTCCAAGGAGATTTACATATGATGTCAAGAATACAAAAGGAAATGAATATCATCAAAGAATTCCAAGACTTCAGAATTACTTCAAGGGAATCTTCATCTCCCAAGTACCAAAGTATATTTCTTGGTTATTGCTATTCATGTAAAAACTTTGGGCATATGGAAAAAGATTGTATGGCATATCACAAAGACCAATATAATGGTCCCCGTCAATCTCCTAGAAGCAGCTTTGCAAGAAAAAATCATGCATCCTCATTTATGAGCAGAATGGAATGCTTCAATTGCCATAAAATTGGACATATGGCTCCTGATTGTAACTTGACTTGTGTCCTTACACGAGCTAAAACTATGACAACCAAGCTAGAGAAGAAAATTACACAAGTATGGAAAAGGAAGCAAATTGGATCTGAAAGTCTCTTGAACACTCCAACCAACAACACATGTTGATTTGATGAAGACATCCTTGGTAGATGTGATATTTCAAGTGTTTGATGATGAGACTCTGCCAAAAAGGAAACCATGCATACTGTTAGGGGAGCTAGTGACTCATGACTATTCTTGCAAAAGTCATCCATGAAAAGGTGCTATGAAATCCATGATGAGCCACACTTGGACAATGTCGACATATCATCACTTGAGAGTAACTCCATTGAAGAAAATAATGAAATTTTGAAGATTTCTTCCACTTGATCACAAGGCAGCAATATTTCTTGTCTAAACTAGCTAGAAGAGCACCATGAGAGGGGGAGCATCGTACCTATGAAGAACTATTATTGACGGAGAAAATATGATAAAGAGAAGCAGCTTGATAGGGGGAGTACTTGAGCACCCCTTTTTCCATTGATGTCAAAGGGGTAGAGAATGTTAAAGGGCAAGAATATTGCCATCAATGGCAAAGGGGGATATTGTTAGTCAAGGTTGTCATTGATGTCAATATGGCATTAGCTGAGATAGCAAATATTCTTGTGATGTCAATGAACCTCATGCAATCCCTAGGTGCTAAGTATGCCATTAATGAAGATGCTAAATTTGCTCTAACCTTATGAAGATGTCAAGCTATTAATGATGCTCATCGTGACTCTTAATGAAGAAGCTCTCCTTGTGATGACCTAGCCCATACTCTAACAAATTGATGCATGCTGCATATGGTTAATGACATATCACTGCACTATCTTGATGACATGGTGACATTGATGGCACACATGTTGACAAACTAATAAAGGTTGCACTATGACATATATTTGCACTAATATATGATGACATTGATGATATGTGATGCTTTATTTTGATGATATGGGGGCCCAAGATGCCCTAGCACAACAGAAAGAGGAGGATAAGCGAAATAAACATCTAAGGGAAGAGCAGAAGAAGAAACAGGAAGAATAGGCCCCCAAGAAAAAGGAGGAATAGGAAAGAAGAGGAAGAGCAGAAAGAGGTTGAGCGCAAGCTAAAGGAAGAGTAGGACAAGGTAGAGGTTGAGTGCCAGCTAAAGGAAGAGAAGGACAAGGCAGAGGCTGAGCGCTAGCTAAAGGAAGAATAGGAAAAGGGAGAGGCTGAATGCCAGCTAAAAGAAGAGAGAAGTAAGAAAGAAGAAAGTCAGAAGTCACAGGAATATCCCTCCAAGGAAGCAGGGGGAAGCAAAACTCCAGCCCCAGAGACAGGGGAATAGACAGAGCTGCCACATATTGATGTACCTCATACAACCCCTATGAAAAGTGTGTGTTTTCCTCTCTCAGAACTTGGCACCTCAGAGGAACAAGAAGATGAAGTCTTGGATTTGACAAGGCTAACCTATGACCAGTTCACGCACAAGATCAGGCAAGAGAATAGAAGATGTCTAGTGCGGAACCCTGCTGCGCCTCTCACAGCCACAATGGAAAAGGACATAGTCTTGGGTACCAGGAAGAATCCAATTATGATTGCATCTGCTGGTACCGCCTTTGCAGCGACCACAGAAGAAAACGTTAGCAGAATGAGCAGAGAGATTCTCTCTTTGCAAAACAAGCTGCAAATTTATGAGCAGAAATCAGCTCAGGCAGAACAGGATAAGAAGGGGTTGGAGGAATAAATTCAGAGGCTACATTTCACAACTTCCCAATCCAACGAATTTCCACTCACCATCCAAAGGGAGTTAGGCACTCTGGAAGCCACCATGAATAAAGTATACGAAGATATGTTCACGATAAAATAGACAGTTTCTCCATTACTGAAAGCACAAGAAAAAACCAAAAGGAGGACCTCACAGCTAAAGGAGGCCTCCACTGCTTTGGATAATATGCTAGAATGGTGAAGCATATACCCGCAGGCTCTGACACTCTGCCTAGGAAGGACTGGGTCTGCACCCAGAATGACAAGGTTCAGATTCGAATGAAGATACAGTCCAAAGATAAGCTAGTCAAGGATCTAGAGAAAGTAATGTATGCATATGAGCATTTGATTATTGGAATTGATTCAATGGTCGAAATTCAGCACATTCCTTCTCTGGGTGCATTGGACACTGAGAAAACGAGAGAAGAGGTTGCTCAGGACATTCAAACATTCCTGCAACCCATGAAACAAGCAGCTGGCTCTCAAGATCTGTCGGCCTCACAGGAAAATCTCATTCATTTCGTCGTCACTCCGGTCTGAATATACACTAAGCTAGATTCACTATCCAATCATATCGCAGTGAAAAGGCGCACTTTGATCCCGGATGCGCTTAAATGCTTCCACATACTGAAAGAAGATACTCCCCAGGTAACTCTGGTTGCTGCAGATTATCAGGCATGGAAAAAGTACCTCAAATATCAGCAGCAAGTAGACGTACTAGACCTCGCAATCACACAGTTGCTTCCTTGACCAAGGAAAAGGTACAAGTCGCAGGTCACAACCGGTAGGAAGTCGCGGGTCGCAACAGACAGAGGGTTGCAGGTCCCATCAGGAGCTGGGGTCGCAAGTCGCAAATGTCTAGCAGGTCGCAGAGCATGTCAACAGTCGAGAATGTGAAGAGTCAGGGACACCCAAGTGTCAATTTTGTTCTATAAATACTCCCTCCGAGGAATTGTAAAGGATCTTTTTCCGGACTCCAAAGGAGCAAAGAGAATTGTATAACAATGAATGCATATTTTTGAGAATGAATACAAATAAATGTTTTGATTCCACTATTGGATCTGATGAGGACTCATGTGTGAACATTATGAATATTTTTGTCTCATGTATCAGATATATCTTATGATTAACTTATCTGTGTTTATGCTTATATCATTTATACGTTTTAGCTCACTTAATGTGTTAATGGTATGGAGTTATTTAATTGAGAAATTGTTATCAAATTCCTTATTAACATTATCCTATCTTTGTAAATGCTTAAGGAATTGAAAGGTGCTTTGACCATAAAGAACTATTTCTTTTGTGGTTTGAACAACTTTTACAAGCATGACCCTAATGATGTGTTGCTAACAGCGTTTCCTTTGGCTACATGCTTTAACTTGCTTTGCTATTTGTAGTGTTTTATGTTCATTGAGACTCATCAACCATTTGTCTTGTATTGTTGGAATAATCGTGTGTTCATAGGTCTGCAAGGCTCGTTTGTGTTCGAGATAAGGAACATTCAGCGGTAGCCAGACCCACACCCCGAACGAGATCCCTATCACAAACGGTTTAGAGTCTAATTGGGACTTTATACCAGGGAAATCCCTTACTATTGGCCGGACATTTCTTCCTTTCAACAGGATGCTACTAGTGTCGGTGTTGGTGGATAGAAGCTAGTGGTAGACGAGCTCGATCAAAAACTGTATAAACAACTTCTCGTGGGTTTAGAAGTCGGCTCAAACACCATAACCTAAGACTGGGTTTGCTACTGATGACTCTACCTATGCCTGTGTCTTTATTCCCCTTGTTGGTGGTGGGTATCGATATGGATTTAGTGCATTTTCCCTTGCTACTTAGTAAACCACTAGTCCCAGATCAACAAAATTGACTTTTGCTTCATCAACCAAAGCAATAACCCTATAATCTATCATAACATCTCCAACTCCTGCTTCATATACATCAACAACTGTTGTGGGAAAGTTGGGACTGAGCGAAAGGGAGCTGGAACTGGAACACGACTTGATCCGGATTTATACAGGAACGCAACAAAATAAACATATAAACATAAATACAGAGATGCAGCGGAAATAACACTTCATTTCATTAATATCAAAGAACTGAAATTTGCTTACAGACAGAATGGAAATAAAACTAGCTAGGGCGCTGGTAGCTATCTCTGAGAAGAGATGTGGCGGCTACAGGCCTCTGAACTGAGTTACAATGAGGATCGAGGGCCTATTTATTATTGAGAAACAATGGAGAACCCTAAACATCCAAAAACCTAACCCTAGGAGATGAAGCGCCAAAACTATGGGCCCCGTTTGGGTAAATTGGTGTTTCAGCTTCCCAGGGACGTAACTTTGGCATACTATCTCCGTTTGACGCATATGATACATCATTAGAAAGCTCTATCCGAGGACTACAGCTGTCGGGACGAATTTTATCAGAAAATTCGCTGGCGCTTTCGTACCCAAAAAACGTCGTTTAGGGCCTGAAAACGGCTCCGGAAGTTCAGGACCCGAAAAACTGCTAAAAATAGTAAACGTACACGGCTTGGCATCTAATGATGGAGGAGCAGTGAGGTGGTGGCTGGTGGGGAGCCCCAGTGAATGGTGGGTGACCACCAAACATCCACCTAGATCATTCCTCCCCTTGAAGCAATGGTCCCATTGGGTCAGTTCCCTCCATGAGATGAGTTTGTTGAACCTGGTCCACGATGAACCACTTGGCTTATCCAGGAAAAGGTTGACGGCTTGTGCTTTCAATAACTTGGATCTTAAACACAGCGAGTGTTCTTGATTGCATGTCCATGATACAATCTGTGGTGGCCTGTTCCATGCAGTCTGGGTTTAACTCTGTTGGTGTGAGTTGTTCTGCAATGTCCGAGGTGTCCAGCAGAGGTGGAAAGTAAGGACGAAGGCGATCCACATTGAAGGCTGGGTGCAGACCAAGGAATGGTGGAATACTAAGCTCGAAGGCATTGTTACCTACAGCCTTGGTGATGGTGTACGGCCCGTATCGGAGTGGGCGAAGCTTGCGGTGAGGTCCAGTGAGGCGCTCCTACTGCAAATGTAGCCATACTTTGTCGCCCACACAGGGCAGTGACGGCACCAGGTGACTGATCCTTCAGAACTGCTGTGCCAGCATGAAGACCGCAATATATCATGAAACTATTGGCGGATGTGTTGAATGCGCTCGATGAAGCTACTGGCTTTGTCAACTTCAGACTGGACATGAGCTGAATTGGCCTGAGCAGCTGCAAATGGCATGGCTACGTCAATGGGACATAGTGGCTGGAATCCCAAGCCCACCTGAAAGGGGCTATGGCCGATTGAACTGTGGAGAGCCCAATTATAACTATGTTGTACATAGGGGAGGCTCTCGTCCCATGTGCATGGATGCTTTGAATTGTACATGCGCAGAATGTGTACAATCATTCTGTTGACGACCTCTGTCTGGCCATTTGTTTGGGGATGGAAAGCTGTGGACTTGGTGAGCTTGGTATCCAACATCGACCAGAGGCTGGACCAAAATGTGCTGAGGAACCTGCTATCCCGATCTGATATGATAGACTGTGGGATCCCAAAGTGCACCCACACTCGTTCAAAGAAGAGTTTAGCAGTGGCTTCTGCTGTGATATTCTTCTTGCGGGCCGCCATAATGGCCATCTTCGAGAATCTGTCGACGACCACGAAAACACAGTCATTTCCCTGCTTAGTAGAAGGCAGGCCCGACATGTAATCCATGGAGATGGATTCCCAAGGTCGACTAGGGATAGGTAGAGGAGTATATAGGCCTTGCTTCTTGATGGTCGGTTTGGCAATGGCACAAGCAGTGCAGGATCTGATGTGCTTCTCGACATCCTTTCAAAGGTTCGGCCAATAGAAATACTTCTGTAGTATTGCTACTGTTTTCTCGACCCCGAAATGCCCAGCGACTCGACTGTAGTGTGCTTCCCATATCATCTTCGCACGCTCGCTTGAAGGAACACAAAGGTGTCCCAGGTGACATAAAAGTGCATCTTGGATGTGAAAATTTGGAACTTGCTTACCCCCCAAGAGTGCCTTGTAAGTGTGGCCGAATTCTGGGTCACTCTCATAGAGAAGCGGCCAATCAGAAGTCTCGTGCCCACAAGAGTTGAGCACGGTGGTGAGCGCCACGATCGGTGGTCGGCTGAGGCAGTCTGCAACATTATTGGTGCTACCCTTCTTGTACTTGATGTTCAAATAAAATTGTTGCAGATATGTGGACCACTTCTGATGGCGATCATTCTGCAACTTCCCTTGTGTCTGTATGAACTGCAGGGGCCGGTGGTCTGTGTGGATGATTGTTTCCTTCCCAAAAATGTAATGCTTCCATTTTCGACAAGCTTGCACAATGGAATACATTTCTTTGTCATAAGTGGGATACTTGCGAACTGTGTCAGACAATGTCTCACTGTGAAATGCCACTGGATGTCCCTGTTGAGTAAGAACTGCCCCAATAGCATAGTCGGAGGCATCTGTCTCGATCTCAAATGGCTGTTGCAAGTCTGGTAAAGTGAGCACTGGGGCAGAACAGAGGCGGTTTTTCAGTTCTGTGAACGCCTTCTGT